>OZ038387.1:806358-1081358 GCA_964036045.1 Eutreptiella sp. 'Long Island Sound 2002'
GACGTGGAGGTCCCGTGGGATGCGGATGCCCCGGCGGTCGAGAAGTTGACGATGGGCGAGTTCGCGGAGGACACGGTGCTGCCCCTTCTGCCTCCGCGCCAACAAACCGCCGTCAAAGGCCGTGGGAGGGCCGGCGACAGGCGTCGGTGGCATTGCCCGTCAGACCGGGCGCGACACACGTGCGCAGGCCCCGGGGGGTGGGGCACGCGCCGGGGGTCCACCGGCGAAGCGAACGCTGGCCGACGCGTTGACACGGGACCAGTGCTCCGGTGCTTTCCGTCCGTTCACTTGTGGCGTGCCGCTCGGAGTCGGGCAGTGCATCGAGCGGCGACATCGGCTGCGGTCTGCAGAGGCCGGAAGGCGGGGACCAGCGATGGAGGACGAGAGAAGGGGCGACAAAGCGAAAGACACAGGCAGACAAACACAAGTCCCCCCCCCCCCGTAAGGCCATGCCTCTGGGGACTCTGCGCTGCGGTGCTGCGCAATGGGCCCAGGCGGGACCTGGGGTGCCGCGTTCTGCACATTCCCCCAATGGCAAAGCAGTCTGATGCAGGAGAGCTGCTGCTAGCACCCCCCCCCCCTCGGACCCGGATTTCACAGTCGGAAAATGAAATTTACAAAAGGAAAAGTATTGATTTGGCTCTCTCTCTGGTACACACTTTTAGACTTTTGGGTTCCAGGACCCCCCCCCCCCCCTTAACGAGAACTCTGGGGGAGGGAGGGATTGAGAGAGAGAGGGCACAATCAGGCAATCGAACAAGACAGAGGGCGAGGGGCGGGCGAGGGAGAGAGGCAGAGGCAGGGACCGGTGTCCGGTGCGTCTGCCCCCTCCATCTGAACGCCGTGTGTCGCAGATCAAGGCCCTGTTTCGGCAGCTGGACGTCCACAAGACCGAGTGGCTGGAGGCCGGCGTTGTGCAGGCCTTTGTGGAGGGGTTGGAGCACTTCCAATTGGAAGAACAAGTGGACGAACGGTTGGAGGAATTGCTGCGGCGCAACAACGTTTTGGGCGACGGGAAGGTCCGTGTGCGCGTGCGTGCGCGCGCGCGTCGCCATTGTTTAGAACCGGGCTTTTTGGGAAGGGGAAGGAGGGGCACGGATGCATTGGAAGGGGAGGGGGTACCCCCCCCCCCCCTCCAGAGCGCCCAGCCTATGCCCAGCCACTGGCTCCCTGACAGCAAGCGCCGATTTGTAACCGACAGTAACCGCCCCCAACCGCTTTGGCAACCTCCTGCAACCGCCTGCCTACCCGCCTCTGCGGCCACCACTGAGCTTCTTTCCCTTCTAATGCATCCCTTGGGGGGGGGGGGAAAGGAATGTGCGAGCAGCTTCTTGGAACTGATGCCCCCCCCGGCTCACCGCCCTGCACACCACGTCCGACACACCCATCCTCTCCCCAAGCGCACGAGGGCCTGCCCCCAGCCGCAAGTGCACGGGGGCCTGGCCCACGCCCCCCGCACGGCACGCCCCTCTGTCCTTGTTTATAAGAGGGGGGGGGGGGTCCTTTGGCTCTGAGACCCACCCACCCCCAAAAACCAAAGTTTGGCTGAGGCCAATTCAAGTCTGAACAAGCGACCCCTTTTGAGGTACCCCCCCAGAGCCCCCCCCCCCCCCCCGCGACGCATTAATTGCAGATGAACAAAGCCGAGGCGGGGGGAGGGGGGATTGCCCTCCCCCAGCGCACGGCCGCAATGCATTGGTACACGCGGCCGGACAACAGCGCCCCGCACCAGACGACTGCCCCTCCGCAACGCGTCAAACGACCGCTTCGGCGTCTTCCGCGAGGCAGACCCACGGGCACTCGGAGGAGGGGCTGTGGGGTCCCGTTGCCGGCAGCACGTCAGAGTTTCGCTTTGGGGGGGGGGGGGGGGGCGGTCCTGGAACCCAAAGTCCAAAAGTTTGCGTACCAAAAACAACACAAATCGATATTCCGTTTGCACAACTTCATTTTGTCCCACAATGAAATCCGGGTCCAATGGGGTAAGCCTCCCCCCCCCCCCCCCACTTCAGGAGATGCTGAGGTGTTAAGCAAACCTCTGGGGCACGCCCCCGGGGGATGTGGGACAAACGGACGCGGTGTGTCTCCAGCCGCTGCAGCCTCACCCAGCGCCAACCGGCGGTGGGAGTGCGAAGACAACAGGTCACGGGCTGCACAACATTGCGACACCACCGCCACCACCGTCCCAAGGCCCGCCAGGGACCGCTCTGGGCGAGGGCGCCACTCCGAAGAGTGACCCAGGCACGATAGTATGCCCCACTTCTTCGCGCTGAAAGCACCACCGCCACTCGCACATTCATTTGCACCCCCCCCCCCCCCCCAGGGATGCATTGGAAGGGAGGTTGCCGGAGGTTGGAGGAGGTTGCCGAAGCGGTTGGGGGGCGGTTACTGTTGGTTACAAATGCCATTGAAGCTGGCACTTGGCGTCAGGGGGACAGTAGTTGGGCACAGACAGGGCGCTCTGGAGGGGGGGGGAGGGGATGGCGGCGGGGTACCTCCCCCCGTTGGCACTGCGTTGCGGCTCCCGAGTGGCACAGGGCGGCGTGCCTGTGCCCGATGGCCGCATGCGGGCGGAGCCCTGGAAGAAGCGAGGGGCACCCCTCGAGGGCAGAGGGGGCGGCATGGGGACACTTCTGCACTCAGCCTCCTCCTTCGACGGATGTATATTGCGTGGGTGGGTCACCCCCGCCCCCAGAGTTCTGCTCAACGACTCAGCGTCTCCCGGCGGTGGGGGGCGGGGGATTGGTGGGGGTCTAATACTCCCCCTCAATGTGTGTGCCTTTCCCGTTTGCTCTGAGTGGCTGCAGGTCGGCCGGCGTGTACATACCCCTGACCGGGCCCAGAAGGGGGGAGTAAGCGGAGTTGACCATGATCAGAAGTGTCAACGAGTCGGTGTGTGAACAAGTCAGCAGCCGAACTGGACAGCGGTACTCTCAAACAACGAAAGAGCGATGACCGCTTGGCCTGTGTCACGGGGGGCCTTTCAGTAGCTGAGTATCCGTTGCTTCATGGCCTCGGACCTGTATTTTATTGTGGCAAAACATGAAAATTTTACAAAAGGAAACATTGGTTTGGGCTGTTTTTGGTACACCAAGGTTTGGACGTTTGGGTTCCAGGACCAGACTTTTGCTTAAGGGTCGTCCCACCCGACGGGGGGGGGGGGGGGTCTGTGGCCTGTGCGTGGGTGGGTTTGGTTTGGTTTGGGGCAGTTTGGCCCAAAGTGCCTAGGCTCTGGGTGGGTGGGTGGAAGAATGGTCCGACAGCCTTTGTTTGTCCCTGAGAACACAATTTTCACTGAGGGACTGGTGGTTAAAAGTGGCCCAAACTTCCAGTCTGCAGTCAGTGGGGATTGAACCAGCGCTCCGCTAGGGTAGCTGTCATTTCTGCCGTACTGCTGTTCACAGATCGTGTAGTGACTGAAGGACAAAATTGTTGGGGGGGAATACACATGGTTTTTGTGTTACCAGCGGATTGTCACAGCACTGAGCCCCCCCCTCCCCCCTTATGTGGGGGGGGGTAGGGGGGGGGTGGGCTGCCTGATCCTGAGGCAGCCCCAGAGGGACCCCCTCCCCCCCCGTTGCTAAGCAAAGGTCTGTCCAAGACCCCCTTAGCCCCTCTTGAGGAGAACTCTCCCCGCCTCCCTTTGTGCATTGGCTTTGATGTGACCTGCTTCTGCCGTCGTGGGGTACTGAATGGGGATGGGGGTGCGGTTTTGTGGGTGAGAGTGGACTGTTTGTCTGACTACCGCAGCAGATCTCCGTGGCGCCCCCCCCCCCCTCCCGCCGAGGCCTTGTGCCAACCCCCCCCCCCCCATGCGAGGGCCGGCAGGCTTCACATTGTTATTTTGGAAGAGGGGGGGGGGGGCACAGTGACCCGACGCAGCACGCGAAGGGAAGAGCGGGCGACTGTGCAAGGCCCCGGCAAGAACCCGCAACCCGACGGCATGTCACACAAGGGGGGGGGGGGTACCGGGTCGGTTCTCTTGCTGGTGTTCTGTGCGCCGGACCGGTCCACAGAGTGTTCTACGCACTGCCGGTCTGCGGCAGGCCTTTGCTTGAAGGGGAGGGGGGCCATCGGGGCCGTCCCACAGCGGTTGCAGAGCGGTCACGGGGGATGTGAAAGCGGTTGGGGGGGGGGGGGGCGGTTACTGGCGGTTGGAAATGCGGTTGGGGGATGCTGCTGGGGTATGGGAATGCCTTTGGGGTAGAGTCAGGGCGATGGGGAGGGGGGGAGGGAGGGGGGTAGCCCCCCCCCTCCCCTTCAAGCGATTCCCTGAACTCTGCGGGTGTATTCAGGTGTCCTACGACGAGTTTGCACTGATCATGTGCAAATTGGTGGACCGATGACCAGCAGATGCCCCCGACGTACCGCAGGGGGCGCACGGCCCCCGTCGAGCGCGCGGCGCGGGGGTCTGCAGTGGTGCCGTCGCAGTGCACCGGTGGTGCCGGGGGGGGGGGGGGGGATAGCGCTGGGAGTCTCTCATCACCGCCCCCCCTAAACACGGCCCCATGGCCCACCAGTTGACTCTGATGAGCTGACCACCCCCCGGGGGGCGAGGGGGCCCATCACATCGCCAGCGCCGCGGGACGTGGGTCTGCGATGCGGTGCTGCCGGTTTCTGTCGCGGACTGCTCCCCAAATGTCGTGCGAGGCCCTTGCGGACGCGGCCGCGGCACACGATTCGATGGACGGTGCATTGCGACGGGGGCCGGCGGCGGCAGTCCGCTTTGTGGCGGCGCAGCGGAACGTGTGGAGGCGTGGGGTGTGCGTCGAAGGGGCGGCTGCCGAGAACACTCGAGGGCGCAGCGCATGAAGAGGGGGGGGGGGGGGGCGACCACACACGTTGGGGGTAGAGCAACGGGGCCTCGCGCACACGGCAACGCGGCCAGGACGACCGGGACGTGGAGGGGAGTGGCAGGGATGCATTAAAAGGGGAGGGGACCGCAGAGGCGGCCCCAGAGGCGGTTAGGCAGGCGGTTGGAGGAGGTTGCCGAAGCGGTTGGGGGGCGGTTTCTGTCGGTTGCTAGTGCCATTGAGGCTGGCACCTGGCGTCCGGGGGACAGTGGCTGGGCATAGGCTGGGCGCCCTGGAGGAGGGTGGGGGGGGTACCTCCCCCCCTCTTCCAATGCGCCGCTGGGGAGTGGGCGGCAACAAACGTAAAACGACCCCCGCAACGACGACCACGACCCCCAGTGCGCCAACCGCCGGGCCCCGCGAACGCGGCAACAGCACCACAAGGCCTTCCCTCACCCGCCGTCGTCACCGCGTCTGCGTCTGCGCAAGGCCCGGCTGCAGATCCATTTCGCGGATGTGCGGGTCAAGTTGTCGCTCGTGCGCAGTGTATTTCTAACAACAGGAAGTCCCCGACGTGCCCCCCTGCCCCGCCGTGACCTCCACATGTTCCGTGTGTCATCGGATTAGAGGAGTGGGTCAATGCCAGTCGTCGGGCCTGGGGCCACTGCCGCGCCGGTAGTGCGTTGCGATGGCGCATTGGCATGTGGGAGGGAAACGGGGGGTTTTGAGATGATTGGGAGCGGGATGCGGGTTGACTGGACCAACGATGTGACCGGGTCTTGTCTTGGACGCCGATTGGGGCCAGCACCTCAGGGCCGTACGGGGAGCCATTGACGACTGATTTAGGTCAGCGTAGTGCCATCTCCAGGGGGGCCATCCTCATTCCCATGCCCTGTGCATCCCGAAGCGCTGACCTGGCGTTGTTCACATAACCGGGACAGTTTGCTGAGGGGAGGGGGTCACGGGCGCCTTTCAAAGATCTGTTTCACGTACACCGTGTCCCTTCCGCTGAGGATGGGATGGGCGTTGTAGTAGTGGCAGGGCTGCAGACCACGCGCATTGCGTCACTACACTCGTAACGCTGGCCCTTTGTCATTTTCGAGGGGTTTGTGGCTGCCTGGACCGTATTTTGTTCATTCTACCCCCTCCTTTGTTTGCATGGTCCACAGAGTGTTCTACGCACTGCCGGTCTGCGGCAGGGCTTTGCTTGAAGGGGAGGGGGGCCATTGGGGCCGTCCCACAGCGGTTGCAGAGCGGTCACAGGGGATGTGAAAGCGGTTGGGGGGGGGGGGGCGGTTTCTGGCGGTTGGAAACGCGGTTGGGGCTGGGGGTATGGGAATGCCTTTAGGTCCCCACAGGACGGTCACCTCATCACGTTGATCAGGGGCCCCATTTGGTGTGTAGGATCACTGTGCACGCTTCACTTCATGCAAGGCACACAGCAAGTGGCACAGTGAAAACGTGTGGACGGGGGACCTCAAAGCCTTCGCTTCATGAGCGCTGAGGAAGCGGGTACGAAAGCAAAGCCCCCCAAGAGCGTCACCTTCTATCCAAAGCTCATGCCAATCCATGCCTCAAAGTGAGGAGCAGGGCGCTCGCTTCGAGGTGCAACTCTCGGTTCACCATGGCCCTGTGGCCCATCTTAGAGTCATCATGGAGTAGACCTTCAGAACCTCAGGGGGTGTCCCAAAACAGAGGCACCGAGGGCCCCTGGCTTTAGCATTCGACTGTACCACTTCTTCAGTTGGCAGCCGTGCTCGTGCAAGTGCGGCCCTCAGGGGGTCGTGAGAAGACACATTTTGTTGTTTTGTTTTGTTGTGCGACCATTGTTTCTATGCATGGGGGAGTTCGCCCGGCGAGCATAACTCAAAGCGGCCTAGCCACGGGCAGAGGAGGGTTCAAGGTGAGCCGAAGTTCAACCTTGGACTGGTGTGTTATGTACAATGAGTGCTGTTGTGTGACCCTTTCTGGAATCTTTTTGCGGTGTGGGACACCTCTCAAATTCCTCTTGCCGGCCTGCGCTACTCCAGAGCCTGCCTGAGCACGCTCCATACCTTTTTCCCTGACCGCAGTGACGCTAGTCACCTCTGACATGCACATCAACACCCGAGAGGTGGTTTGTGATGCAAGTCCTGATGCCCACCAAGCATCTTCAAGGCGTATTGCTGCATCTTTCAGCAGCGGGAGGGGGGGCGGAAAGTGGGGAATGCGGGGGTGGTCACAGGCTTCATGACATGCTGGGCAGACGGTTCCTCAGCCCCGTAGTTGGATGGACCTGGGCACGCAGATGGCGATTGGTATCCATGGGGAAATGGCAACACAAGACACAAAATGGCGACTACTTGTGTGAAACTGGGTCAAATAGGGCCTGTTTTGCCCATTAAGCCCCGCCACCATAAATATTGCATCACATGAATCAGTTGGGGTAGGGGGTTAGGACTGAAAGGAACCCTATGTTTTGTGGTCCCCCCCCTTTTGCGCTGAGGTTGAGTTGAGGTGTCACCATTGCTCAGCAACAGTCAGAAATCGGGTCAACAGCCAAAAGGCAAAGGTTCAGGAAGATTGTCCACCAAAGTTTTCAGCTAATTGTAGCCACGGCCACCCCATCAATCAAGTATGTTTACCTTGCCTCTTTTGCCACGGCTATCACTACACCACCAATGCATTGTGGATTTGTCTTATGCGGGCATGATGCATCCAATGATGATAGCATCAGGGTGATGTTGTGTGATTGAAGTGCATCAATTTCATCTTGGCGGTCTTTTTGCAAGACTGCATTCATTTTTGGGCAAAAGACAAGGGGTTTTCGGATGATTCTGAGCCCTCGTGAGAGCCATGGCACACTCCCCATTTTCAGGGCCGGCGTCATTGTCTCCACTAGGTGCTGTGTGTTGGCTTGTTGGGTAAGATGACCACTCTCCTCTTGTGTGTGTGCCAGCAATCACCTCCTCTATCTGTTCTTCTTGCACAGAGCGCTCTCAGCCATTGGGCTTCCATGAGCATTTGCCAAATTGCAGCGCAAAATGCCGTCCTTGACAGTGGCGCTCCGTTTCGGTGCTCTACGCGCACAAATTTTGACAAATTGTGGTTCTGTAGACAAATACAGACCTAGGCTACTCGGGACGGAAGGTCTCAGTCCCTTGCCGGTCCGGCTTTTGCCTGTTGACACCGCTTGCAACGCTTGCTTGAGCTTGGTGCTTTCTTGTTTGTCTCAATGGTGTCTGAACAAACCCTTGTGGGCAGCCACCCTGGGCTTGATGAAAGGCAAAATTGCGTATCTTTTGATTGGACGTATTCCACAACCCTCTGGTTTGCAGTCTCTATGATGAGTAACGGAGTAACGCGGACAAGGGTGGGTGGGGGGTTAAAGGCCGGTGTAACTGCAGTTGCACGATGGCGGTGGTGATTTAATTCACCCAAGATTTCCCCCATGTGATTTCATTATTAAATTGATCGGTTTGATGGGATTTTGGATTATGAGTGTGCCAAAGTAGCAGCTACTGCATGTAATTTTAGCCACCCGCTACCCTCCTTACTTATTTATTACTAGCCATGCCACAAGCCAGGGGCATTTGGGTGGTCAAACACTGTATCATTTCATTTGATGCAAAAATTGCTTCTGTTCATCTTGAATTGTGCAAGGTGTCACGTTGGGTTGGGATGCATGGAACACATGTGGGGGAAGCAACAAATATTTGAATAATTGAACACATATGGGGCTAGGAACCAATGGTTGACCAGTTGGGAACCCATGGGTGAAGGCATGAAGAACCAATGGTCAAACACATGTAGTACCCATGGGCTTTTGGGGGAAAATGTGTAACAGACCCCTTTCTCTCTCTATCTCTCTCTCTCTCTCTCTCTCTCTTAAGGCCCGCCCTGCTAACATGCCTCTGGTGCCCCTTGCTGTCAATGGTGAACCATACTAGTGTGCACAACTATGCTGAACGATGAGACTCCATTTTGTCCACGCTTGAAGCTCACTAAACGGTTCCGGCCATGCTGCAATGTGTGGTTGGCAACTACCATTTGCTGGTGTGCACACTCCGTTCCGCTTTTTTTGCCACCAGCAGAATGGCATCACCATCTGAGACACTCTCCTTTGAGGTTAGAGTTTCTGACAAGAGCAAGGAGTACCTCTTGAAGCTTCCATATCTTGCATGCCATATCTTGCATGCTTAATGGTGCCCCTTGCTATCAATGTGCGATAACACAAATGTTTTCTACGGGTGAGACATAAGTTTTCCGCAGCAGGTTGCAGAACGAGCTGAGGGAAACCCAACCCCAGATGTGCAACAACGTGTTAGCACTTTAGCACAGCCAACGCTGGTACATGTTGCAAGGACCTACGAAGTACGATATGTTGCCGAATACGACTCAGTGCTGATGCTTTGGGTACGGCAATCCCTGAAAAGAAAGTTGACCATCCCCTGTGCTATTGATATACCCCCTGCTGGGCCTGTCCGACGTGCCAAAATGGTGGCAATCACGTGCCCCTTCCCCTTTCCAAGAGAGGGTGCCCTTCTTGATTACACAGCCCACTTCTGATGGTGATGTGGAATGCTTTTTCTCACAGTGTGGGACAGTTTCAAAGCAGCAGCACAAAAAAAAATGGATGACATCATCCGCCGCCTTTGGTTCATACTTCAATTCCATGGTTATATTTAGGGGCGCCTCTCGTATTCCCCGTGGGCCTTTTGAATGATATAAAGACAAAATCTGATCCACCTGTCCAGAATTGGTGCACCTTGAGGGTTTAGGAGGGTTTATTTGCTGCGTTGCAATTTGCCGGCAATTTTTCCGCAATTTTTCCGCAACCTTTCACAATTGGATTTGACCCCCCCAGACCACAACCCCCCCCCCCCCCCCCCGGCTGTGTGTGGTTGCAGGGAAACACGTATGTGGAGAGGGCGGAGCTCCAGTCTTGACACATTCCTTTCAGACATGACCAATGGCGCTTTGGGCTGCTGAGGGGGCTCACGCGGCATTGCCTACACTGTTATTGCTCTTGAATTCGTGGCTCCACTGAGTGTCCGCGTGTGCGTGTTCTTTGCACACACAGTGTGACATGGACAGTGTGACGGTTCCCCACCTTAGTCATGGAGTGAAATGTCCCACGTCTACACCATGAGTGCGCCAATGGTTGTTGTTAAATTTTTCGATGAATCCAGTGCCAAACAGAGACCCAGTCCGCAGAAGACCAGTCATTTTTAGGGAATGGCCAGCGGGAAGGAGACACAGCCACATAAATCCAACCATTTTGGGACAAAGGGCTGCAGAACCCGTGCCAAGACTTCCCTCATGAAAAAAGGCCGACCATGTTGAATTAGTTTGAGCTGCAAAATCTGTATCTCCCCTAAGCAAGCTGAAAGAGGCGCCGGCACAAACCAAACACTGAAAGCGGAAAGCCCTAGAGGGCCCAGCGCACACTGCGATGTACAGGACTCGACAATCACAATTTTCTCAACTGGAACAGCCTGAGGCAGATGTACAGTTCCATATGGGAGGGTGGCTAGCATGGGGTCATACTCTGGTGACAGATCCCTCACTCACAGCCAATTTCCATATTCAGTCTCATCATGCCCAGAGAAGTGCATCCCCCCCCCCCCCCCCTCCCTCCCGTCCAACGAACGCATTGACCTGCAGGAGCGAGCATGACCTATTGAATGGGGCACCCAACGGCGCATTGCTGGACAGAGTGGACTATTTGTGCCACAGCTTTGGCGTGTTTAGACCTGCAGCACTGTTGTGGAAGCCAGAGGGATTCTGGAGAGTAGCGCCCATCGCTGATTTGTGGTCAACCAACGCATTGTCCAGCGAACAATTGGTGTTTGGACTGTATAGTTTTGGAACCCAAATTCATTGGGTCCCGTGTCTCAACGACAGGACATCGCGTGTTCCATGTTCACTGGACACGGGGGGAGGGGGTACATAAACCGGGCATGTCGGGTTTTCATTTCCGGGGGGGGGGTGTCAATACAGCCCCCAACAACTGGGGGGTTGGGAAAGGCGCTGAATTGACAGGCACCATTCATCAGTTATTATGAACTCTGGCGCCGAAGGCATCAATATTGGTTTTTTTCCACCAAATATATGGCAAATGATGACTTTTCTGAACCCCCTCGACGCGCTGATTCCAAAATCCCATTTTCGTTTTTTTTTCTGATTTTTGGGTCGGGGTCACCTCCGGGGCCCGGGGGTCAGACTCGGTAGGATTTTGGGGGTCCTGGCCCTTTTGGGGGGGGGCGGGGTCCGGCCGGAGGGCTCTATCGACCCCCTGCCCCCCCGCAAACGAAACCCTGGCCTCCCCTGCACCTGCAACATGCCTCATGCCGCCCTCTCAAAGCTCTCAGCGTGCCTGCGTCTGGCGTCTGTACCCCACAATGTGTCAGGGCGAGGGCAGGGGCGGGGGCAAGTTGCAGTGGCAGGGGCAGGAGGAGGGCTTGGGCTGGGGCTTGGGCAGGGGCAGGGGCAGGGGCAGGGGCAGGGGCCAAGCTTGCTTCTGATGGGCGATTGGCATGTCTTACAGCTCAGCGCCGC
Organism: Eutreptiella sp. 'Long Island Sound 2002'; assembly: GCA_964036045.1. Taxonomy (NCBI): domain Eukaryota; phylum Euglenozoa; class Euglenophyceae; order Eutreptiales; family Eutreptiaceae; genus Eutreptiella; species Eutreptiella sp. 'Long Island Sound 2002'. Next base: position 817,689 of record OZ038387.1, read on the forward strand.
GTTTCAAGATGTGACGCTGCACGAGCAGAGGTATGAAGAGGACCGGGACTTGGGAGGAAGGCCTCCAGCCGCACGCAGACTTGCGCGTGCCCACCCGGAGTTCCCTCACCGGCGTTCGAACTCCGTCCGATGTGTCGGAAATGTGCTCCATGGACGACAAGCACTCCAACCCCAGACAAACGGAGGAGGCGTTTGTGTCGGCCGCGTTTGGCGCAACCCCCGCCCCTGCGGGCAATTGGGCCAGCGCCACGGCCAGCGTGCCCAAGGCCGTCACGCTGACAGTGGCCGGGCTGGCCGCCCAACGCCCCGGGACGCCCGGGCCGCCCGGGGCGGCTGCGCCGACGAAGTATTTGACGCTGCAAATGCCGCGCATGAGCAAGGCGGTGCTGCGCAACGTCCTAGTCTCGCTGCTGCTGCCTCTGGTGGTGGTTGTCATCCAGCAGGAGGTCTGGCGACGCAGCAACTCCAGTGGGGCCCATCCATTGTGGGGCGCGGCTGCCAACATCATCTTCGGGACGTCCTTGTTCCTGATGCTCATCGGTTGTGCCTGCAGGGATTCGTGGGGCAGTGTGTGCAGGCAGTGTGTGTATTTCTGGCTGCCCATCCCTTCCCCACTACCCGGCAGTGTGCCCTAAATGTCACCTGGTGCCTTGCTCTTGCTCATGTATGTCGCATGCATTCTTCCCAGCGCTATGCAGCATTTCGCCGCACTGCTTTTCTGGTGCAACCCTTGGCCCATGAAATCGGGTTCCCTGGCCTGCTTTGGATTGAGAGTCTGTGGGGGGGATAATGGCGGTTGCAGTCCACATTTGTCCACACATCTCTCGGGGACACAACAAACGCGCGAACGCGGAGCATTTTTCAAAGTCGCCGGCATTGTTGCCTCGCTTGTGCCCACTGAATGTCCCGTAGGGGCAGGTATTTGGGGTATATTTGGAAAGCCCTTGAAAAGGGCTATTTGGGACACGGTGGGTCTGCATGCTGGACTGCCGATATGTTGGGGAATGTTGTCCGTTTTGGACAGAACATGATCATCCTCCGAACAGCCACTTGTGCCAGGCCAGTCTCTTGTATTTCAAGGGGTCCCAGGAGGTGGAAGTGCTCGTGGGCATGTTGGGATACAAGGTCGTGAGTCCAAACCTTGTGGGGGTGGCGCCATGAGTTCTCCTTTGACAATGATGTCCCATGGGGATTGGGGCACATCGGGCGGGAGGGGGGGGGGGGGGCTGTTTTGTCAACAGACACGTGCCAAGTCCGCGTATAAGTTTTTGCAACGTGCTGTTGCCTCCCCCAATGCACCTCGGAACCCTTCGGAAAAGTTCGGAAAAGGGCACCCCTGACGGACCAAATTCTGACCTGCACCCTCATGCAGGATTTGTTTGGATGAAGGCAGGCCGCCAGGAGACCATCCTGTTGCGCAAGGTCAGGTTGACCAAGCAACGGAATGTGGACCTCACCACTGATGGATTGCCGGGAATGCCTTTGAACACAGACTGGGTACTAGCCGTAGGCTGAGTACTGGCCCCATGAATAAACATGGTGATGACTGCGCAAATGGGGTCCCTGCCCTTGCAAACAACAATAACGGTTCTGAATAACCGTTGCAGAAATGTGCAGTGCATGTTGCGTGACAGTTGGACCTATTGCTCTCCAATTTCATATGGGTGGGACCACCTAGAAGACAAGATTTTTCCACAATGCACTGAAACATTAAAAAAAGGGGACAAAGGGCCAATTTGCTCCGTGTTCGAACATACCGACCGTCCCCGTGAGACATGTGTGGGCGGCGTTGAGTGTGCATGTGTGGGTGCCAGTGCGGACGGGATGGAAGAAGCATGTTTCATGTGTCGGGGACCAGGCCGCGGCCCATTCCATAGGGCAGTATCAAAACGCCACTCCCCGAATGCTCAACAACCCCATTTCTTCTATCAACCCAAAGGTGCTGTGCATCTTCGGACCTCACCTCTTCCTTTTTGCGCAGATAATCCCTTGCCCAAACAACCCTGATGTGTGTGCCTCATGGCACCCCTGCTGATAAATGCACGCTTTCAGTGGACTGCAGGGTAGCAACCATCAATGTTCTCATTGCCAAACAATATTGAGGTTTCGGGCCCCCTGCCCTTGCCATGCCGTTGCAGCCACTAACGCGACCCGTGCCACTGTTGGCGCCCCTTGGGACGCCACGGGTCGCCCCCTGACCCTTGGGGCGGGGGTCGGCGGGGGGGATGCTCGGGTCAGGCGCCGGGCATGTACTTAGCCGAAGCCATGCACTGTCCCATGCATCCCGGAGTGAGGGGGGGGGGGGGGGCGGTGTCACCCCTCAATAGTGCCGGCCCCACTGGGCACCGTTCAGCTCGGGGTGAGTCCCGGCTGCCCCCCCGGCGCGCTTTGCTGGTGCGCGCGCCCCCCGCACTATCCTCGTGATCCTCGGTCCCTCCATCGTCGACGAATTTCTCGAGGGACGACGGCCACTGCCCCATCCAAGGCGACAGACCATGGCGCCGGAGGGCAAAAGGGTGGCAGCCGGGGCCATGCAAGCGTGGCTGGTGAGCCCCCACCAACGGCCAGCGCCGCAGACCATGGGGAGGCTAGAAGCATGCCGGCCGCCGCGTGGGGCCCGAAAGTGGAGCTGCCCTGTGTCCCTGCTTCAGCAGGCAGTTGCCCACTACTGGGACCGGGAAGTATTCGTCCAGGAATATATCAAGCCTTTTGCATGCTGGCACCGGCGTGTGAGCCACGTATTGCAGCAGTACAGCACTCGCCGCTCCAGCAGGACCCAAATGGGCCCCTACACCGTAAAGAAGGGGCGGGCCTTCAGCCCCATGAAGTAGCCCCCCCTTAGTGGGATGAGGGTGCGGCATCGGCGCATCTCGGGATCCTGCGGGTTCAATTGTGCATGTGCCAGAAAAATGTACCCTGCTCGTGTAGATTCAACATGCTCAAAATGAAACAAGGAACTCAACAATGTCCCCAAAAGCGAAAAATATTTTCCAAATGAAATCCCCTCGAAGAGAGGTTGTTAGATCAAGCGCAGGCGCGGACCTGTACACCCCCCTTTTGGGGGGTTGTTCGCGCAGCATACCCGAAGGCATGATATTGGATGTCTAACCCCTTGTGAAATCATTATTTTGCCTAACAAAACAACCCCCCAATGGATTTTTTGATTTTGAGGCCTCTATCCCCCTGAAACCGAGTGTCACTTTTTGAGGGGGGTGGGGTGGGTTGGGGGGGAAGTAAAAAGTTTGTGCGTAGAGGGATTGGAACCAGGGTCGGCTGAAAAAGAATACTCAGCCGGTTGATTCGTCACCGCGATCGCCGGCTGGAATTCGAATTGAGTGTTCTACCACTCGACCGAATGAACTGGTATGATTGGGGTTTCCCACTGTTTGTAGATGTAGTCAGCAACTGCGAAAAAAAAAAAGCCAAACTGCGTGTTTCTGCCTGCCTGTCTGTGTGCCTGCTTGCCTGACTGACTGACTGATTGGCTGACTGACAGCCTCTCTTCGAGGTGCTTTGCTGAAGGCAATAGAATTTCCCCACATCATGGAATGGGGCATTCAAGTATCCCTCCTTGAACGGAAGTTGATAAATTCAGGGGGCTGCAGTCCCAATATCATCAGTAGTGGATAGCACCCTCTGGACTTCCTGGCCCCACATACCCACTGCCCAAGAACCACACGCAGCCTGCCTCCACAGCACACAACCACTTGCGTTAAACCGGAAGAACCTAGTCTACCTCGCAATGGTTCACCCCCTCCCTCCGGTCAACCTGCCAGTGGTCAGTCAGTTGCGGAGACCGCCGGCAGAACAACCATGCCGGCTGCCCTCCCCACTGTCCCCGCTGCTCTGCTCACGTGCGCTTCCCTCAGGCACTGAGAACCTAATCTACCACAAGGTGGTGGCTCTGCGCATGCTGCTGCTCTGCTGGCTCGTCGTCTGCGTGCTCACCTGCATCGGACCCATTCTTCAGTGGACTGGCATTAAAATGGCCCTGGGCATAGCCATGCTCTTCGGCTACATACCCTTTTTCCTGCTGGCCACCTTTGTGTTCGTGCATCTGTACTTTCACACCCGCCGCCGCAACACCCGTGTGATCGAGGCAGGTGCAGACACGGAGGGCTGGTCGGATTTCCTGTGTTGCGGGTGCCACCGTGTTGTGGTCGTAGCTGGCATCATGTTCACTCTGGGGCCGCTCCTTTGGGTGTGGGGCGAGGCGTATATGATGTTGTTGACGATCTTTGCCGAGCCAATAAATCAGATAATTATACTGCTGGCGTTCTTCTTGGTATGCCTATCTCTGCATGACTTATGCTTCGTTTCTAGGAGCGTTTTAAGCAGCGAGGCCTCGGTAGAAAGCAACCTGCCAAGTTGTGTAGCAGGCACTGAGGTCGTGTGGGCAAAAGGCGTTTGTGGGTTATGGGGCCATAGGTGTAGGAATGAGGATTGGGGTGGGCGTTAGGGTCAGGGGTTGGTTTAAGGTTGTTGTGCAAAATGGACAAAATGGGGCACCGGGTGCCAGAGGCGCTCATTGACTCCTAAGGGCGGCACCTTTGGCAACTATCTGTTGGCCGGAGGTCGCCTGGGGGGGGGAGGGACATGGTTTTACATATTTTAAGGAAGGTGTGCTGTGCACGTCATGTCCTCGAAAGAAACTGCAGTCAAAAGGGCTCCATGCACGACCTGCTGCCAAGCCCGGGGCTAAACATGCTTTCCAGCACTGCGCCAACCTCTCAGCCCAGCTGGCAGCCGAGGCTGTCGCCAAACCTCTTTCCAGGAACGGTTGTGCATGAAGCCAATTTCTCGGTAGACTTGAACACACGGGGGGTGTCTGGCTGCACTTGGGTTGATAGTGGAGACTGGGGCACGAGGGCGGATGGGTCTGCGGGATGGCCTGGTGGATGGTGCTCGATATGAAGCCAATCCTTGGGATGCACTTGCACCAGAGGTTATGGGGTGACGTTTGGTTGGTTTCCCACCCCAAACTCACTGCAGCCTCTTGGGTGCGGCATGTTGTGGTGGACTCATCGTACGACAAGCTCTACCCCCATTAGTTTCTGTGGGATTGCTAGTGTGAAGGCATGTCAAGAGCCTGTCACTCGCAAATGTGCCCAGCAGGGCGAAGGGACGCAACAAATGGGACATGTCTGACAGGCTATCTCGTGGTTCTCCGAAATCATGTGTGATCATGTGTGACATGGACTGCATTACATGCCTGCCACAAAGGGTAAGGCCACAAGAGAAGGCGCTATGCATAGCAGCTACCATGCCATGTCATGCAGACATTGCCCCCCACTGGTTTGTTTGTACTTGCATTGTCACCAAATGATGACCCAAGCCCACGGGGGACCCGATTCCGCGAGTCCTCGGACGCCAACTACCCGTGCCCCCCCTTCCCCCCTAAGGGGCCTCTAGCCAACAGATAGTTGCCAAGGGTGCTGCCCTTAGGAGTCAATGAGCACCTTAGGCGCCCGGTGCTCCATGGGCACCAAAGGCGCTCGAAGGAAAATTTGGCCCACTTTGCACGTTAAGCTTAACCCCAACCCCAACCCTCATTCCTACACCTAACCCTACCCATAGCTCTAAATAGGATTGAATATTGGGACCGAGTTGGTGGGGGAAGGAACATCGTCTTGGAGATTTCAACGACAAATGAGGTACGCACTTGAAAGTGGATAAGAGCGGCTTAAAAGGGGCTCAAAATAAGCTGTATTCATCCGTTTGGGCACCACAACGGGACCAGAATCATTTTTGGGAAACCATGGTTTTGACCCGTTTTGAGCCATTTGTGGTCCTAAATTGGCCCATTTTCAAGGTCCTTTTGGCCTTGGGAGGGGCCAAAATGGCTTGCAATGGGCGCATTCCACTTGTTTGTGCACCCCAAATAGCCCCAAAGTATCTTTGGAAAAACACATTTTTGATCCATTTTTGATTATCTTTTGGTCCCAAACCAGCCCATTTTCAGGGCATTTTGTGACTGCGGAGTGGCCAAAATGGCTTGCAATGGGCTCAAAAAGGGCTCATTTCACTTATTCGTGCACCCCAAATGGTCTAGGATCATTTTTGGAAAACCACATTTTTGACCCATTTTCGACCCATTTTTGGTCGCAAGACAACCCATTTTCAAGGCATTTTGTGACTTTGGAGGCGCTAAAATGACTTGCAATGGGCCCAAAATGGGCTCATTTCACTTGTTTAGGCACCGCAAATGGTCTTGGATCAATTTTGGAAAAACACATTTTTGACCCATTTTTTTGTCCCAAAACAGCCCATTTTCAAGGCATTTTGGGATTTTAGGAGGGCCACAACAGGCCACCACGAGCTCAAAACGCGCCAAAAACACTTGTTTTGGCATTCCATGTGGTCCAAGATCATTTTTGAAAAAAGTCAATTTTTTGCACCTAGTGGACCTGATTGACCCATTTTGGCACCCACCTCTTTGGGTTACCTCCTGCAGCTTGCCACAGCCCAATGGGCCTAAGTACGGGGGTCTAGGCGTCGGTTTGCGCAATTTTGAGGGGTGGAAACCATCAAAAGTGGGTGGTTGCGGGTGGATTACGTGCGCCCGAAATCGCGCTTTGAACCACGTCGCCCAAGATATGGTCTGTGTTTGGTTTGGGGCTATCGGCGGCCAATGGGCACAAAGTCTGGGGCTTTTGGGGGCCTTTTGGTGGCAGTTCGCGGACATATTGTGGAGTTCGAGGGCCCTAGAGGGCCCTTCGGCACAGAGAAGTCTAGCTGCATGTGTACTACCTATGGGTGTGACGGACAACCACACAAAGTATGAGCCAGAAACTCAACGGTGGCGGCCGGGAACGGGTGTCGCAAGTGCCGGACCACCATTTCAAAATCTGCAGTTTAGGGCCAAAATCAGCCTTTTTTTGCCCAAAACTTGCCTAGAACCTGCTGAAAACGGCCAAATGAAGGGAAATAGTGGCATGCACCAAAATTTTGGCCGCATCCGAAGCACCACAACGGAGCAGTGATTTCCCCCCATTTCGCGCGTGCTTGCTTGCTGCTTGCTGCTTGCCAAACCTGTTAGGTCCACCCTACACACGAAAGAGGGTTATAAAACCAAAACTGGTTCGACCAGCTAGGTGACCCTAGCCCTAGCCCTAGCTCGACCCTAGGCTAGGGTCAGAGTTTGTTTGGGTCCAAAATGGAGAGTAATGATGTGACAAAAGCAGCCATGAACGAACTTGGGGGATCTTGTTCAGCCCAATCAACATGGTAGTATGGTAGCAAGGGGAGGTAAAGGGAGCCTGCGATAGACCAACGTTTGGCCTTGGGGGCATGTACCCCCCAATTCGCCCCACCTGGACACCCGCCCAACCAATCCTCACAGACGCCCCCCCCCCCCGGGTGGCAAAAGCCCCCCCCCCGACCCAAATGCATGCACCATGACCAGGCGCAATGTGACGTACCCCCCCCCCTTACTGCGCCCTCCCGCCGGGGGGCCCGTTCCAGCGAGGCCAGCATGGGCTGCTGCCCGTACCCCCTGGGCGATGGAACACGTGGGGGCAGCAGTCGCGCCACTGGATGGCACGCGGCGCCGGCCCTCCGCCTGTGGCTGAGCCATATGACCCGATCGCTGCTGGCGGGCCAACCGCGCATGGTGGGGTCCCTAGAGCGTGTACTGACCTCGATCCCCCGGGTCTATGCTGTGTGGTACTTGGTGTTGCCCGCCCCGGGAAGCCCCCGGTTACTCCCGCGGCACCCACACCTGCGCGCAGACGCGGACGCCACCGCACAGGCGTGGCTCGCCCCCCAAGAGCTCGTGCGGGGTGTAGGTCGTCTTTCGCACGCCCTGACTTAGGTGTGCGGGCCCCCGGCGGGTGGCCGCGTGGTGTCCCCGCCCCTCCCAGGAGGCGGAGCCAACCAGGACGCCCCCCCCCCCCCAGGACGGCACGGCAAGGGGTGCAGAGAGCCCTCCCCCCCCGCATGTGAGACCTGCCCCCCCCTCACCCTCCCAGCCTGGGACGCGGCGGTGTGCCCCCCCGGCCCACATAGGCGGACGGGGCGTGCATCATATGCATGGCCGGCCGATATGCAGAGTCGTCGGGAAGCCATCGTGCGCCCCCCAAGCGGCCTTTGAGCCTCAAGATAGGCCCTCAAATCAAATCAAATCCCCCCCCCTCGCGCCTCCCCGAACCCCCCCCACCCCGCCCAAGACCCCCCCCCGCCTGCCAAGGGGGCCTCCGGCCAACGGTTAGTTGGGGGGGCTAGTTGGCGTCCAGAACCGAGGAGTCGGCTCCCCCGTGCCCACGCCTGACCAAAGCATCTTGGGGGGTGGTCAAGGGCCGCCAGAAAGGTCAGTTTTTCAGCCAACTGATGCTGGCCAAACCGTGATTCTGCGTCTCACAAACAGGCCATTACCAGCCCTAGGCAGGGCTACAGGCGACGAAATTTCTGTCTTTTCGCCTCCCACCATTGGTACACTGTCACAACAACCCAAAGCCCACCCCTCTAGAGAGCCACTACCAATCATTGAAGCCGCCAAAAGCCTTGTCATTACAATAATTGCCGAAAACTACCTGAAAAGCACAATTGCATAACTTGCCTAGACCAGTTCCTTGCACCGGTGTGTCATGTGCTTGGATATGTTCCTTGCAAGTGTGTATTCAATTATCCCCTCAGACGTGTTGCATGCTTCCCAGAAGTCCTTTGCTTAAAAATTGCTCGCATCTGGCGGGTCATCTGCATGGACATGTTGCCTGCATCGAGTAGGTTATCAACTTAGAAATTTTGCTCCCATCCGGTGTGTCATGTGTCAAGGCGCATCATAGTCAGGGGGGGGGGAAAAATGCGATTCGCATTTTTTCGCATTTTCCGCATTTTTTTTCGCATTTTCTGGGCAGGTCCCTTAGTGTAATGTTCAAGAGGATACATTCAAGTGGCATTGTGTAGTTCAACTAAAGGGTAGTTTTGTAGTCAAGTCAGTGTTTGCATACCTTCCCAACACCGCCACTTTTGTTTGTTACATGGCTCCTTTTCCCTTAGACATGTCACATGCTATGCCCTCCCATTGCCCTCCTTCTGAGCCCACATCTGATGATGGAAATAGCCCACCCCGCCGCAAAGTACGTGGTAAGGGGAGAGGTGGTGCCGGCGCAAAGTATTGCACCATGGGCCCTGGGAAGCGGAAGGAACAATTCCCTGGCCATCCCCTGAGTCTCCGCACCAATGATCTTGGTATTGAAGTACTATGGTGCGATGCGTGTGGATGCCCCGTGAGCCACACAACGAAGAGCACAGTCCAATGTCATTTGGACTCCAAAAAGCACCAGGTGGCCGTTGAGACTATGCAGAAGAGGGAGAAGGCACGGGTCGAGCGCCGCCTAGAGGCAGAGGCAGATGCTCTACCTCATAAAGCCGCAATGAGGCAGCCCAGCCTACAATCCGTTGTGGCGTCATGCAACGACAAGAACAAGGCCGCTGATGATACGGTCTTTGCCTTCGCCGGTGCCGGCATCCCGTTGGACAAGCTGGATCACCCCCTTGTGCGTGCTTGGTTGCAGAAGTACACCACCATTGCCGGTTGCTTGCCGCAAGGCAGCTCTGACTTCCCCAAAGTCAACGGCCAGCGTGTGCTTGACGGGCACCGAGGAGCAATTCACAAGAAGACTGCCGACCGCAACACCACACTACTTTTTGATGAGTGGACAGATGAACGCGGGGTGCCCGTTCTTGCAATTATTGCCCATGTTGGAGGCCGGTTGAAGTTCTGCATCGACGTTGCTTTCCTCGAGGGCAAGGGTCCGCAGCGGGGTGTGGAGCACAAAGAGATCGCGGGTGCCCTTCTGAGCTCCTTAGCCACTGCGCAGATTCATCCCGACCGCATCAACTTTGTCATTTCCGACGAGGGAAGCACCGTGGTCGCCGCTGCAAAGCACGTGTTGCAGCATGTTTGGAGGAACGCCCGGTGGTTTTTGTGTTGGAGTCACAAGCTAGCTGGCATTGGTGACATCCTCCGGAAGCACGACGTGTTCTCCATGATCAATCTTCTTTATCGCTCATCTTCTCTGGTTAAAGTACCAATGCATTCTGCCCGCCGACGCCGCTGGCGAGAGCGCTCTGGCTTGGAGACGGTCCCTCCCAAGATGGTGCTGATTGGTATCGTGAAAATTGGGAGGCGTGGAAGGACTTTGTGGTTCTGGATGCTGGAAAGACGAAGCGCAACGAGGAGAATTTGTCCCTTATGCATGAGATTCACGATTGCATCACGAAGCAAGGAGTGAATTGTGTCGTGCGGTTGGCTTTCATCACGGATCACACTTCCGTGCTCATGGCTGCCATCAACTTGGCGCAATCCGATGGACCAGTGGCCTGCTTCGTGTACGACAAGATGAAGGACGTCCAGTTCCATTGGGAGGATACTCTGCAGCGGAAGATATTGCATCCGCGGATTGAGGAGGCGTTGAAGAAGTTGCCCAGGTCCGCAGATAGTATCCGCCGGAAATTGTTTGGTGTGATGGAGGAGATGCTCAATGCGTTGAAGAATCGCTTCGAGAAGGAGGCTGAACAACTTGAGTTCTTCCAGCAGCTGCGTGTGCTCAACCCACGCAACCTCAGTGACATGGATACAAACTTGTCCTCCTACAAGTCGCTGAAGCTGGATGAAGTTCCTGGCGTCCAAGAGGAGTGGAATTTGTACCGCAGAACGGAGTTCCGGAACATCAACAACGGTGATGAACTTCTTGCATGGTGGGAGAGTCGGCCAGACTCCCTTTTCAAGGAGGCGGTGTTGTTCTTGATCACCATCCCTACCAGCAGTGGGGCAGTGGAGAGGTTCTTCTCGCAAGCTGGCAACGTCTCCAAGAAGCAAAACAAGTTGTTGAATCAGATGAGGCGATTGGCTTTTATGGCGCGCTTCAACTTGGATGTCGAAGGGCGCCTTGTATAGTGTAGCTTCCGACAGCCGCCAACGTATACCTACGGGCGGTTAAGCTATCCAACTAGGGGCGAATAGTCGGGGGCAACGAACCGCGAAACGCATCGATACGCCAAGCTCACTGGGCTGGGCACCCTGTGGGCTTGGGAAGGCTTCCGACAGCCGCCAACGTATTTGTACGGGCGGTTAAGCTATCCAACTAGGGGCGAATAGTCGGGGGCAACGAACCGCGAAACGCATCGATACGCCAAGCTCACTGGACTGGGCACCCTGTGGGCTTGGGAAGGCTTCCGGCAGCCGCCATTGTATTCTTACGGGCGGTTAAGCTATCCATTGAGGGGCGAATAGCCGGTTGCTTCAATGGGGTATGGGGTGGAGGCAGTATTGGGGCTCTGCTGCTTCTTGCCGAGGGTGTAACGCCCCTCCTCCTAAACCACAGTAGAAGGGTGAGACTTCCCTACCACGCTTTGCATGTTGAGCCGGGGCCGTAGTCTTCACATTGATGGAGCGATGGTGTCAACAGATCAACATGCGTCTTGATAAACATAGGGGTTTTGGGAGTCCTATAGCATTTTAGCAAAACCGCATTTTATGCCGCATTTTTTCTCGCATTTTCCGCATTTTTTCCGCATTTTTCCGCATTTTTTTCCAATCCCGGCGACCGCATTTTCCCCCCCCCCCTGCATAGTTCGGGCTTCTTGTATGCTGCAGTGCAAGGTCTGGAAATCAACCTTGCCATCTGCCATGGCAGAGCAGCGTTTCCGTGCGTACGGAGCCCCGTCCCCCCACTCACCCAGGGCCCCTCATACTATCATTAGTCGGATTCCCTGGGTATGGCGTTGCATTAGTGCCGAATCGCAAGAGTACCGAAACCCCTGTTTACGCCAGTAAACTAAAGTTTAAGCCACGTGTGCCTTATCCTCTGTAGACTCACTGAGACTCACTGGCAGACGAGCCTCGGGGCCGTGCTACGCCGACCCCGAACCTACATTGTGCGACAAGAGCTCATGAGTGCAGTGCCTGCTTGGGAGGTAAGGTAGGAATCACTTAAGCATGCCCATGCAGGGTCATCGGTAACCTGTGGTCGTTCCCACAGTTGCTGTCTTTCCATGGGTCGCTGTCACAGGGGAATAGTATCATTGAGAGGCTCTACATGGCAGTGGCAAGCCTGGTGCCCAACTGCTACTACTTCACGCTGTTCTACTACATTGCCACACGTGCGATCTTCATGCTTGTGGCATACTCTGCAATAGATAGCGTTGCGGTCTTCATCCTGTCGGAGCTCGTGCTCTGCTTTGATCCTGCCTGGAATCTGATAAAGTTGAGCTCTGCTGTGGTGTGGATATGGACAGGGCAGGGACAGAGAGGGGAAGGGCAGTGGCAGCCGGCGGAGTAGGGCAGGGGCGAGGTGATGAGTAGGGGGAAGGTATATGCAGGGGCAGTGGTGCCGGCACGAGTCGGGGCAGAGGTAGGGGCAGGGACAGAGGCAGGGGCAGGCAGCGGTATGAGTTGGGGTAGGGGCAGAGGCAGGACAGCTGTACCGGCAGTATGAGTAGGGTCAGGGCAGGGGCAGGGAGCATGGACAGGGGCATTGCACCGGAGACTGGGCTAATGTTGCAGTTCGTCCGCTTGGAGCCCGCTTCATGCCTCACTGGTGGACCGCCCGGGGGCAGCAGAGCTCCAGGTTCCGCACTCAACCGCATGGATCCGCAAGCAGCCTTATTGTTGGACTCCTCAGGGGTTGCAGAGCAGTGGGATCCACACCGCCCGGGGGTGGCAGAGCCCCAGAAGTGCACACAACAGAGCCCTAGGGGTGCACTCCCAGCAGTATTGGCGGACTCCCTGGGCCCAGGTCCGTTCCCTGCCCTGGGGGCCCTCCCACTGCCACCTCCCTGGGGCAGGTGTGGTGGAACTCTCCCCCTGGGTGACGCCTAGGGTGTGTGAGTGGGACATGAGCTAGGCATGATTGGAGCTGCAGCTGCGCAGCGCCTTGCCCAAGCATCCTAGGGAGTTGTGCACACAACTAAGAGTGGGTGGCTGTGCATGGGCAACAGCAAGGAGCTGCAAACGGGGGCTAAAACAGGGAGCTATGCACTCAAGGGACAGCAGAGCTGGGCATAGGGCGGTCGGAGGCGAATGTGTTTAGCTGCGTGCATGGGCAATAATTGGGAGCCGTGCACCACGGCCAAAGCGAGGAGGTGTGTGCACTAGCAACGATTGGGCCGACAGTAGGGAGGCGTGTGCACGAGCAACAACAAAGAGCTCCATGCAGCAATGAAAGAGTGCTGTGTACTTCAGCGGTAATACTGCTCGTGTGCCACAACAAGGAGCTGCACATAGGGGCAACATTGAGGAAGTTGTGCGCTTGAGCTAAAACCAAGAGCCGTGTGTAGGGGCATGGCTAGAAGTTGTGCTTAGGGGCAACAAAATAGAGCCCATACACACATTAGGGAGCTTTGCACAAGGTCAATAGTATACAGCCATATGCTTGAGCAACAAAGGAAGCCGTGCACATGCGTAATGACAAAGAGTTGTGTGTACGTGCAGCATAGGGCATGCATAGAGGCAACATCATTGAGCCATGCCCCTAGGCAAGTTGTTGTAAGGGGCTTCACCAAGAAGGAAGGTGTGCATCTAAGTTGCAAAACAAAGCGACAGTTCTGCGCAAAAATAGAAAAAATGGAGCTATGTGATTGAGCGGCAGCTAGGAGTAGTGCACCAGGGCTATGCCCTTGGGCAACGCCAAGTGGGGAGCTACTCACACAGGCAACGGGATCTGTGTATGTGTGAGAGGAACAACATGGCGTTGTGCACTGCGTTGGTCAAGCAACTTGCCAAGAAGGCAAAAAGGCGGTCAAAAATATTTTATAGGCGTGTGACACACGCCCTCCTCACCCCCCCCACACCCTCCATGCTCCCGGTACCCTCCCAGAAAATCCAGCGCATCCTCCAGCGAAACAATCCCTGGAGTAACGATGCAATAGACCATATACCCCAATCCCCCACAATGGCCGACGTGCCCCCCCCCCCCCCCCAGCGTCCCCGAGCTCCGCGAACTTGCACGAGCGGCCCGGAAGAAATCCACTAGCCACGACGGTATACCCCCATACCTCCTGGCCGTGTTGCCTGACCAGCAATTTTCGGTGGTCCATAAAGGCATCGAGCTCTGCTATGAGTCTGGCCATGTCCCACACCCGTGGCTTGTGTCTGAAACTTTTTGTATATTCAAGGGCAAAGGGTCTTGGCAAGACCCCGACCGCTGGCGCCCCATCGCAATGAGCAATTCGGTGTACCAACTGATCATGCGATGGGTATATAAACGATTATATCCCCTGCTGTCCCCACATCTGCACCCGCGCCAGTTCGGAGGCAAACACGGAGTCTCCACCGCGCACGCCACCCAAGCCTTCCTTGATGACATTGATGACGGGTCCCCATGGGAGGCTATTTTTGCCTTCAATGTTTATCACGCCTTCGATAGCCCCCCAAAGGTACTCATCAACTCTGTTCTCCTGAAACTAGGAACCCCGACCAAATTAGTGCGCCTAATCCAAACGGTGCTTGAGTTTGGGTCCACCACTGCACCACCATGCAATAGGTCCCCCACTTGATGCACCTCGGACACCCCCTACCAACCCACCTCAGCCAGAGTCAGGGCTACCGCATCGTTGTTGATGAGCTGCGCGCCCAGCTACTCGATAGAGTCGCAGTCGTTAATACAGTCGTCCTGCCCCGAATCCTGTATCGGTGCGAGTGCCTCCCCTTGACCACCCCACAAATACGTGAGCTGTCCCAAGTCCTGGAACGCTTCGTGCTTGGTGTCTCAGGGCTTCCTTCCCTCGTTGCCAAGAAGATCCTCTACACCCACCGCTCGTGTGGTCTGGGTCTCCGATGCCTTGCCGTCCTGTACCCCACTAGGATACTTGACACCCTCCATAGGAATCCCCTCCTTTCAGACATGCGTACCTCAGGCCGCACGCGTTTTGCCCCTCGTTTCCTATTCCTCAATGCCTTGTCCCTACTCGACCCGTCACCTTAGTTACCATGCCCCCCCTCAACGTGTCTTGGAATGCGCGCTCCAAGTTGCAAGGAGCAGTTGAGGTTGCCTCGGTGGCCGGACTAACGGCGTATGTCGTCCCAAATCCAGGGTTGCTGCCTGATTGCACCTACACGGATGGGAGCCGCATTGCACCCCCCCCTCCCCCTCCTCAAGGGCCTCTGCAGTCTTGCCGGATGGCCGTATCGTTGTCAGCCGTGTCCCAGGAAACCACAATTCCTGCAGAGCCGAGTTGGTCGGCATCCTGCTGGGCTCCCACTTCTCCAACCCCTTCCCCATACAACGCTGCGCGTGGACTGCAAAGGGGCCATTGCCTCTCCCACCGGCTCCAGGCGCCCAAAAAAACACGCCAGGTGGGTCCTTGACGCCCGCAGGTCCCTCCTCACCAAACACCAGTCCGTTGAATGGATAGAAGGCCACACACGGTACATCCACCAGGAATGGTCGGATGAGTATGCCAAGTATGGGTCTACACAGCCCCCACCCCCCCATCCCGCCCAATGTACCCCAATCCCCATGGGACATCTTTGTCAAAGGAGAACTCATGGTGCCACCCCACAAGGTCTGGACTCACGACCTTGTATCCCAACATGCCCATGAGCACTTCCACCCGTCCTTCTGGCACCCCTTGAAATACAAGAGACTGGCCTAGCCCAAGTGGCTGTTCGGAATCCAGTCACGTCGTGGCTACAGCCACTACGCCTCGTTTTGGAAAGATGAGACCCCCCCGCAAGCATGCGAGCACTGCCACACCAGACACAATCTGAGTGTCCACGGCGTTCTTGCTCACTGTTCCCTGACACACCCCCTCGTCCGGGCGTGGCTCCTTGCTTGGCCTCAACCCGCTCTAGTGTCTGGGTGGCCTAGCACATCGCACCGCCGCGATCTGCGCATTGCTGGCCGTCTAGCAGTGCCGTGCTACCTCTACCACTCACCTTGCTATACCCTTGGCGGCCCCAGGGCAGCCAAGCAGTTCATTGGTAAGTTTCAGAGCAATGTGATTGACGTTGTCAACCTCGTGCTCGCCGACGATGTGCCCCCGGCCTCCACCAAAAGCAACCACTTCAACCCAGATGACTGGCACCCCCTCACTTGCCCTGTCTGATGCTCCCTGGCACCCCCCCCCCCCCCTCTGTTCTCGCCCTCACTAGCCCCTGTTGATCTGCCCACGACCGCCCCAGACACCTGAACCACCAGGTTCAACACATGTGCATGTCCTGTCGTGCATACGGTCATCTCACCCCTGCCGCCAACACTCAGGTCCCAACGCTACAATGCCGCCATCACCCGGGTCTGCCCCCTCTCCTCCGCCCATGGGCAAGCACGTACCCGCCCCTTGTGTGTCTCTGCAGGGCATGCAGCCTGAGACAAGGAACTCGGACGCCGTATCCTAAGCTAAGCACGATCTGCCATCAGGGCCCTATACTTAGGCAGGCGAACTGCTGTGTGGACTACAGATGTGACTGCCACTGTCGCCCAGGGATACGTGCTGTTGCTCCCAGGATCCCCACTGCATACCCCCCACTCGTGCTCCCCCTAGTCTAGGTCCCCCTCTCCTCATTTCTATTTTTAAACTAAAGTTTGACACACTCAAACTGAAGTTTTGCACCGTGTGTATTCTTCTCTATCAGTTTGTTGTTTTCTTTACATACACAACGGATTTCATGTCAACTCCACGTTTGAGTTTCCCGGCGCCGCCTCGTGACGTCATTTCGATAAGGGTGGCCATACGCCGTAACCTGGAGTTGTTGGGGGAGGGGAGGACGCCGTGGTTACGGAATTTTGCAGCCTCCGCCCATTATTTGGGGAACCCCGAGGATCTTTTGAAGGCGGCGGTGTACTTCTGCGCCCTCGAGGGGGTACGTCTTGACGTGCCAGGAGAGCAATTCCTCAACCCCATCCCATCGGCCCCCCCACCGACTCAGACTAAGCAGACCATCCCAGAATTGCTGCGACAGGTAGAGGCCCAAGGTTCTGCTTTGGAGAATCTTACCAAGAAATTGGAGGTTGTGGGGGTTCATGGCAAGGTGCGGGATGAACAAATTCCCACCCTGTGCTGGGCCGAATTTGAGAAGCCGGTGGCCATTCGATCTAAGCTGCAGTGGGACGTGCGTACACTAGATCTGTTCCACAGCGCCCTGATGGGGGTTCCGCCCATTCCGTGCGACACACGATGTACCGGGGACTGGTCCACCTCGGCGCAAGGGTCTTTCCCTACCTCAGAGGGTGCATCGGGCTGCACCGATCAGTGGGTCCCGTCGGCCGCCGCGAGCAACGAGGGGGAGGAGCCCATGACGGATATGTCCAGCCCTTCCGGTGATGCACTTCTCGCAGGTGGAGGCGCTTTGGGCGATTGTCACCTCCGTCCTCAAGATATACGGTACACAGTTCAGGGGTGGAGACGTGGGCCGTGCGCTGGACACTGATGTACCGCAGAGTGCCTAGGTAAACTTCGGAGACACGTCGGTGCCGCGGGACGAGATCCTGAGACGTGTACAAGCCATGGGGAGCAAGTTCAAGGTCCGCAACAGCCGGCTTTTGTATACGCAGAGAGGAGGTGAACGTCTTGATGTAACAGACCCGCCTGCAACGGTCCTGCGGCAAACAGGGGTAGGGGGGGGAGCACCACTGGTTTGTGGCGTGCCCCCAATTTGACTAATGGAGCCATGGCATCGAGTGGGGGGACGCGCGGCTCCTGGTGAGCGCAGAAAACCAAGTGGAAGAGACGCATGCGGGAGCTTTCCGACCGGAATTGGGAATCTGGTCGTGGGATGAGGTGGTACAGCGGTGGTGTGGGCTCAAGTGGGCCAACCCTGATGAAGACTTCGACGCCCTAGCGCCGCATCCTAGCAATCGTCTTTCAGGGACACAATGGCGACCCACCTACGGGCGATCGCCAGGCTATAGCGAGAGGAGAAATATCGGGAACCGATAATGCTGGTCATGGCCTACGTACAGTCGCTGTACCGACGACGGGCACCAAACACCACAGTTCGAGGGGCCACCAGCACAGTCCGCGCGCTGGAGGATCGCATGGCCAAGTACTCATTGCCGAGGGAAGACGATGACCGGCGAACGTTTGGGGGACCGGAGACGCTGCAGCTTATATCCCAGGGGTGCAAGGATAGAGTCGACTGGTCCGCGGTGCTCTCCTTCGTGGGAGTCCAGCGTGTCGGGGAGACGATATCAGTGCGCCGACGAGGACTTGGCAATGATGCCATGTGTTTCGGAGGGAGTGGCTTAAAAAACATGGATTGACCGGTGAGAAGGGGTCCATCTTCATCTGCCCCGAGGGACCGGCTTGGCTAGAGGAGAGGATCGTGCGGGCACTCGCGCGGACCGAGTACGAGGAGCACCGGTGGCATTGCTAGCGCAGGGGCGGCGCTGCCCTTCTCAAGTGGATGGGGGTACCCACATGTTGCACAATTGCACAGCACGGAATTTTGTTTTACTAGGTGTTTTTAGATGCAGTGCCTGGCATGTTGTTTCCGAAATCCTCAGGCCAATCGGGCGTACTGCTGGAAACATGGCAGCCGAATGGTCCGGCCCTTCGGCTTGGGCGTCCCGGAAGGGTGCCTACCAAAATTGGTCGAGAAAATGCTTCCGATGTTCGGAAGCAACCCTCCCGATGATTGCCTCCGTTTTAGGAAGTAGTGCCTCCGAACATCGCTTCCGATGTTCGGAGGCACTTCTTCCGATGGTTGGTTGCCATCATACCCAGCACTGCTTCCAGAAGGCAATGGCATGGACCAACCGGGACGTGTGCTTCCCAAAACCCTGCCCTAATCCCATGGGCGGCGCGACTAACCCCTGGGATGCCAGTGGGGATGAGTGATGCACGCATTCAAGTGGCATGTCCCGGGCATGGTCGACAGTCGGGTTTCCGTAGAAAAAAACAAACTATCTGATCTAATTTCTGGGGGGTCCACTGTCTTGCTTTGTGCGCGTTTGTTTGCGGACAGTGCATCATTAGTGCCACACGTAGCCGCTCATATGAAGTGTTGGCAGATCACGTATGATAACCTTGTGAGAAGGCCAAAGAGAAAGGGTAGGGTGTGTACTATAAAGGATGCCCAACAGGTGTTGGTTGTTCCTGATCCGTCGTAGGTGCACTCGTCCGTAGAGTACGTGCCGCCTGGGCACGTGCCCAAGGGAGATGGCAGTACCTCGCGTTACGGCGCTCTTGCAACACAAAGCTGGAAGAATTCAGCCACTTATTATGCATGACCGTGCCCACGGTCATACCAGTTCTAGCTTGCTAGGCTTGCTCTTGTTGGGCACACCAAACTCTTGACAGCTTGGTGTGTGTTGCTACCACCCCTTTGCAAATGATGACCAGTCCACGTTGGGGCTTCTTTGGCAGGGCTGCCAAGCATTGCCCCCCTCCTTAAGGGGATAGATCATTCTAATTTATTGTGGCTATGAGGAGCGTGTGAAGTCACAACTGCGCCTACACATACGCGTCAAGGGCATTCCGGCCCTCAAAATTGGGACTAAGCTGCCCATATCTTGCAACTGCAAACATACAATTGGACGGTACACACTTGAAATAGGTAGCTCGAGCTGCAAGAACATTGATCACACAGCAATCTCTCAAGCATCGTGTACAAAATTGGCACAATTTCTCAGACAAGATTCATGCAAGATTTGCACAAAATGTGTAGGATGGTTTCCTATCAGATTGTTGGGAGATGAGTTTGGGTGAGATTGGGTGTAGCAAAACACTGTTTTCAGCATCCTGCCAGCCAGAAGCCCACAGCCCGGGATATTGACCGACAAACCAACAAGCTTGGGGCTGGTACTGTCATGCAAGAAGCACGCCCGGAACTCCGTAGTGAAGGAGTCCATAGCCACACAAAACAAACCCAAAAAATTGGGTAGACCGAAATCGCGTGCAGCCAGCAAGCCCCTCACCAAAAACAGTAACAAATGGATTTCAAGCAATCCGCGAGCCCTGGGGCCACAACACAGGGCGGGCACCACATTTTCGATCCAACGGTCCCAACGACCGTCATTCCACCATGATTGCCAGCTCCTTCCCACGTCCGTCTCGGCTGGCTCCCGTAGCGACGTTCCTTTTCTGGCATCGAGTGGTCCTCTGAACGCCCGCTCCAGTCTTGACAGCATGTCCACCAGCAGGTGCCTCGACTCTGGCCTTGTTTGCCCCAACACTCGGCCCCGGCCCCCCGGGAGGGGGGAGTTCTCTGGTGAAGTACTCCGAGATTGCGGCTGGCCACATATCGAAAGGGGTGACCGTCTTCCTCTTGACCTTGGTGTACCCGAACGGCCAAGGTAGGGCGCACTCCCGGGCGAAGACGAAGTCGGGGGGGGGGGGGGGGGGGGGGGCATGTATTCCGCTGCAACACGGCGGGACCCCCACCTGCCCCACCACTGGCCGACATCGATGGCACATGTCGCTCAAACGCACGGCACGGAAGTTTTTTCTTGGCACCGAAATACTTGGCCCCATGCCAACCCTTGGTGACAGTCATTCTTCCCATTTTGCTGGCAACATTGTCAGCAACGGGTCCAATCATCCTCCGCCCATCGGGAGCGTTGCTTGCCACTTCGGAAGTGTTTTCCCCGACTATTGGGCTGGGGCACTGCACCCAACTGTGGCCAGCAGTTTGCAACCATTCATCGGAAGCATTGCTTCTAACATTAGAAGCGTTTTTGGTGCCGATTTGGGGTGCACACGCCCGGTGTGAGGTGTGCACCATACCCAGGGACGATCATACAATGACCCCCCCCCCCCCCCAAAAAAAAACACCTTATATGTCAAAAAACGCCAAATTCACCGCCCCTCCAAGCACCACCACCACCACCATCACCCATACATAAAGTTCACTAATGTACAATGGTCTGCCACTCCTCCAAGAGAAGCTGCCCCGGCTACCATGGCCAGCCGTGGCCAATCACAGGGTCCTGATGCTGGACCCAACTCACGGAGCGCCGGGTTCCCCCCCTGCCCCCTGCCCCCCTTCCGCCACAGCCCGCTTCCCGCCCAGCCGGGTTAGTCCTCCCCACCCTGCATGCTCAAACACAGACATACACAACAACACGAATGAGTTATGGCTTGGTCTCCTGTTTCAAGGCAGCTTCAGTGTCGGTAGGGAAGAAGTCCCCCTCACTCGGCAAACGGGTTACGGCGCTGAGCTAGATGCTGCATCAGCATCGATGACAACAAGGGCTGACCGCTGGGACAAGCTTTATGCAGAGCGCGGGGCCGTCTTGCAGAACTCTTTTTGCGGAGGCGGTGCCGGTGCGGGAGCCTCAGGGTCAGAATTGCTGATTGTGACAGCACTGCTGGTTGCGTGACCATCCGAGGCATCACTCCCACTCCCACTCCCACTCTCACTTCCACTCTCACTCCCACTGTCACTGCCACTCGGGGAGTCCCCTATGTCTGACTGGGGATCCCCTGCGGGCTTAAACGAATCCTCTGCATCAACTACACTGCGCCAATGCAGCTTCGCTGCCCGCATTGGCAAAATGCGCTGCGTAGGGCGCAGGTGTTGCGCGCATCGCAGGGAACGAGCCCCATGCCCTTCTCATCAATGGCATACCTCGGCAACATTGGTGCCGTGATTGCTTGCCCTATGCTCTACAACATGTGGCAGGAGGGGAAGGAGTCCATCTGGCCTATGTCAACATGGCTCCCATCTCATACCCATCTCGTACAAATTTGGTATGGAACTCATGATGGACGGTTGCCTACTTGAAAATTTGACACAACACAGATGCTATCCAATTTAACATGATCCAGTGGGCATTGCAACCCACCCGCAATTGGACACCGTGTATGAATGCTAAGTAGGGGACATGGGATGTGCAGATGTGCCGGGGGGGGGGGGGGGGGCTGTCTCTAGTTTGTGGGGAGTGAGGGTCTCAACAAATCAAAGATGGGTGCACAACATGTATTCATCCTCTTTGCAATACAATGTGTTATCCTACCAAGAACACCTCAAAGGGGCCTTGTCATGTCCCATGGGTCTGCTTGTGCCAACAAGTAAGTGCCACCACTCGGGATCGGCTCCACGACCCACACCCTTGTTCCATTCTAGATGTGCCAAACCCGGGTGGTAGGGTGCTCTTCCCTTTGGGCTATTGCCTCCACAACCCCCATGTCAGGCTCTTTGATGGCATGCACCACCACACAACGGTGGCCTAATGTCCTCGGGGGCAACACCATCATCCCGCAGTGCAACGCCGATCCATGTGGGCATTGGCTTGTATCTGCCTTTGTCCGATTGGGGCATTAGCTCAACACTCTCAATGCTTTGTCGATATGTTGGGGGCCCAACTGAACCACTAAGGGGTTTGCTTTCATATGTCGGTGATGATGTGGCCTTCCCACAGAAACAGTATGATGCATTGGTCGCCCCAATGGGCTGTGCTCCATTGTGCCTTTTGGTCTTGAGCTCACTACAGGACCCCATGCCATATCCACAACTGTGTTGAGCCTGTGAGTACATCACTGCTCATCACAATTTCGTTATGGGCTGTCACACTGGAGCTTTGACGCGTCACAGAAACCCAAAGCCAAACCTGCTCCTGGCCACTGCCCATGCCCTGCCCCCCCCTCTCGTTTGACAGATCTTTTGTTGGAACAAGTCAAATTTCAATGAAGCAACCATATTTCGCCACAATGTTCGGGTCACAGACCCCCCCCCCCGCCCCTTCCCCCTGCCCGCCCAGCCACATCTGCTGCTGCCCCACACCGAGTCTCCTTGTGCCCAGACAAGCCTGTATGACAAGCTCCGTGACTGTGGTGTGCCTCTGAAAGGCGCACCACCAGAGTCAATGGGGAGCCGCTTGGCCGTGGCTCTGCTGTCCTCCATGGCCTCATTTATGGTGCCTCTCATGCTGATGGCCTTTCCCGTGCCTATGCCGTCAACATTCATATATTTGGGCGCATCCGCTTGTCGTGAGGTCTGACCATTGTGCTGTACAGATGCACGCATTCACATAATGGTGACCAGTGCAAACTTGGGGCGCAGCATGGGGCCGGAAGTAACGCTGGGGTTGGCGGAAGGATGGGGATGGGTGCGTGTGTCAGCCCGAGTGCGGCCCCATTCCTGGATGGCCACGGCCAATGTGGTTGTTGCACAGTATTTACAACTATGCGACCAGTCCGCAAAGATGCTGAGCCTGTGGTACCGCTCACCAAACACAGCCCACAAGCCCCTGGCGCAGGCAACACGTTGAGAACAGATACTGGTAGTTTCAGCAGTCGACATTCCCCAGGGCTTCAAAGTTCCTCACACAAGACTGTCTTCGGCCAATGGGATATTGCTTTTCTTTGTTCACTGCCTCAGGTATCTAGCAAATCCGGATTTTCAGGTTGCACCCCCCCCCCCCTCCAGCTAGGCGATGGGCAGCATGCACCCTGCAGATGAAGTGATTCCGAAACAGCGACAAACTGGGTGGCCACGGGTTTTTCTTACAGGCAAGCAGGTCCATCAGAAGTTTGCTTGTTGTGATCGGGAGTGACCCATCCGACTCAGATGTTTCCAAGTCGCTTCAGCGCAAACGGGTCGGAGGGGGGATTTTCGCCAAGGGCACTTTCGCGAGGGGAATACCCCCGGGAGGGGAGGTAACAATTGGCTACATAGCCCATGTTGCACGGGGTGTGCTCCGCTGTGGTATCCGGGGGCCAAAATGATGAGGAGGTCCCGACCACAGGCGCTTTGACCCACTACAAAGGGGGGGGGGGGGGATTTTCGTGGCACTTTAATTTCGCGTGGGAAATTTCGCGTTTCAAATTGACTGCGAAATTTCCCACGGGAGATTCAGGGTTCTCCGCGAATTTCTCGCACACCAGCAGTACACACTGGGGACTCTGGCAGGGGGTGATACACTCAACCGGGGGGCTCCGCGAAATTTCCCACGGCGAAATTTACCACCGCGAATTTGAATTGGCGCGAAAATCCCCCCCCCCCCTTTGTGGGGTGCATGATTTTTTTTTCAAAAACATCACTTCCCCAAACTCCAAATGTTGAGAAGTTGACGGACGTTCCAAATATTACATTGAAATTGTCCAATTTCCCTCATTGGGGACCCCGAGAAAGTCGGGATTGCGTAGCCACTTTGATTTCCCCCCATTCAGGGGACCCTGATGCAGCAGGGGATACAGAGCCCATTTTGATTTCCCCCCGCTTTGGGGACCCTGAGACGGCGGGGGCTATGTAGCCCTTTGTGATTCCTCCCCGTTGTGCTCACCTGAAGAAGGCCGGGGTGAGGTGCCCCATTTTCCATTTCCACCGCAAAGGCCACTCCAAAATCCACCAGAAAACCCGGGCAAAATCAGGAGAACCTTCGGTGAAGTGAGGGAATATGGTTGGTGACTGCTTCCCCTTGTCCCAATTTGGCCATTTCCCCCCCGTTTTTCTATGTCCACTTCTCCCCTTTCCCCATCTCCCCTGGTTGTCCTTTGCCACCGTCAAAGAGGACCCCCTCAACGCCATGCGCATGCAGTGCAACTATTTGGCCTTTAAGATAATCTATGCAGCAAGGTGATGGTCCAAAAAGGCTACAAACATTTCAACTTACTATTGCAAATGGTAGTGCAGTTGCTTGGCCCATTCCACGATGGTATTCGTTCGATTGTCGCCCCCCCCTCCCACAGCGCGCTTTGGTCATTGGCCACGGTAGAGTCATACAACTAGATATTGCACAAGCAGACTGAGAGAGGATGGGAGAGCCTGTAAATAGTGGCGGATGCTCCACAAATGCTACTACAGAAGGCTATGCACAATCCCAAATGTACGCACAATGGCAGTGTAATCAAGTGGGATCTGCCTTGCGTAGGTCTTATGCACACGACAATGGACCACGTGCTTGGGTTTGCCTGAACTCTAGGGCTCAAGCGAAACAAAATTACCCGCTGTCTTTTGCATGTTTTTTTTAGGCTGAGGGAGAGTACAGTACACAGTAATGGACCAATAGACTGGTTTTGTAGGCTTGGTTAGGTTGGGCAGGGAGGCAGTAAACATGGCCCAGAAGTAGCCCGCAATGCAAGGATTCCCCTGAAGGTTTACCAGACGCTAAAGGCCCTATCGCCATTGATATCTGCAACCCCAACCCCAAATTCCCTCCCATCCCCCACACCAAACCCAAACTCAATCCCGACCTCAACCACCTCCCACCCCAACCCCAATCACATCCGCCACCCCAAATCCTCAAACCCGGCTCCAGCCCCTGGCACAATCCCTATTCCATACCTCCTATGCCATCGAACACTGCTGCGTGCACGTAAGGGCATGTTAGGGCAGCCACAAGCAGTAAGCCAGAGGGCACATGCAGGCAATGGCTCCCACATGATACAAAAACCTCCCTGCACGCCACTGTATCAGTATATTGCCACAGTGGACCTGATAGACTTCTCCCAAGCGGTGGCTCTGGGTGCATGTCCGGTCCCCCCGCTTGCTGGAGCACAAAAAAGCAGTGCAGTCTCCATTTCAATCGAAACCTCGCAGTGCTGAAAGAGGCAGGCTCCAACAACGTGTAGCAACCAGCACACCACACACGCAACACCGCTGGGAAACACTAGGCGCCGAAGGCGCGGAACAAAACTTTTCTTTTTAGGTTAGGCTGGAACTGGGGTTGGGGGGGACCGTCACTTGGTGATCGCCCCGCCCCCCCCCACCCCGGCCTGACATTAGGGGGGGATTACAGAAGGGGCGGGGGGGGTAGCAAACCGCTTGACAGTTTGCAGCGCACCAGCGATGGGTAACGTTTGTGATCCGGAGCCCTTGGGGCTTGTGTCACGCAATCCCACATCAGCGGTTGCCCCAAAGCTCATGGCCCTGGGCTGGCCTGCACGTGGGGCCTGCGCGTCGGCGGGCAGGGGACGCCCAGGGCAGGGGGTGCCATAAGGACGCTCACTTTTTTTTTTTACTATGGCATCCACTCTCTGATGGTGTAGAAAGGCAAGATTCTGAGGCACCTCAGTTGGTACTAGACTCTGATCCTGAGGGTCCCTGGTTCAATTCCCGGTTTGTGCAATATTTTTGGCTTCGCTTTTTTGGTCTTTTTTGTGTCTGCATGTTACCCCCAGGATTGTGTTTGGCTTCGTTTTTTCTTTTGGTCTGGTTTATGTCTGCATGTTACCCCCAGCAGTTACCAACCGCCATCGGTTACCCACCAACCGCCATCATAGGGCGTATTGGACACTCTGAATTTTTTTTATTTTATTACGGCACCTTCTGGCCCAGGGGCATGATGGTGCACACACCAAACTGCCATGCGAAGCTCCAAGAACCAATCTCCACGATAGGAACGAGGACCCGATGCTGTGGCACACGGCGGGGGGAGTAACGGGCCGCAGTGGACGAACCGGACGAACCGTCGCACGCAAGGGCTGGGCAGGGCTTTGCTTGAAGGGGAGGGGGGGCCATTGGGGCTCCCCACAGCGGTTGCAGAGCGGTCACAGGGGATGTGAAAGCGGTTGGGGGGGGCGGTTATCGGCGGTTGGAAATGCGGTTGGGGGATGCTGCTGGGGTATGGGAATGCCTTTGGGGTGGAGTCAGGGCGATGGGGAGGGGGGGAGGGAGGGGGGTAGCCCCCCCCTTCAAGCGATTCCCTGGGGCTTGGTGAGGACTCGGGTTCGGGCAGGAACGGTGCCCGTGCTTTCCGCAGGTGGTGCTGCAGCTGTTCGTGGAGGTGGTGCACCGCAGAGTCTCGGGCGGATCTGTCCTGGGCGGGGCCTTGCGGATGGCCGCCTCGGAGCCTCTGTACATCGCCACCGTTTTTCTGTTTGGGGCTTCACAGGGGCTGTTCATTCTTCTCGTTGTGTCACGCATGTTCAGCAGGTTCGGCCTCGCCTCTGACACAGCCGTGACCGCAACCCTGACACCTGACCTGGAGTTCCCCACATGATGCCAACAGCACCGGCAGAGGAAGGACAGGGGTGGTTGACCCCAATACCCGAAATGTGAGCGGGAGTGGCAAGGCACCGCGGTGGCCGAAAAATCGGCTATCGTGAGCTGGTCAAAAATTTTTCATGTTTCCAGTCGGCTAATTTGGCTCGACAAATTCATCAAAGGAACATGAGGGGAACGCGGCGAGGCGGTGGAAAATTGAGAAAAATACGATTGGGAAAAAATGGCATTGCCCCACATTGTCCCATTTTCCTCCGATTTTTTTCCCATTTCCACCAATTTCACACATTCTTTCTACTTTGCCTACGACGCCTGCGTCGTTTTGGCAATTTCTCAAAATCCCCCATCCCCCCCCATTTTCCCGCATTTTACCGCATTTTGCCGCCATTTTTTTCATTTTTTCCATTTTCCGAGCCCCTGCGGCTAGTCGGCTAATTCATTTGGCTGCGGCTGGTGCGGATGCTTGGAGTGGGTGGGGAGGGGCTGGGGGGCGACTGCAGGGACCGAGACTCTGGTTGGTGAGGACCGTGACAGGCGCAAGACCATATGATGCAGGAAGATGTCCCCAACCAACGTTACGGTCCCGGATCCAAAGATCGCTTGCCAGGGGGACGCAGGGAAGGAGCGCTGCACCCTTGAAAAGGCATGAGGATGGAATGATTTGACCCCGTCCCCATTCAGAATGGGTGTATATTGCTGCCCCAACGGTCCGCCCGGGTGTTGGCAAAACTATTCTTGATAAGTGATTAGCATGTACTCAATGGAATATCTGTTGGCAGATGTGTACATCGTGTTGCTAGCCTTCGAAACGCTGGGACTGGGACCTGCCCCATACATCCCAAACCCATTTGATATATGGAGATATGGTACATTGTCCCCCCAGAGCCCAGAATGGGCGAGGGTGGGGGGCAGCAAGTAAGTGGCCACTGTAGGTCGTCGCTGCTTGGTATTGTCAACCCTTCTTTGCGATTAGGGAATACCCTATTTCACTTTCTCGTGAACTAGAGCTAAAACAGATCTGGTTTGTTTGCAATCGCCAGTGTGGGGTACCGATCCAGCTCAGTCATCACATCCTGATGCCACCCACACATTGCATTATTGCTCAGGGCCCTAATTTCTGCTGGTCCAGGTTTTTGCAACCGTCTTGCTTTGATTTCATTAGTACTAGGGAATCCTGGGCTGATCATACTCAGGAGCTTACCTGTTTTATCAGGTATCCGACCTGGGCTACAGACCTCTGCTTCTACCCAGGATCCCGTATCAATCAATCTAATTTCTTGTCCACTATTCATCACTGATCGTACTCATGTGTTAACCTGTATTTTTGGGAATCCAGCCAGAGTTACAGATCATTACCTCCTCATCAAGGCCAGATCACACACCCTCTGTCCGCCGATTTGCACCTTTTTGGCCATCGGTGTCTCCCTGACGGTGCTTTGCACCCGAAAGGGCACACCAGAGCTTTGCAGATTGGAGATTTTGATGGGTTGGTGCTGGTAGGGGAGAACCCCCCCCCCCCAGTTTAGGTGGACCCTACACCCACCCCTCTCCCAAGATGTGCTGTCTGTGTGTTTTATGGTACAAATCAGGCTGGTCGTGGTTTCATCTCCCCGTTGGGCTGGGGGGTTGTCACCCTACAAGGGGGAGCATGGCCCATCTCTTTGTGAACCAGGAATCACAGTACAGACCAGTACAGACAGGTTGCCTTATGTCTATGTGTTGTGCTGTGTGTAGAACACCCTTGCGGAGGCCGGGGGGGCTTGCCCCATTTCCATTTCAGGCACCGAGGCATGAGAGGTGGCACAGGGTCACGAACCACATCTGACTGTACATTCAGTGTTTTGCTTCAAATTGCTCTTTGTATGTGTGTTGCATGCCTTGTATGTCTGCCTGGAGGGGCATCCCGCCCCACCCCCCACCCCATGCGAACGCAAGACAGTTTACGACGAAACATTATTTGGTGGTACTCTGGTCTACTCACCCCTCTGCTTGGAGGGGTTCGTTGTCAAGAGGGGCTACCGGTCCTGCCCTGCAATGCCATGCGGGGCAACTTTGACAACGGGCCTCGCCGTTGGAGTCTTGGGGATAGGATAGTGGTTCTTGCCCCCGTGGTTGCTTGTACTAGGTTACAGCACCGTACAGGGTGCATGCATGAAACTGTGTGGGGTGACTCTGAGGCACACTCGATAGTGGCGCCATGTGCATGGTGCAGTGCATGGTAGGTGACCGACCCTACAACCGGCGGAGGAAGCGGCCCCTCATGTTGCTTGGTGGGAAGGAATCTCTGTTACCGCCCATGTCATGCCATGATATGCAGATGGCATGCGCAGAGATTATGTCAGGCTGAGCTGTTAGTACATCAGTACCCGTCGTCACGTTTGCCAATTACATGGAGCCATGGACACATTTGTGAGTCTTTGCCCAGTTCAACCCACATGGCTCTGAATTTGGGAATTTTTGTGCTTCATCTTCCCCTTTCTTGCATCAACTCACCATGCAATCTTCTCTTTTTGAACCTGGGCGTCCAGTTATTTTCACATGTTCCAGCGGTGACCGTGTGGATGGTACAATGAAGGGACCATCGGAGAAGAGGGACCAATTTGCGGTGTTGGAGCACATGAAGGGTGGGCAGATGGTCACACACCCTTGTGCCTCCATCCCAAGAATTGAGTTCAGGCATCTTCAAGTGGTGAGCATGTGCAATTGCGCGCAAGCTTATCCAAAACAAGGGGGGGGGGGGTTAGTGTCTGTAGTGTCTATCATACGCAGATGCAGATGCATGGAACCCAGACACCTGCAAATGTTTCATCTGTGGGGTCAGCTGGCAATTGGACAGCTCTGAACCCTGCACCCCAAATCTCAGCAGTCTTGCTGTGCAGTGCTATTATTTTCAGCCTATAGTGTTTT
Source organism: Eutreptiella sp. 'Long Island Sound 2002' (assembly GCA_964036045.1). Taxonomy (NCBI): domain Eukaryota; phylum Euglenozoa; class Euglenophyceae; order Eutreptiales; family Eutreptiaceae; genus Eutreptiella; species Eutreptiella sp. 'Long Island Sound 2002'. Next base: position 847,423 of record OZ038387.1, read on the forward strand.
GTGCCTGGTGTGCACTGAGAAGCATATAGCCATGGCAGCGTCCCACTGGATGGTCAGATGGAATGGGCCAGCTTCATTATATGCTGGCGGAGTCAGTGAATCACTATTACGTGTCAGATCTGCTACCATACTTCTGCCGGGTTTGTACAATCTAATCAGAGGGGTCTGCTGGATCTCACCTTCATGAAGGTAGGGGAGGGAAAAGAGCCCCTAGTTGAGGGGTTTGATTTGCGACTTTCAGTGCTGGAGCTGGAGTTTATTTGTGCGTTGCAATTTGTGCGTCTTCTGATTTGGGAACATCGGTGCAGATGTGTGTTGCAACGTGCTCTTTGCTCTTTTGTAAGGGAGTGGAGTTCGAGCCAAAGTATAAAAATCAGTTTTTGGTCATGTTATGTGAGGATGGGGGGGTTGCAAAGAAGCGTGTTTTGGTGGGAAGAAGAAGCTTGAAATTGAGGCAGGAAAGGGTGGTGGGGGGGGGGGGGCGGTGATGAGGCTGAAACGTACATGAAAGGTCCGCAGAGAAGTTTGGTTTAGGGCCCAGAGTTTGTTGTTTTAGGGGGAGCGTTAGTGCGCCGGGCGCGCGCCGGGCACGCGCCGGGCATCTTTTTTGACCCGTGCCCCACCGGTGACCTTTTAGGGGGTGCACTAAGTGTAGTGCCCGCACGCAGCGCAACTATTTGGACGTCTAGCCGTCCTAGAACCCCATACTTTATCATACACACTAAGGGCATTATTGTTGTTTGACAACGGGTATTTTGATGCTTCTTTCACATTCGGGATATGGTATATTTGGATTCTCACCCAATTGCCGGGCAAACATTCCCCCTTAAAATGGTTAGGTGGGGTTTTCTGATCATTTTCAGGGGGTTTTAGGGTTGGGGTTTTTTTTCACCCCAACAGGGGGTAGTTTATCCCCGTTTGGGCTCAGCTGGTGCATTTTCGCCCAAAATGGCCAAAATGTACCGGCTGAAAACAAAACATTCCCAGCGGGTACATTTCTGCCCAAAATTGTGAGAAATCCACCGGCTGAGAATTTCCTGGCAGTATATTTCCGCCCATAATGCCCAAAATGTACTCCCTGAGAATAACAAATATCCATCTGGTACATTTCCGCCCAAAATGGCCAAAATGTACCGGCTGAGAATAAAAATTACCAGGCGGTACATTTCCGCTCAAAATTGTCAGAATCTACCAGCTGGAAAAAAAGTTTTAGCCGGTACCATTTTCCCCCCAAATGGCGAAAATGTAGATCTTGAGAGTAAAAGCTTCCCACCAGGTACATTTTCGCCCAAAATGGCCAAAATGTACCTCCTGAGAAGAAAAAGAATATCTCTGCCGGTACGTTTTCGCCCAAAATGGCCAAAATGTACCGGCTGAGAATGAAAAGCTACCAGCCGGTACATTTTCGCCCAAAATGGCCAAAATGTACCGGCTGAGATAAAAAAGTCTCAGCCGGTACATTGCCACCCATAATGCCCAAAATGTACTCCCTGAGAATAAAAAATCTCCCTAGAATAAAAATTACCAGGCGGTACATTTCCGCTCAAAATTGTCAAAATCTACCAACTGGAAAAAAAGTTTTAGCCGGTACCATTTTCCCCCCAAATGGGGAAAATGTAGATCTTGAGAGTAAAAGCTTCCCACCGGGTACATTTTCGCCCAAAATGGCCAAAATGTACCTCCTGAGAAGAAAACATTCCAGCGGGTACATTTACGCCCAAAATGACCAAAATGTACCTCCTGAGAAGAAAAAGAATATCTCTGCCGGTACGTTTTCGCCCAAAATGGCCAAAATGTACCGGCTGAGATAAAACAGTCTCAGCCGGTACATTGCCACCCATAATGCCCAAAATGTACTCCCTGAGAATAAAAAATCTCCCTCCGGTACATTTCCGCCCAAAATGGCCAAAAATGTACCGGCTGAGAATAATAATTACCAGCTGAGAATAAAAAGCACCAGGCGGTACATTTCCACTCAAAATTCTCAAAATCTACTGGCCGAGAATAAAAGAAGTCCCAGTCGGTATCATTTCCCCCCAAAAATGGCGAAAATGTACCGCTTGAGAGTAAAAAATTCCCAGCTGGTATACTTTCGCCCAAAATTGCCAAAATGTACCAAGTGAGACTAAAAAGCTCCCAGCCGGTACAGTTTCACCCAAAATAGGCATACGGTACCGGCTGAGAATAAAACATCCCCAGCCGGGACATTTTCGCCCAGGGGGGTGGGGGCTTCATTCTACCAACCAGAGTCCCGGTCCCTGCGCCCGTCGCCCCCCAGCCCCTCCCCACTCACTCCAAGCATCTGCACTAGCCGCGGCCAAATGAATTAGCCGACCAGCCACAGGGGCTCGTTCAATGGAAAAAATGAAAAAAATGGCGGCAAAATGCGGGAAAATGTGGAAATGCGGGTGAGGAAAAAAAAATCCCAGCCGGTACATTTCCGCCTCAAATCGCCAAACTGTACCGCTGAGAATTTTCCAACCAGTACGTTTTCCCCCAAAATGGCCAAAATGTACCGGCTGGGAAGAAAAAATTCCCAGCGGTAAACTTTTGCCCCAAACTGTCAAAATAAACCGGATGAGAATAAATTCCCCGCGGGTACATTTTCGCCCAAAACTGCCAAAATGTACCGGCTGAGAATAAAGTTTTCTCAGCCTGTACATTTTCGCCCAAAATGGCCATAATGTAAGGGCTGACAACCAAAAATTCCTGGCAGGTATATTTTCGCCCGAAATGGCCAAAATGTACCGACTGAGAATATAAAGTTCCCAGCCAGTACATTGTCGCCTGAAATCGTCATAATGTACCGCCTGAGAAATTAAAAATCCCAGGCAGTACATTTTCACCCAAAATGGCCAAAATCTACCAGCTGAGAATAAAAAATCACCAGCCAGTACGTTCTCGCCTGAATTTGCCCAAAAACCCCAACGGGTACATTTTTGCGCCGAATTGCCAAAGTGTACCGGCTGAGAATAAGAAATTCCCAGCTAGTACATTTTCTCCTGAAATTGCCAAAATCTACCGGCTTAGAATAAAACATTCGGAGCCGGTACATTTCCGGCCCAAAATTGTCAAAGTCTACCGGTGCCCAAAAATAAATGTCTCAGTCGGTACAGTTTCGCCTCATATTGCCAAAATGTACCGGCTGACAAGAAAAAATTCCCAGCTGGTATATTTCCGCCCTAAATGGCCAAAGTGTACCGGCTGCGAATAAAAAATTCCCAGCCAGTGCATTTTCTCCTGAAATTGCCAAAATCTACGCGCTGAGAACATTCGCAGCCAGTACATTTCCGGCTCAAATTGCCAAAGTCTACCGGTTTCCAAAAACAAACGTCTCAGTCGGTACAGTTTCGCCTCATATTGCTAAAATGTACTGCCTGAGAACTCAGAAACTTCTCAGCAGGTACATTTCCGCCCAAAATTGCAAAACGTACCTGCTGACAATAAAAAGTTCCCAGGAAAGGCATAGGCTACAAAACAAGGCCGTAATACCCTAAACAATGATGAAAGGTGTTTGTTTATCATTTAGGTTAGTTCCAATGCAAATGGACCCCTTCACGCACATCCTAGGCACACAAACTGCCCAAAAAAGGCATTTTCTGGCCATTTTTGACAGATTTTCAAACGGAGGTCCGCCACTTGCGAATCCCGTTGCCGGTCGCCACCGTCGAGTTTCTCGCTCAAACTTTGTGCGATTGTACTTCACATTCACAGGTATCATGCACCGAAATTTCAACCAAATCCAAAACACCACGACAGAATTCTGATTTTTTCCCATTTCGCGCGTGCTGCTGCTTGCTTGCTTGCTTGCTGCTTGCTGCTTGCTTGCTTGCTGTTGTTGCTAAACCTAGTAGGTCCACCCTAGACACTAAAAAGGGTTATAAAACCAAGACTGGTTCCACCAGCTCGGTGACCCTAACCCTAACCCTCACCCCCACCCCAACCCCAACCCTAACGCTAAACCCTAATCAAGACTGAATATTGGGACCGAGCTGGTGGGGGAGGGAACATCATCTATGACTGGTGAGGGACATCAAGAATGATTCACACATTGATGGCTCTTGACAAAGTGAAATCAGCTTGCAAGTGAACCCCATCACCACGAGGCCCACTTTCAAGGCTTTTCGGACCTCTGAGGGGCCAAAATGCCCCAAAATGGGCTCAAAATGGGCTCATTTCACCCGTTGGTGCACCCCAAATGGTCTAGGATGAGGTTTGGAAAAATGCGTTTTTGACCCATTTTTGACCCATTTTTGGTCCCAAAATAGCCCATTTTCAAGGCATTTTGGGATTTTCGGAGGACCAAAATGGGCCACCACAAGCTCCAAACGGTCCAAAAACACTTGTTTTAGCGTCGCACATGGTCTAGGATGATTTTTGAGAAAAGTCATCTTTTTGCCCCTACTGGACCCTGTTGACCCATTTTGGAACCCACCTGCTTGGGCTTGAGCTTGCAGCTTGCTGCAGCCTAGTGGGCCTGGGTGCGGGGGTCGAGGCGTCCGTTTGGGCAATTCTGAGGGTTGGAAACCACAAAAAGTGGGGGGTTGCGGCTGGAGTAGATGCCCTCGGAATCGCATTTTGAGCCATGTAGCCAAAGATATGGCCTATTCTTGGTTTTTGGCTGTCGGCATTTGGAGCTTCTGGGGGCCTTTTTGGGCCGTTTCCGGGACATATCATGGAGTTGGAGGGCCGCAAAGAGCTCGTTGACACGGGGAAGTCAAGCCGCACGTGGAGTGTACCCACCGTTTCCCTTCGTTTGGCCGTTTTGAATGTGTTCCAGGGCTTTTTGGGCCCAAAAATGCCTGTTTTTGGCCCTAAGCTGCAGTTTTTGAAACTGAGATCCGCCACTTGCGAATCCCGTTCCCGCCCACCACCGTCGAGTTTCTCGCTCAATTTTTGTGTGATTGTACCTCACATTCACAGGTATCATGCACCAAAATTTCAACGAAATCCAAAGCACCACGACGGAGTTCTGATTTTTACCCATTTCGCGCGTGCTGCTGCTTGCTGCTTGCTGCTAAACCTGGTAGGTCCACCCTAGACACTAAAAAGGGTTATAAAACCAAGACTGGTTCCACCCTAGCCCTAATCAAGACTGAATATTGGGACCGAGCTCGTGGGGGAGGGAACATCATCTATGACTGGTGAGGGACATCAAGAATGATTCACACATTGATGGCTCTTGACAAAGTGAAATCAGCTTGCAAGTGAACCCCATCACCACGAGGCCCACTTTCAAGGCTTTTTGGACTTCTGAGGGGCCAAAATGCCCCAAAATGGGCTCAAAATGGGCTCATTTCACCCGTTTGTGGTTTGCACCGCAAATGATCTAGGATGAGGTTTGGAAAAATGCATTTTTGACCCATTTTTGACCCATTTTTGGTGCCAAAACAGCCCATTTTCAAGGCATTTTGGGATTTTCGGAGGATCAAAATGGGCCACCACAAGCTCAAAACGGTGCAAAAACACTTGATTTAGCGTCGCACATGGTCTAGGATCATTTTTGAGAAAAGCCATCTTTTTGCCCCTACTGGACCCTGTTGACCCATTTGGGCTTGAGCTTGCAGCTTGCCGCAGCCTATTGGGCCTAGGTATGGGGGTCTAGGCGTCCATTTGGGCAATTCTGAGGGTTGGAAACCACAAAAAGTGGGGGGTTGCGGGTGGAGTAGGTGCCCTCGGAATCGCGTTTTGAGCCATGTAGCCAAAGATATGGCCTATTCTTGGTTTGTGGCCGTCGGCATTTGGAGCTTCTGGGGGCCTTTTTGGGCCGTTTCCGGGACATATCATGGAGTTGGAGGGCCGCAAAGAGCTCGTTGACACGGGGAAGTCAAGCCGCACGTGGAGTGTACCCACCGTTTCCCTTCGTTTGGCCGTTTTGAATGTGTTCCAGGGCTTTTTGGGCCCAAAAATGGCTGTTTTTGGCCCTAAACTGCAGCTTTTTTGAAACTGAGTTCCGCCACTTACAAATCCCGTTGCCGGTCGCCACCGTCGAGTTTCTCGCTCAAATTTTTGTGTGATTGTACTTCACACCCAGAGGTATCGTGCACCAAAATTTCAACGAAATCCAAAGCACCACGACGGAGTTCTGATTTTTACCCATTTCGCGCGTGCTGCTGCTTGCTGCTTGCTTGCTGCTTGCTTGCTTGTTGCTGCTAAACCTAGTAGGTCCACCCTAGACACTAAAAAGGGTTATAAAACCAAGACTGGTTCCACCAGCTCGGTGACCCTAATCAAGACTGAATATTGGGACCGAGCTCGTGGGGGAGGGAACATAAGCTATGAATCGTGAGGGAAATCAAGAATGATTCACACATTGATGGCTCTTGACAAAGTGAAATCAGCTTGCAACTGAACCCCATCACCACGAGGCCCACTTTCAAGGCTTTTCGGACTTCTGAGGGGCCAAACTGCCCCAAAATGGGCTCAAAATGGGCTCATTTCACCCGTTTGTGGTTTGCACCGCAAATGATCTAGGATGAGTTTTGGAAAAATGCATTTTTGACCCATTTTTGACCCATTTTTGGTGCCAAAACGGCCCATTTTCAAGGCATTTTGGGATTTTCGGAGGACCAAAATGGGCCACCACAAGCTCAAAACGGTGCAAAAACACTTGATTTAGCGTCGCACATGGTCTAGGATCATTTTTGAGAAAAGCCATCTTTTTGCCCCTACTGGACCCTGTTGACCCATTTGGGCTTGAGCTTGCAGCTTGCCGCAGCCTGTTGGGCCTAGGTATGGCGGTCTAGGCGTCCATTTGGGCAATTCTGAGGGTTGGAAACCACAAAAAGTGGGGGGTTGCGGGTGGAGTAGGTGCCCTCAGAATCGCGTTTTGAGCCATGTAGCCAAAGATATGGCCTATTCTTGGTTTGTGGCCGTCGGCATTTGGAGCTTCTGGGGGCCTTTTTGGGCCGTTTCCGGGACATATCATGGAGTTGGAGGGCCGCAAAGAGCTCGTTGACACAGGGAAGTCAAGCCGCACGTGGAGTGTACCCACCGTTTCCCTTCGATTGGCCGTTTTGAATGTGTTCCAGGGCTTTTTGGGCCCAAAGATGGCTGTTGTTGGCCCTAAACTGCAGTTTTTGAAACTGAGTTCCGCCACTTACAAATCCCGTTGCCGGTCGCCACCGTCGAGTTTCTCGCTCAAATTTTGTGTGATTGTACTCCACACCCATAGGTATCATGCACCAAAATTTCAACCAAATCCAAAGCACCACGACGGAGTTCTGATTTTTACCCATTTCGCGCGTGCTGCTGCTTGCTGCTTGCTTTCTTGCTTGCTGCTAAACCTGGTAGGTCCACCCTAAACACTAAAAAGGGTTATAAAACCAAGACTGGTTCCACCAGCTCGGTGACCCTAATCAAGACTGAATATTGGGACCGAGCTCGTGGGGGAGGGAACATTAGATATGAATGGTGAGGGACACCAATGAGTCACACATTGAAGGCCGTTGACAAAGTGAAATCAGCTTGCATGTGATCCCCATCACCACAAGGCCCACTTTCAACGCTTTTGTGGACTTGTGAGGGGCCAAAATGCCCCAAAATGGACTCAAAATGGGCTCATTTCACCCGTTTGTGCACCCCAAATGGTCTAGGATGAGGTTTGGAAAAATGCGTTTTTGACCCATTTTTGACCCATTTTTGGTCCCACAACCGCGCATCTTCAAGGCATTTTGGGATTTTCGGAGGACCAAAATGGGCCACCGCTTCCTCAAAACAGTCCAAAAACACTTGCCTTAGCATCACACATGGTCTAGGATCATTTTTGAGAAAAGTCATTTTTCTGCCCCTACTGGACCCTATTGACCCATTTGGGCACCCACCTGTTTGGGTTTGAGCTTGCAGCTTGCCGCAGCCTACCGGGCCTAGGTACGGGGGTCTAGGCGTCCATTTGGGCAATTCTGAGGGGTGGAAACCACAAAAAGTGGGGGGTTGCGGGTGGATTAGGTGCCCTCGCAATCGCGTTTTGAGCCATGTAGCCAAAGATATGGCCTGTTCTTGGTTTGTGGCTGTGGCCAGCCAATCTGCACAAAATTTGGGGCTTCTGGGGGACTTTTCGGGCCTTTTCCGGGACATATCATGGAGTTAGAGGGCCGCAAAGGGCTCGTTGACACAGGAAAGTCAAGCCGCACATGTAGTGTACCCACACTTTCCCTTTGTTTGGCCGTTTTGAATGGGTTCCAGGGCTGTTTTCGCCCAAAAATGGCTGTTTTTGGCCCTAAATTGCAGTTTTTGAAACTGAGGTCCGCCACCTGCGACACCCGTTCCCGGCCGCCACCGTTGAGTTTCTGGCTCATACTTTGTGTGGTTGTCCCTCACACCCATAGGTATCATCCAGCAAAATTTCAGCCGAATCCGAAGCACCGCGACGGAGTTCTGATTTTTACCCATTTCGCGCGTGCTGGTTGCTGCTTGCTGCTTGCTGCTGCTTGCTGCTTGCTGCTGCTGCTAAACCTGGTAGGTCCACCCTAGACCCAAAGGGTTATAAAACCAAGACTGGTTCCACCAGCTCGGTGACCCTAACCCTAATCCTCACCCTCCCCGTTGTTTCTCCTCCCACTGTCTCTCCCGCTGTCTCGCTCACTTGCAAGGGCTGAGGTCGATGGCAGGGACCGCAAGCCCTTCAAGGACGTCCCGTGGGTGTGGAAGGCTTTGCGGTTGTGCATCCTTGCGGAGTTTCTCTGGGCCTATACGCAGTTGGAGGGGGCCGTGGAGGAGGAAGCTCCTCCTGTTCGCAACGCCCGGATCGCTCAGAAGAAGGAACAGCTGCTGGACCATGCCGGACTCCTTCACACGATGATGGAAGCAGTCGCATCCACCCTTCAGACACCAATCAGTCATCTGACGCCGCCAGACGCGCCTCTGCGCTTTGAGGTGGGCGATGTGGTCATGTGCGGCGTGCCATCATTGGGATTGCAGCTTGGTAAGGTGCTTCAGGTGTGGTACCGGGAGTTCGGCTGGCCCGCCGGAAAACTGGCGCCGTACCAACTGCAGCTTCCCGGAGGTGAAAAGGTCTATGCCCCAAGGGATGACGACGACTGTGTCCGCCCGGCCTCCGGCCACTGCGTGCGGCTGCGAGGGCTGCAGACAGTGCGACTGAATGGGCGGCTGGGCACCATTCTTCAGTTCAAGAGCCGAGAGCAACAGGCTGATTTGAGGGGAAAGGGCCGGCTGCCTGTGGCCGTGGAAGGCGAAGGCACGATGTCCTTGAAGCCACGGAACTTGGAGATCTTTGAAGATGACGTTCTGGAGCCGGGGGAGCTCCAGGCGTTGGAGCGACTCATCCGGGCTGATTTGCAGCGCGGGGGGACCCCACTCATCGCCACGGCCCAGGCTCCTCAGGGGCGTCCAGTGCCGCCTTCCTGTCCTGGGTGCGATGCCGCAGATGTGGCGGAGTTCGTGGCTGTGCGCACAGGAGACGTGGGCGTGCAGCTGTTCTGTGTTGCTTGCCTCGTGGTTATGGCGGCAGACCAATTTGCAGTGCCTCCGGAGGTAGGGGCTGTTCAGGAGTTTGTTGAGGTCTGTTGCAGAGGGCTGTAGAGAACCGTTGGCACGGGGTGGGAATTGTAGCCAAAAGCGTTATCCTGCCTGAATGCCATCTCCCCCTCCCTCTCTGGTGCCGATAGTGTATGAAATACAACCCGCTGATTCTTGTGGGCCTTCAGTCTTCTATGTGTTCCAGCAGCACTTTGGGATGCCTACGGGCGTCGCAGTTCCCGCTGCATTTTATGGTTTCAGATTTAGCTCGCCCTCCCTACGTGTCATGTCCGCTACCGCACGGAGCTGTGGGACAACCGTAGCATTGGACTGCTCTGATTCCTGATTCCGAGAGCTCTCCCGAGTACCATCGGGTAAGAGGGCTTTGCCAGCTTGCCCAGGTCTGAACTAAAAAAAAATATTATAGCCACCAGCGTTATCATCTGGGGCTCTGTTGGAGGCCCGGATTGCGATTACCGATTACGAAATGGCGGCAGGAGCCCCTTGTAAACGGGCAATCCGAGCCGATGGCGGCTCGGACCTTCATCGGTCTTCCCTGACGGCAAGCCTTTCAAAACAAGTTCTCCAACGTGTCACAATGATCTGTGCGTTTTGGGGTATGTCCAGCGAACCCTCCACTGCCGGTTTTGGTCGGGCCGCATTTCGTATTTCATAATTGCAGAGGACACCCCCCCCCTTTGCCCTCTTCTTTCCGGTAACCTCAAGTCGGGGGTTTGTCGGGTTTCCCGGCGAACTCTCAGGATTGAAGAGGTCCGGTAAGCAGCACCTCTGGGGCCGAACCCGGATCGCCGAGACTCCATCCAACCCCCCCCCCCGAAACTCGACCTATGAGGACACATGCACGGATGACGAGCATTCTTCTGTGCCCATACGATGATGCTCCTGATGCAGGGACTCCTTGGCTTAATTCGTTCACTTTTTCTTATTCATTATATTGAGTGGCAGTGTGACCTCGCCATGGCACCTTTTTTGCACAACCTGCCCCATAATTTGTGTTGCATTTGGACACCCCCGGATAATGATCGTACTTCTTCGTATTCTACCTGCCATGTTTGTTTTTTCAGTAATTTTCAGGGCCATCCTCAAGGAACCACGTCAAATTCTGTTTTCATTCTGTTGACAGCTCCTGAGGAGTGCCTAAGACTGATGGCGGCGGTAGTAGTTCGAATGAAGCCGCGGCGGTTGATGGTGATTGACGGTACTATATGTTCACTGTGCTGTGTCATGCAGTCACACACCACTCTCAATTCCCACGCCTCCTGTAGCACCTCTCTAACTTGATTCACGACATGTGCGTGTTTTCCCTGAGGGGCATGCGTGCCCAATATATCTATGAACCGACACAGTGCTGTGGTGTATCGGGAACCCCTCGTTGGTCACTTCTGCGGTGCCTAGGTTTCTAAACAAGTGTCTGCAAATGAAATACTGCCATACGCAATGGAGGTCTGCACTTTGTGCAGAAAGGGACCCTGAGTATAAACCACACCCATCAACACTTGGACCATGCAGTAAAAGCCAACGCGGCAAAGATCTTCGTCCGACCGTGGGTTTGTGGACCCTCATTTTAATAAAAATGTAGGACAAAGTGGATGTGCCGGTATGAGGGCTAAGTCTTGGCCTGGTCCAAAATGCGAAATGATTTCTGCACTGGGTCTGTGGCTCCCTGTTTTTGAAATTCCAGGAGTTAAGATCAAGGCAGATTCGGGGGTGCCAAGTAATTGCAGGGGCAGGTTCCTAGGGGGACCAGGGCGTGAGCCGCAGCCGGGGATCCAACGATAATGCTGTGTTAAAAGATGGGACAAGAACTCAGGCTCCAGGTGGATGTGGCCCATTTGATTGTGAAGGCTGAAGGCTCAGTGTGTGCACAGATGTGATATTCTTACCTGTAGCGGAGACAGATGGGGTGACATAGAAACAAGTGCACGCTGGTTGTGCTTTTGTAATACAGTCCCAGATAACAGGGAGCAAATCAGAGTATCACAGGTGAACTGCACTTTGTGTGTATTTACCCCCCCCCTTGCTCAAGCACCGCCTTGTCTAAGCACCAGGACCCGGTCTGACCGTCACTTTTACCGAATTTTCTGACCACGGCTTTTACGGTCAGAAAGTAGGCAAAGTGTGATTGTGTGCCGATTGTAGAGGGAAAGAGGGGCTGCTTCATGCTCATGATGAGTCCTCACGCTCATAACAACATGCCGCTTGGGTCTCATGCATGTTACAAGCATGAGGTGAGCAAAAAAATGAATATTGAGATGGAGGAACTCCTTGCTCCAGGGGTGATTGAAAAGGCCAAACACCTGAAGGACACCGAGCAAATTCCTCACCCTTCACATGCACAATTCCCAAGCTCCTAGTGCCCCTGATGGGCAGTGAGGACCTCCAGAACTTGCTGAAAATTGCCTGCACATTGTGTTCTAAGGCCCTGTTGCGACTATTGTGCTTAGGGTGAGGTATCGGCAGGTTTTTGGGACATGCTTTCTTTTGCTATCGCGCGTCGCGCGGTTGCACCGCCTTGTCTAAGCACCAGGACCCGGTCTGACCGTCATTTTCCTGACCTGCCTGGTGCTTGCGCAAGGGGGGCGGGGGGGGCGTATGTCACATCTCCAGGGGGGGGGGGGTCACCAAGTGTTGGATGATTCTAATTGTTCCGAAATTGACTGTCAAGCAGAGGAACTATTCGAGTTTCCAGATTCTACTTTTCAAGACTTGAAAATGGATTAGATTCCCTTCTCATGTTAATCAAGAAGGTAATGAAGAATTGCCCAACAATGGCTGTCTCAAACTGCCTGAAAAAGGTAGTAGTTACCTTTTGCCCGTGGTGGCTGCAGAGACCACATTGTCAAAAGGGAGGTCACCGTCCTTGTGGCGCATTGTATGTTGTATGTGTGCACAAATGTTGGTGCATCAAGCTGCTTGGATGATCCGTGCTGGTGAACAAACCAATGTACCGAGCACGTAGTAGTTGCCTGGGCTATTTGTGCAATCACACAAAGGTCACCCTCTCAAAATAAAGGCGCAACAAGCATTTCACTACCTCTGGCAAGGCTGCTTTTCACGCTGCCCGTTGGTGCATGGATTCTCTTGTGTTGTGATGCACCAATGCAACAACGGAACATTCGTTCAATGTACTTTGCTTTGTAAAAGAGACGTTACAACGTGCATTTTCCGAATTAGCTTCCTACATTTCAAATCCTTATTGAAATGACAACCATTTATGCAAATGAGTACCGTCCTGTTTTACCAAATCCGGCAAAAACAATCACACAAAAACATCATATTTGTACGAGGAACCAAGTGATTGCACAATGTTTGAGGCTCAAACATAGATGATAGGATATGGGCTCTAGGGTGGAATATCCTTGTACATCATATTGCCTAATTTCAACCTGATTCAGTAAAAGTTTCAGGACTACATGAGGCGTTATTTCATTCAATTAATGTGTCTGCTTGGTAAAGGTATTTTTCATACACGTCAATTTCTTGTGCCATGACAGCAAGGATTCTTTTCGCCGCATGTGGTGAAAGATTATATTTACAAGTTCTCTTTATTTCCCTTGAAAACTTTTGCATCACTAAAAGCCATTTACCGAGTGTCCGTCTTTTTCCTGAAACTGTACAATTCCATGAGTTCTCGTGATTTTCTACACGTAAAATTTCCGCAACCATTTTCCAGTGAAAGAAAAAATCAATCCCCATGCATCGGTCTGGTGCATTTGGAGCCTAGCTGTACACATTGACACCTCCAAGTCAAGAACACCCTGTACCTGCCCCAGCATACACCCAAGGGGGAATCCCCTTGTGCCACTCGTACGCTAGTTTGTAGGGTAAACTGCTGTAGAATGGAAGGGCATTGCCAGACTAGTGGCTCTTGCTTTTGATGTGGAACAGTGTGTTGGGGACGTGCAGCCTGAGGAGCCACACAAGTCCTCATATGCTCTTTGATGTCTTTGATGTGTGACGACCACATGTGGTGTTCCTTGGGACTGACAGAAAGGCCGGGCAGCCCACTGTCCAGCATCACTGCCTACTCCCAGACGTCATGTTCCCCTTGTCTGGAGCCTCTCCACTCTCTTGCCCCGAGGCATATCCTTTATTCACTCTGGGTGGCAGGAGCCCAAGGGGACGAAGCCCGCCCACGTCCTGCAGTGAGAGGGAAGATTGCTGATTCTTTGGCCATGAAATTTGACTGAATCAAACATGTGTTGACACAAACCCATGGTATGTAGCTGGAAGACATCTAGGACAGCTCTGCTGTCCCAGAGGAGGTTTCTCCGACCGCTTTTCTTGCTTTGTTCTTGTTTTGCAGTTCTCAACGTGTGTGTTTGGGGGAGCGTTAGCGCGCCGGGCACGCACCGGGCATCTTTTTTTAACCATTCCCCACTTGTGCCTGTTTTGCGCCCACCTCACCAAACAATTTGGAATACCTTCTCGCCGTGTCTAAGAATTTGGCCCATCCTTTGCACCCAGTTTATGACGATGGCAAGGGTAGTGGTTGGAAGTGGTGGGAGTGATATTTTGTGTTGTTGAATTCTCATATTTCGGCTAAGACAAGGTGCCTTGCAGAGAAGGTTTGCGGTCTAGTGCGGTCTACTTGGGGGACAGCCCAAGGTGAGGACAAACTTGGGGCTAGAGATAAGATACTTAATACAAAGGTAGCGCGCCGGGCATGCACCGGGCAAACATTCCCCCTTCGTGTGTGTGTGTATGTGTGTGTGTGCATGTGTGTGTGTGTGTGTGTGTATGTGTGTGTGTGTGTGTGTGTAATACACACACACACAGCTGTAATACAACTGTGATACACAGGGTTGCAATTGTGCTGCATGACTGCTTTTTCCTGTACAATGTGTGTGTGTGGGGCGCCAACCATGGCGCTCTTGCAAGAATCTGTATGTTGGTTGAACTGCCGTTACCACAGTCCTCACTGGGGCGAGGGAAGGGGAAGGGGTACCAAGACACAGCAAGCGGCTGGAGAGGGTGCTTGACTGGTCGTATACGTTGCATGAGACACGCCGGGAAGACACTGGGGTGAACCCAAGGCGGAGGGGTTTCTGAGAAATCCGATAGCGTGGGGGGTTTTGAAACCCCCCCCCTTTTTTAAAAATAGTCTGAGGGGGGGTTTAAGGGTGTTTTTCGACGCAGACACATAATTTGTGCGATTTTTTTTGGTGGTATTCTTTTGGACTGCACATCCACAGTTTTTTCCTTGCCCCCAATTCAGCCACTTTTGATTTTGTCCCCTTAGCTAGGGACCCCCCATAATGCAAGGGTGACGTTGCATTTCCGCCCTTTTTTGGACATTTCTGATTTTGCCCCCCCCGCTCTGAAGCGGTGGGGATCCCCGAGGCGGCAGGGGTGACGTACCACCTTGCCCATTTATGGGCCACTTCTGAATTTGCCCCCCGCTTTGAAGCGGTGGGGATCCCCGAGGCGGCAGGGGTGATGTAGCCACCTTGCCCATTTATGGGCCACTTCTGATTTTGCCCCCCGCCTTGAAGGGGTGGGGATCCCCGAGGCGGCAGGGGTGACGTAGCCACCTTGCCCATTTATGGGCCTCTTCTGAATTTGCCCCCCGCTCTGAAGCGGAGGGGATCCCCGAGGCGGCAGGGGTGATGTAGGTACCTTGCCCATTTATGGGCCACTTCTGATTTTGCCCCCCGCCTTGAAGCGGTGGGGATCCCCGAGGCGGCGGGGGTAACGTAGCCACCTTGCCCATTTATGGGCCACTGCTGATCTTGCCCCCCGCTATGAAGCGGAGGGGATCCCCGAGGCGGCACGGGTGATGTAGCCACCTTGCCCATTTATGGGCCACTTCTGATTTTGCCCCCCGCTCTGAAGCGGAGGAGATCCCCGAGGCGGCAGGGGTGACGTAGCCACCTTGCCCATTTATGGGCCACTTCTTAATTTGCCCCCCGCTCTGAAGCGGAGGAGATCCCCGAGGCGGCAGGGGTGACGTAGCCACCTTGCCCATTTTTGGGCCACTTCTGATTTTGCCCCCCGCTCTGAAGCGGCGGGGATCCCGAGGCGGCAGGGGTGATGTAGCCACCTTGCCCATGTATGGGCCACTTCTGAATTTTCCCCCCGCTCTGAAGCGGAGGGGATCCCCGTGGCGGCAGGGGTGACGTAGCCACCTTGCCCATTTATGGGCCACTTCTGAATTTGCCCCCCGCTTTGAAGCGGCGGGGATCCCCGAGGCGGCAGGGGTGATGTAGCCACCTTGCCCATTTATGGGCCACTTCTGAATTTGCCCCCCGCCTTGAAGAGGTGGGGATCCCCGAGGCAGCAGGGGTGACGTAGCCACCTTGCCCATTTATAGGCCATTTCTGAATTTGCCCCCCGCTCTGAAGCGGAGGGGATCCCCGTGGCGGCAGGGGTGACGTAGCCACCTTGCCCATTTATGGGCCACTTCTGATCTTGCCCCCCGCTCTGAAGCGGAGGGGATCCCCGAGGCGGCAGGGGTGACGTAGCCACCTTGCCCATTTATGGGCCACTTCTAATTTTGCCCCCCGCTCTGAAGCGGAGGAGATCCCCGAGGCGGCAGGGGTGATGTAGCCACCTTGCCCATTTATGGGCCACTTCTGAATTTGCCCCCCGCTCTGAAGCGGAGGGGATCCCCGAGGCGGCAGTGGTGATGTAGCCACCTTGCCCATTTATGGGCCACTTCTGAATTTGCCCCCCGCTCTGAAGCGGAGGGGATCCCCGAGGCGGCAGGGGTGACGTAGCCACCTTGCCCTTGTATGGGCCACTTCTGTTTTTGCCCCCCGCTCTGAAGCGGTCGGGATCCCCGAGGCGGCAGGGGTGATGTAGCCACCTTGCCCATTTATGGGCCACTTCTGAATTTGCCCCCCGCTATGAAGCGGTGGGGATCCCCGAGGAGGCAGGGGTGACGTAGCCACCTTGCCCATTTATGGGCCACTTCTGATCTTGCCTCCCGCTCTGAAGCGGTGGGGATCCCCGAGGCGGCAGGGGTGACGTAGCCACCTTGCCCATTTATGGGCCACTTCTGATTTTGCCCCCCGCTCTGAAGCGGAGAAGATCCCCGAGGCGGCAGGGGTGATGTAGCCACCTTGCCCATGTATGGGCCACTTCTCAATTTGCCCCCCGCTTTAAAGCGGTGGGGATCCCCGCGGCCGCAGGGGTGACGTAGCCACCTTGCCCATTTATGGGCCACTTCTGAATTTGCCCCCCGCTATGAAGCGGTGGGGATCCCCGAGGCGGCAGGGGTGACATAGCCACCTTGCCCATTTATGGGCCACTTCTGATCTTGCCCCCCGCTATGAAGCGGAGGGGATCCCCGAGGCGGCAGGGGTGACGTAGCCACCTTGCCCATTTATGGGCCACTTCTGATCTTGCCCCCCGCTCCGAAGCGGAGGGGATCCCCGAGGCGGCAGGGGTGATGTAGCCACCTTGCCCATTTATGGGCCACTTCTGATCTTGCCCCCCGCTCTGAAGCGGTGGGGATCCCCGAGGCAGCAGGGGTGATGTAGCCACCTTGCCCATTTATGGGCCACTTCTGATTTTGCTTCCGGCTCTGAAGCGGTGGGGATCCCCGAGGCAGCAGGGGTGATGTAGCCACCTTGCCCATTTATGGGCCACTTCTGATTTTGCTTCCGGCTCTGAAGCGGAGGGGATCCCCGAGGCAGCAGGGGTGATGTAGCCACCTTGCCCATTTATGGGCCACTTCTGATCTTGCCCCCCGCTATGAAGCGGAGGGGATCCCCGAGGCGGCAGGGGTGATGTAGCCACCTTGCCCATTTATGAGCCACTTCTGAATTTGCCCCCCGCTCTGAAGCGGTGGTGATCCCCAAGGCGGCAGGGGTGACGTAGCCACCTTGCCCATTTGTGGGCCACTTCTGAATTTCCCCCCCGCTTTGAAGCGGTGGGGATCCCCGCGGCGGCAGGGGTGATGTAGCCACCTTGCCCATTTATGGGCCACTTCTGAATTTGTCCCCCGCTATGAAGCGGTGGGGATCCCCGAGGCGGCAGGGGTGACGTAGCCACCTTGCCCATTTATGGGCCACTTCTGATCTTGCCCCCCGCTATGAAGCGGAGGGGAGCCCCGAGGCGGCAGGGGAGATGTAGCTACCTTGCCCATTTATGGGCCACTTCTGATCTTGCCCCCCGCTCCGAAGCGGAGGGGATCCCCGAGGCGGCAGGGGTGACGTAGCCACCTTGCCCATATATGGGCCTCTTCTGAATTTTCCCCCCGCTCTGAAGCGGAGGGGATCCCCGAGGCGGCAGGGGTGACGTAGCCACCTTGCCCATATATGGGCCTCTTCTGAATTTTCCCCCCGCTCTGAAGCGGAGGGGATCCCCGAGGCGGCAGGGGTGACGTAGCCACCTTGCCCATTTATGGGCCACTTCTCAATTTGCCCCCCGCTATGAAGCTATGGGGATCCCCGAGGCGGCAGGGGTGATGTAGCCACCTTGCCCATGTATGGCCCACTTCTGAATTTGCCCCCCGCTCTGAAGCGGTGGGGATCCCCGAGGCGGCAGGGGTGACGTAGCCACCTTGCCCATTTATGGGCCACTTCTGAATTTGCCGCCCGCTTTGAAGCGGTGGGAATCCCTGAGGCGGCAAGGGTGGTGTAGCCACCTTGCCCATTTATGGGCCACTTCTGATTTTGCCCCCCGCTATGAAGCGGTGGGGATCCCCGAGGCGGCAGGGGTGACGTAGCCACCTTGCCCATTTATGGGCCACTTCTGATCTTGCCCCCCGCTATGAAGCGGAGGGGATCCCCGAGGCGGCAGGGGAGATGTAGCTACCTTGCCCATTTATGGGCCACTTCTGATCTTGCCCCCCGCTCCGAAGCGGAGGGGATCCCCGAGGCGGCAGGGGTGACGTAGCCACCTTGCCCATATATGGGCCTCTTCTGAATTTTCCCCCCGCTCTGAAGCGGAGGGGATCCCCGAGGCGGCAGGGGTGACGTAGCCACCTTGCCCATATATGGGCCTCTTCTGAATTTTCCCCCCGCTCTGAAGCGGAGGGGATCCCCGAGGCGGCAGGGGTGACGTAGCCACCTTGCCCATTTATGGGCCACTTCTCAATTTGCCCCCCGCTATGAAGCTATGGGGATCCCCGAGGCGGCAGGGGTGATGTAGCCACCTTGCCCATGTATGGCCCACTTCTGAATTTGCCCCCCGCTCTGAAGCGGTGGGGATCCCCGAGGCGGCAGGGGTGACGTAGCCACCTTGCCCATTTATGGGCCACTTCTGAATTTGCCGCCCGCTTTGAAGCGGTGGGAATCCCTGAGGCGGCAAGGGTGGTGTAGCCACCTTGCCCATTTATGGGCCACTTCTGATTTTGCCCCCCGCTATGAAGCGGTGGGGATCCCCGAGGCGGCAGGGGTGACGTAGCCACCTTGCCCATTTATGCGCCAGTTTTGATCTTGCCACCCGCTCTGAAGCGGTGGGGATCCCCGAGGCGGCAGGGGAGACATAGCCACCTTGCCCATTTATGGGCCACTTCTGATTTTGCCCCCCGCTTTGAAGCGGTGGGGATCCCCGAGGCGGCAGGGGTGATGTAGCCACCTTGCCCATTTATGGGCCACTTCTGATTTTGCCCCCCGCTCTGAAGCGGTGGGGATCCCCGAGGCGGCAGGGGTGATGTAGCCACCTTGCCCATTTATGGGCCACTTCTGAATTTGCCCCCCGCTATGAAGCGGTGGGGATCCCCGAGGCGGCAGGGGTGATGTAGCCACCTTGCCCATTTATGGGCCACTTCTGAATTTGCCCCCCGCTATGAAGCGGTGGGCATCCCCGAGGCGGCAGGGGTGATGTAGCCACCTTGCCCATTTATGGGCCACTTCTGATTTTGCCCCCCGCTCTGAAGCGGTGGGGATCCCCGAGGCGGCAGGGGTGATGTAGCCACCTTGCCCATTTATGGGCCCCTTCTGAATTTGCCCCCCGCTATGAAGCGGTGGGGATCCCCGAGGCGGCAGGGGTGATGTAGCCACCTTGCCCATTTATGGGCCACTTCTGATCTTGCCCCCCGCTCTGAAGCGGTGGGGATCCCCGAGGCAGCATGGGTGATGTAGCCACCTTGCCCATTTATGGGCCACTTCTGATTTTGCTTCCGGCTCTGAAGCGGAGGGGATCCCCGAGGCAGCAGGGGTGATGTAGCCACCTTGCCCATTCATGGGCCACTTCTGATTTTGCTTCCGGCTCTGAAGCGGAGGGGATCCCCGAGGCGGCAGGGGTGATGTAGCCACCTTGCCCATTTATGGGCCACTTCTGAATTTGCCCCCCGCTCTGAAGCGGTGGGGATCCCCCAGGCGGCAGGGGTGACGTAGCCACCTTGCCCATTTATGGGCCACTTCTGAATTGGCCCCCGCTTTGAAGCGGTGGGGATCCCCGCGGCCGCAGGGGTGATGTAGCCACCTTGCCCATTTATGGGCCACTTCTGAATTTGCCCCCCGCTATGAAGCGGTGGGGATCCCCGAGGCGGCAGGGGTGACATAGCCACCTTGCCCATTTATGGGCCACTTCCGATCTTGCCCCCCGCTATGAAGCGGAGGGGATCCCCGAGGCGGCAGGGGTGACGTAGCCACCTTGCCCATTTATGGGCCACTTCTGATCTTGCCCCCCGCTCCGAAGCGGAGGGGATCCCCGAGGCGGCAGGGGTGATGTAGCCACCTTGCCCATTTATGGGCCACTTCTGATCTTGCCCCCCGCTCTGAAGCGGTGGGGATCCCCGAGGCAGCAGGGGTGATGTAGCCACCTTGCCCATTTATGGGCCACTTCTGATTTTGCTTCCGGCTCTGAAGCGGAGGGGATCCCCGAGGCAGCAGGGGTGATGTAGCCACCTTGCCCATTCATGGGCCACTTCTGATTTTGCTTCCGGCTCTGAAGCGGAGGGGATCCCCGAGGCGGCAGGGGTGATGTAGCCACCTTGCCCATTTATGAGCCACTTCTGAATTTGCCCCCCGCTTTGAAGCGGTGGGGATCCCCGCGGCGGCAGGGGTGATTTAGCCACCTTGCCCATTTATGGGCCACTTCTGAATTTGTCCCCCGCTATGAAGCGGAGGGGATCCCCGAGGCGGCAGGGGTGACGTAGCCACCTTGCCCATTTATGGGCCACTTCTGATCTTGCCCCCCGCTATGAAGCGGAGGGGATCCCCGAGGCGGCAGGGGTGACGTAGCCACCTTGCCCATTTATGGGCCACTTCTGATCTTGCCCCCCGCTCCGAAGCGGAGGGGATCCCCGAGGCGGCAGGGGTGATGTAGCCACCTTGCCCATTTATGGGCCACTTCTGATTTTGCCCCCCGCTCTGAAGCGGAGGAGATCCCCGAGGCAGCAGGGGTGATGTAGCCACCTTGCCCATTCATGGGCCACTTCTGATTTTGCTTCCGGCTCTGAAGCGGAGGGGATCCCCGAGGCGGCAGGGGTGATGTAGCCACCTTGCCCATTAATGGGCCACTTCTGAATTTGCCCCCCGCTTTGAAGCGGTGGGGATCCCCGCGGCGGCAGGGGTGACGTAGCCACCTTGCCCATTTATGGGCCACTTCTGATTTTGCCCCCCGCTCTGAAGCGGAGGAGATCCCCGAGGCAGCAGGGGTGATGTAGCCACCTTGCCCATTCATGGGCCACTTCTGATTTTGCTTCCGGCTCTGAAGCGGAGGGGATCCCCGAGGCGGCAGGGGTGATGTAGCCACCTTGCCCATTTATGGGCCACTTCTGAATTTGCCCCCCGCTATGAAGCGGTGGGGATCCCCGAGGCGGCAGGGGTGACGTAGCCACCTTGCCCATTTATGGGCCACTTCTGATCTTGCCCCCCGCTATGAAGCGGAGGGGATCCCCGAGGCGGCAGGGGTGACGTAGCCACCTTGCCCATTTATGGGCCACTTCTGATCTTGCCCCCCGCTCCGAAGCGGAGGGGATCCCCGAGGCGGCAGGGGTGATGTAGCCACCTTGCCCATTTATGGGCCACTTCTGATTTTGCCCCCCGCTCTGAAGCGGAGGAGATCCCCGAGGCGCCAGGGGTGACGTAGCCACCTTGCCCATGTATGGGCCTCTTCTGAATTTTTCCCCCGCTCTGAAGCGGAGGGGATCCCCGAGGCGGCAGGGGTAACGTAGCCACCTTGCTCATTTATGGGCCACTTCTCAATTTGCCCCCCGCTATGAAGCGGAGGGGATCCCCGAGGCGGGAGGGGTGACATAGCCACGTTGCCCTTGTATGGGCCACTTCTGAATTTGCCCCCCGCTTTGAAGCGGCGGGGATCCTCTCTGGCAGGCCTTTGGTACGTTTGCGGAAACGCCGAAGGGTATTTTCTGCCCAGTGGATTTCAGCAAAGCCTTTGACTCGGTTTCTCACGTTTTTGCCAAGACCTTTTTCGTCGACATGTGTATCCCGCTTCCGATAGTTAATCTGCTCATGAATTTGTTTACTGGTAAGAGGAGGAGTAATGCCCCAGCACAGATTTTCCCCAGCTTCGGGTGTGCGGCAGGGCTGCCCACTTTCTCCTTCTATATTTGCTATGCTCATTTCTCCACTAGCTCAGAAGCTGACCTCTGTCTCTGACACGGTACAAATCTTGCTTTATGCGGATGATCTGCTTATCATCGTGACCGGGGAACCAGCGCAAGCTGTCTTTGTTTTCCTATTAGTCCGGGGCTCTCTCAAAGCCTTTTCTAAATACTCAGGGCTGATGGTTAACCACAAAAAGTCGGCCATTCTCCTGAAGGGACACTGGACAGAGAGTTTGAAAGTCCAGCTACTCTCGACCGGTCTGCAGTTTCAAGGTAGCTACAAATACCTGGGGATCGAGTTTGGCCATGTCACGCCAGAAGTGGCTTACTCCCATCCACTGCAAAAGGCCATGGGTCGGGCCTTTGCAATGCAGTCATGGGACCTGTCGCTAGCTGAAAGGGTCCTCCTGCTGAAACTCTGGATTCTCCCCCTCCTGATTTATCCAGCGAGAGTGGTCTTCCCCTCGGACCCTGTGGCGAGCGCACTGCGCACGGTCTACCAGGTTGCATTAAAGCTCAACTCCTGGTCCATCACGCTGGACATTCTCTCCCACCCTCTGCACAAGGGAGGATACAATCTGGCCGCACCGGGAACTTTCCTGTATTGGCAGCATGCGTCAGCACTTGTGGCTTACGTTAAAGACCCACTGAGCGTTCCCAGTATTTTGCACACGTCATTCCAGCCATTTGCAGCCGATTTGGGTATTACCCTAAGCCCGGCATCACTGCCTTTCTTTCAACTAGGACCAAATGTTGTTAAGCAGACTATGCCTTTCCTGGGGTGGTGTGCACGCGCCTTCTCACTGGTGAAAAAAGATGTGCACTTTGAACACCCTGCCCAGTTACCTGGCGATGCCCCAGCGTGGCACTCGACCTTTTTCTTGAATGAACACTGCCACACCTACTTCTCGCCCCGCCTCATCCGCCAAGGAGTTTTAACAATTGGACAATTGCTTGAACAACCCACTTATTTTTCCATGCTTGCTCCCACCTGGGAACCTGTCTATCGGCACCGCCTCCAGGTGGATCAACCACTTCTCCCTGCCTCTCTCCTGCCCACTTTTGCACTGCCCCCCCAACCCCCTCCGGACCTTACCTTTTGGTATGCATGGACACGAGCACCAGTGGCGGAGCTTTTTTCACAACCATACTCCTTGAAACCTTGCCAGCCAGACTCAGTCTGGGAAGCCTTCCACCGCTGCAACCTCCCACCGCGGCACAAGGACTTTATTCAGAAAGCATTATGGTCGAGGCTCCCTGTAGGCCAACGACAGCAGAGCTGGAAACCGCTAGAGATGTGGTGCCCTGTTGACCAGGAACTAGAAACCGTTGCACATACGCTGTATCACTGCCAATTTGTTCAAAAATCTTTTGCATTCATTAATCAGGTCTTCAGGCCAGAGGGCTTCCAACCTTTTAACGTTTCCCATCTTTTGCAAGAGGACCCTGCGGCCTCCCTGAGCACCCCAGCAGGCCTTGTGGGCTGGTCCGCCGTTATCACCAACTGGTCGCTACGATGCACCAAAAAACACCAGCCATTTTTCAGGGTCACGTGGGACAAATTCTGTGACCACTGGTATCACGTCCTAAACCTCTGGTCCTCGTGCCCACGCTACCTACCCATCCCGGATACGATCCTCACCTGGTTCCTTACCAAGCTGCGACGATCGTCCCGCTCGTGCACCGCCGCACTGCCCACGGCAGAGCAACCGGACCCGGTCCCCTCCTTTCCCAATAACCCCCCAACCCCCCCACCCACCAGGGCAAAGGCGCGCCCCACGGCACGACAAATGCGCAAACTTGAAAAAGCAGAGGAGCTGCACGAAGTCCTGCAGGACCTACAGGACCAAGGCATCCCGCGAGTCTATACCGACGGTTCCTCCGCAGTTGAGGGGCCGGCAGGCAGGCTAGCAGGGTATGGCATTTTTTGTGAGCATCACACCAGCATCGCTGCATATGTCCCGGATGAGTACAGGCAAACCAACAATTCCGCCGAGCTCCTGGCGGTCATTAGAGCACTTAAAATCTTTCACACAGGTGACATTGCACTATGCACGGATTCACAATACGTCATTTTGGGAGCATCCAGGGCCGCCCGCCGCTGGCGACTGCGGGGGTGGGTCGGCTCGTCGGGACCAGTTTCCAATGTCCCCTTGTGGGAACAACTGCTAATGGAACTTGACAACAATTCACGCACCGTACACTGGATCAAGGTCCCCTCTTATGTGACCATTGAGGGCAACAATGAGGCAGACCACCTGGCCGACCAAGGCAGGCAGCTCCACCCCCGTTACCCACACCCTCGCACGCCACAGCTACAACTCTGCCACACGGGCACCCCGGCGGCGCCCAAAAGAGTCAAGCCCTCTTCACTGGAAGCAACTTCGCCTGTTGTTAAACGACTGGATTTTTTCCTGCACGAGTCACCTCTTCGGGCAACCTCTGCGGAAGGGCATCACCTACTCACAGCTCTTAACCTTACACTTCTGTCTGACGGGCGTGTGAGCACCTCTTCCAACAGTGACAGTGACACGGACACATGGAACACCTCTGGGGGAGCGTCCAGCCAGCCAAGCGTGCGGTCGTGCTCCACGGAGGCCGGCCGCTAAGCCCGGCTGGATCCACCGGGTGCCCCCCTCCAAAACGCCGGGAGACCTCCACAACGGCCGCAAGGGCTACGTGTGGATGTCACCCGGCCCTCGAGGTAGACACGCGGTTCCCCGCCCTACCCCCCCGAGCCCTCTCCCCATTTTCTGATTAGCCTACCTCTGCATTGCTGCGTCCACAATGGAACCCGGCGATTCCTCCCGCAAGAGGAAGCGGGGACGCGGGTCGTCTGATCCTGAACGGACAGAACAAAAGCGGAGAAGGCAGGACCACAATCTGATCCAAGATGTGACCGTCGCGGAGCATCTACCAGCAGCATCCAGCAGTTACCGAACATGGACGCTTGTCCCAACCCTACCAAAACAAAAGCAATTCAGTCTTCTTGCCGCATTAGCTCACAGGCTCGAACGGCACGTCCCGCACCCTGTGAGTCGCCAACCTGAGTCGAAACGACACGCCGGAGTACATTTCATGGAACGAACGGTTGTCATCACGGACGTGGACACCAATAGGTCGCTGAAAACCGGCATCACAACACAACGCATTTCCGGTGTTCCCAAGGGTACAATGCGGCTGTGGTGCATGGGGCTGCCCCGCCTGGTCTCTGCTTACCAGCATGTGGTGCAGGCCTTTGTGGACGAGGACTCTAACACATGACGCCACACCCTTCTTACAGTACAGATTGCACACGGCTTACACGTCACACCTGCTCTTATACTTTATCCTCTGTATCTTATACTCTCACTTCTGAATGTACCCCCCCCCCCTGCTGAATCTGTATGTTACCCCCTGCTCTTCTTGAAACTAAACAGCAAATGACGGGGAAAGGCCAAGTGAGTGCCATGTTTTGCAGCCCAGTCAATTCGCACGTAAACAAGTGAATGCAGTCAACACCTTAAGGACGACTGCTTTTTATTGATCCTGGTTGTTCACTAGAGTCGGCAGACAGGACAAGCACACAAGTGACCCACAGAGCTAAGCGCAAGAAACGCCTCACTGTACCTTACATAGTGGAGCACCCCAACCAAGAAGGGGACACGTGCATTGATTGAGCTACACAGTACTGCTGGACTAATGGCTGGAATTGTCTATGGCGCGGACATTCAGTCTATCGGCACCGACCATTGATCCCCAGAGGCGGCAGGGGTGACGTAGGCACCTTGCCCATTTATGGGCCACTTCTGAATTTGCCCCCCGCCTTGAAGAGGTGGGGATCCCCGAGGCAGCAGGGGTGACGTAGCCACCTTCCCCATTTATGGGCCACTTCTGAATTTGCCCCCCGCTCTGAAGCGGAGGGGATCCCCGAGGCAGCAGGGGTGGCGTAGCCATCTTGCCCATTTATGGGCCACTTCTGATCTTGCCCCCCGCTCTGAAGCGGAGGGGGTCCTCGAGGCGGCAGGGGTGACGTGGCCACCTTGCCCATTTATGGGCCACTTCTGATTTTGCCCCCCGCTCTGAAGCGGAGGAGATCCCCGAGGCGGCAGAGGTGACGTAGCCACCTTGCCCATTTATGGGCCACTTCTGAATTTGCCCCCCGCTTTGAAGCGGTGGGGATCCCCGAGGCGGCAGGGGTGACGTAGGCACCTTGCCCATTTATGGGCCACTTCTTATCTTGCCCCCCGCCTTGAAGGGGTGGGGATCCCCGAGGCGGCAGGGGTGACGTAGCCACCTTGCCCATTTATGGGCCACTTCTGAATTTGCCCCACGCTCTGAAGCAGAGGGGATCCCCCAGGCGGCAGGGGTGACGTAGCCACCTTGCCCATTTATGGGCCACTTCTCAATTTGCCCCCCGCTATGAAGCAGTGGGGATCCCCGAGGCGGCAGGGGTGATGTAGCCACCTTGCCCATTTATGGGCCACTTCTGAATTTGCCCGCCGCTCTGATGCGGTGGGGATCCCCGAGGCGGCAGGGGTGATGTAGCCACCTTGCCCATTTATGGGCAACTTCTGAATTTGCCGCCCCCTCTGAAGCGGCGGGGATCCCCGAGGCGGCAGGGGTGACGTAGCCACCTTGCCCATTTATGGGCCACTTCTGATTTTGGTGCCCGCTCTGAAGCGGAGGAGATCTCCGAGGCGGCAGAGGTGACGTAGCCACCTTGCCCATGTATGGGCCTCTTCTGAATTTTCTCTCCGCTCTGAAGCAGAGGGGATCCCCGAGGCGGCAGGGGTGATGTAGCCACCTTGCCCATTTATGGGCCACTTCTCAATTTGCCCCCCGCTATGAAGCTATGGGGATCCCCGAGGCGGCAAGGGTGACGTAGCCACCTTGCCCATGTATGGGCCACTTCTGAATTTGCCCGCCGCTCTGAAGCGGTGGGGATCCCCGAGGCGGCAGGGGTGATGTAGCAACCTTGCCCATTTATGGGCCACTTCTGATTTTGCTCCCCGCTTTGAAGCGGAGGGGATCCCCGAGGCGGCAGGGGAGATGTAGCTACCTTGCCCATTTATGGGCCACTTCTGATTTTGCCCCCCGCTTTGAAGCGGTGGGGATCCCCGAGGCGCCAGGGGTGACATAGGCACCTTGCCCATTTATGGGCCACTTCTGATTTTGCCCCCTTGCTCTGAAGCGGTGGGGATCCCCGAGGCGGCAGGGGAGACGTAGCCACCTTGCCCATTTATGGGCCACTTCTGATTTTGCCCCCCGCTCTGAAGCGGTGGGGATCCCCGAGGCGGCAGGGGTGATGTAGCGGCCTTGCCCATTTATGGGCCACTTCTCATTTTGCCCCCCGCTATGAAGCGGTGGGGATCCCCGAGGCGGCAGGGGTGATGTAGCCACCTTGCCCATTTATGGGCCACTTCTGATTTTGCCCCCCGCTCTGAAGCGGCGGGGATCCCCGAGGCGGCAGGGGTGATGTAGCCACCTTGCCCATTTATGGGCCACTTCTGATTTTGCCCCCCGCTGTGAAGAGGAGGGGATCCTCGAGGCGGTAGGGGTGATTTAGCCACCTTTCCCATCCATGGGCCACTTCTGATTTTGCCCCCCGCTATGAAGCGGTGGGGATCCCCGAGGCGGGAGGGGTGACGTAGCCACCTTGCCCATTTATGGGCCACTTCTGAATATGCCCCCCGCCTTGAAGGGGTGGGGATCCCCGAGGCGGCAGGGGTGACGTAGCCACCTTGCCCATTTATGGGCCACTTCTGAATTTGCCCCCGGCTCTGAAGCGGAGAGGATCCCCGAGGCGGCAGGGTTGACGTAGCCACCTTGCCCATTTATGGGCCACTTCTGATTTTGCCCCCCGCTATGAAGCGGTGGGGATCCCCGAGGCGGGAGGGGTGACGTAGCCACCTTGCCCATTTATGGGCCTCTTCTGATTTTGCCCCCCGCCTTGAAGGGGTGGGAATCCCCGAGGCGGCAGGGGTGACGTAGCCACCTTGCCCATTTATGGGCCACCTCTGAATTTGCCCCCAGCTCTGAAGCGGTGGGGATCCCCGAGGCGGGAGGGGTATCGTAGCCACCTTGCCCATTTATGGGCCACTTCTGATTTTGCCCCCCGCTCTGAAGCGGAGGGGATCCTCGAGGCGGCAGGGGTGACGTAGGCACCTTGCCCATTTATGGGCCACTGCTGATCTTGCCCCCCGCTATGAAGCGGAGGGGATCCCCGAGGCGGCAGGGGTGATCTAGCCACCTTGCCCATTTATGGGCCACTTCTGATTTTGCCCCCCGCTCTAAAGCAGAGGAGATCCCCGAGGCGGCAGGGTTGACGTAGCCACCTTGCCCATTTATGGGCCACTTCCGATTTTGCCCCACGCTCTGAAGCGGAGGGGATCCCCGAGGCGGCAGGGGTGACGTAGCCACCTTGCCCATTTATGGGCCACTTCTCAATTTGCCCCCTGCTATGAAGCGGAGGGGATCCCTGAGGCGGCAGGGGTGATGTAGCCACCTTGCCCATGTATGGGCCACTTCTGAATTTGCCCCCCGCTCTGAAGCGGTGGGGATCCCCGAGGCGGCAGGGGTGACGTAGCCACCTTGCCCATTTATGGGCCGCTTCTGAATTTGCCCCCCGCTTTGAAGCGGAGGGGATCCCCGAGGCGGCAGGGGTGACGTAGCCACCTTGCCCATTTATTGGCCACTTCTGATCTTGCCCCCCGCTCTGAAGCGGAGGGGATCCCCGAGGCGGCAGGGGTGGCGTAGCCACCTTGCCCATTTATGGGCCACTTCTGAATTTGCCCCCCGCCTTGAAGAGGTGGGGATCCCCGAGGCAGCAGGGGTGACGTAGGCACCTTGCCCATTTATGGGCCACTTATGAATTTGCCCCCCGCTCTGAAGCGGTGGGGATCCCCGAGGCGGCAGGGGTGACGTAGCCACCTTGCCCATTTATTGGCCACTTCTGATCTTGCCCCCCGCTCTGAAGCGGCGGGGATCCCCGAGGCGGCAGGGGTGGCGTAGCCACCTTGCCCAGTTATGGGCCACTTCTGATCTTGCCCCCCGCTCTGAAGCGGAGGAGATCCCCGAGGCGGCAGGGGTGACGTAGCCACCTTGCCCATGTATGGGCCTCTTCTGAATTTCCCCCCCGCTCTGAAGCGGTGGGGATCCCCGAGGCGGCAGGGGTGACGTAGCCACCTTGCCCATTTATGGGCCACTTCTGATCTTGCCCCCCGCTTTGAAGCGGAGGGGTTCCCCGAGGCGGCAGGGGTGACGTAGCCACCTTGCCCATTTATTGGCCACTTCTGATCTTGCCCCCCGCTATGAAGCGGTGGGGATCCCCGAGGCGGGAGGGGTGACGTAGCCACCTTGCCCATTTATGGGCCTCTTCTGATTTTGCCCCCCGCCTTGAAGGGGTGGGAATCCCCGAGGCGGCAGGGGTGACGTAGCCACCTTGCCCATTTATGGGCCACCTCTGAATTTGCCCCCAGCTCTGAAGCGGTGGGGATCCCCGAGGCGGGAGGGGTGACGTAGCCACCTTGCCCATTTATGGGCCACTTCTGATTTTGCCCCCCGCCCTGAAGCGGAGGAGATCCCCGAGGCGGCAGGGGTGATGTAGCGGCCTTGCCCATTTATGGGCCACTTCTCATTTTGCCCCCCGCTATGAAGCGGTGGGGATCCCCGAGGCGGCAGGGGTGATGTAGCCACCTTGCCCATTTATGGGCCACTTCTGATTTTGCCCCCCGCTCTGAAGCGGCGGGGATCCCCGAGGCGGCAGGGGTGATGTAGCCACCTTGCCCATTTATGGGCCACTTCTGAATTCGCCCCCCGCTGTGAAGAGGAGGGGATCCTCGAGGCGGCAGGGGTGATTTAGCCACCTTTCCCATCCATGGGCCACTTCTGATTTTGCCCCCCGCTATGAAGCGGTGGGGATCCCCGAGGCGGGAGGGGTGACGTAGCCACCTTGCCCATTTATGGGCCACTTCTGAATATGCCCCCCGCCTTGAAGGGGTGGGGATCCCCGAGGCGGCAGGGGTGACGTAGCCACCTTGCCCATTTATGGGCCACTTCTGAATTTGCCCCCGGCTCTGAAGCGGAGAGGATCCCCGAGGCGGCAGGGTTGACGTAGCCACCTTGCCCATTTATGGGCCACTTCTGATTTTGCCCCCCGCTATGAAGCGGTGGGAATCCCCGAGGCGGCAGGGGTGACGTAGCCACCTTGCCCATTTATGGGCCACCTCTGAATTTGCCCCCAGCTCTGAAGCGGTGGGGATCCCCGAGGCGGGAGGGGTATCGTAGCCACCTTGCCCATTTATGGGCCACTTCTGATTTTGCCCCCCGCTCTGAAGCGGAGGGGATCCTCGAGGCGGCAGGGGTGACGTAGGCACCTTGCCCATTTATGGGCCACTGCTGATCTTGCCCCCCGCTATGAAGCGGAGGGGATCCCCGAGGCGGCAGGGGTGATCTAGCCACCTTGCCCATTTATGGGCCACTTCTGATTTTGCCCCCCGCTCTAAAGCAGAGGAGATCCCCGAGGCGGCAGGGTTGACGTAGCCACCTTGCCCATTTATGGGCCACTTCCGATTTTGCCCCACGCTCTGAAGCGGAGGGGATCCCCGAGGCGGCAGGGGTGACGTAGCCACCTTGCCCATTTATGGGCCACTTCTCAATTTGCCCCCTGCTATGAAGCGGAGGGGATCCCTGAGGCGGCAGGGGTGATGTAGCCACCTTGCCCATGTATGGGCCACTTCTGAATTTGCCCCCCGCTCTGAAGCGGTGGGGATCCCCGAGGCGGCAGGGGTGACGTAGCCACCTTGCCCATTTATGGGCCGCTTCTGAATTTGCCCCCCGCTTTGAAGCGGAGGGGATCCCCGAGGCGGCAGGGGTGACGTAGCCACCTTGCCCATTTATTGGCCACTTCTGATCTTGCCCCCCGCTCTGAAGCGGAGGGGATCCCCGAGGCGGCAGGGGTGGCGTAGCCACCTTGCCCATTTATGGGCCACTTCTGAATTTGCCCCCCGCCTTGAAGAGGTGGGGATCCCCGAGGCAGCAGGGGTGACGTAGGCACCTTGCCCATTTATGGGCCACTTATGAATTTGCCCCCCGCTCTGAAGCGGTGGGGATCCCCGAGGCGGCAGGGGTGACGTAGCCACCTTGCCCATTTATTGGCCACTTCTGATCTTGCCCCCCGCTCTGAAGCGGCGGGGATCCCCGAGGCGGCAGGGGTGGCGTAGCCACCTTGCCCAGTTATGGGCCACTTCTGATCTTGCCCCCCGCTCTGAAGCGGAGGAGATCCCCGAGGCGGCAGGGGTGACGTAGCCACCTTGCCCATGTATGGGCCTCTTCTGAATTTCCCCCCCGCTCTGAAGCGGTGGGGATCCCCGAGGCGGCAGGGGTGACGTAGCCACCTTGCCCATTTATGGGCCGCTTCTGAATTTGCCCCCCGCTTTGAAGCGGAGGGGTTCCCCGAGGCGGCAGGGGTGACGTAGCCACCTTGCCCATTTATTGGCCACTTCTGATCTTGCCCCCCGCTATGAAGCGGTGGGGATCCCCGAGGCGGGAGGGGTGACTTAGCCACCTTGCCCATTTATGGGCCTCTTCTGATTTTGCCCCCCGCCTTGAAGGGGTGGGAATCCCCGAGGCGGCAGGGGTGACGTAGCCACCTTGCCCATTTATGGGCCACCTCTGAATTTGCCCCCAGCTCTGAAGCGGTGGGGATCCCCGAGGCGGGAGGGGTGACGTAGCCACCTTGCCCATTTATGGGCCACTTCTGATTTTGCCCCCCGCCCTGAAGCGGAGGGGATCCTCGAGGCGGCAGGGGTGACGTAGGCACCTTGCCCATTTATGGGCCACTGCTGATCTTGCCCCCCGCTATGAAGCGGAGGGGATCCCCGAGGCGGTAGGGGTGACGTAGCCACCTTGCCCATTTATTGGCCACTTCTGATCTTGCCCCCCGCTATGAAGCGGTGGGGATCCCCGAGGCGGGAGGGGTGACTTAGCCACCTTGCCCATTTATGGGCCTCTTCTGATTTTGCCCCCCGCCTTGAAGGGGTGGGAATCCCCGAGGCGGCAGGGGTGACGTAGCCACCTTGCCCATGTATGGGCCTCTTCTGAATTTCCCCCCCGCTCTGAAGCGGTGGGGATCCCCGAGGCGGCAGGGGTGACGTAGCCACCTTGCCCATTTATGGGCCGCTTCTGAATTTGCCCCCCGCTTTGAAGCGGAGGGGTTCCCCGAGGCGGCAGGGGTGACGTAGCCACCTTGCCCATTTATTGGCCACTTCTGATCTTGCCCCCCGCTATGAAGCGGTGGGGATCCCCGAGGCGGGAGGGGTGACTTAGCCACCTTGCCCATTTATGGGCCTCTTCTGATTTTGCCCCCCGCCTTGAAGGGGTGGGAATCCCCGAGGCGGCAGGGGTGACGTAGCCACCTTGCCCATTTATGGGCCACCTCTGAATTTGCCCCCAGCTCTGAAGCGGTGGGGATCCCCGAGGCGGGAGGGGTGACGTAGCCACCTTGCCCATTTATGGGCCACTTCTGATTTTGCCCCCCGCCCTGAAGCGGAGGGGATCCTCGAGGCGGCAGGGGTGACGTAGGCACCTTGCCCATTTATGGGCCACTGCTGATCTTGCCCCCCGCTATGAAGCGGAGGGGATCCCCGAGGCGGTAGGGGTGATCTAGCCACCTTGCCCATTTATGGGCCACTTCTGATTTTGCCCCCCGCTCTAAAGCAGAGGAGATCCCCGAGGCGGCAGGGTTGACGTAGCCACCTTGCCCATTTATGGGCCACTTCCGATTTTGCCCCACGCTCTGAAGCGGAGGGGATCCCCGAGGCGGCAGGGGTGACGTAGCCACCTTGCCCATTTATGGGCCACTTCTCAATTTGCCCCCCGCTATGAAGCGGAGGGGATCCCTGAGGCGGCAGGGGTGATGTAGCCACCTTGCCCATGTATGGGCCACTTCTGAATTTGCCCCCCGCTCTGAAGCGGTGGGGATCCCCGAGGCGGCAGGGGTGACGTAGCCACCTTGCCCATTTATGGGCCGCTTCTGAATTTGCCCCCCGCTTTGAAGCGGAGGGGATCCCCGAGGCGGCAGGGGTGACGTAGCCACCTTGCCCATTTATTGGCCACTTCTGATCTTGCCCCCCGCTCTGAAGCGGAGGGGATCCCCGAGGCGGCAGGGGTGGCGTAGCCACCTTGCCCATTTATGGGCCACTTCTGAATTTGCCCCCCGCCTTGAAGAGGTGGGGATCCCCGAGGCAGCAGGGGTGACGTAGGCACCT
The DNA here is from genome assembly GCA_964036045.1 of Eutreptiella sp. 'Long Island Sound 2002'. NCBI lineage: Eukaryota > Euglenozoa > Euglenophyceae > Eutreptiales > Eutreptiaceae > Eutreptiella > Eutreptiella sp. 'Long Island Sound 2002'. The sequence goes on from OZ038387.1 coordinate 880,636, forward strand.
TGCCCATTTATGGGCCACTTATGAATTTGCCCCCCGCTCTGAAGCGGTGGGGATCCCCGAGGCGGCAGGGGTGACGTAGCCACCTTGCCCATTTATTGGCCACTTGTGATCTTGCCCCCCGCTCTGAAGCGGCGGGGATCCCCGAGGCGGCAGGGGTGGCGTAGCCACCTTGCCCAGTTATGGGCCACTTCTGATTTTGCCCCCCGCTTTGAAGCGGTGGGGATCCCCGAGGCGGCAGGGGTGATGTAGCCACCTTGCCCATTTATGGGCCACTTGTGATTTTGCCCCCCGCTTTGAAGCGGTGGGGATCCCCGAGGCGGCAGGGGAGACGTAGCCACCTTGCCCATTTATGGGCCACTTCTGATCTTGCCCCCCGCTCTGAAGCGGCGGGGATCCCCGAGGCGGCAGGGGTGGCGTAGCCACCTTGCCCATTTATGGGCCAATTCTGATCTTGCTCCCCGCTTTGAAGCGGAGGAGATCCCCGAGGCGGCAGGGGTGACGTAGCCACCTTGCCCATTTATGGGCCACTTCTCAATTTTCCCCCCGCTATGAAGCCGTGGGGATCCCCGAGGCGGCAGGGGTGACGTAGCCACCTTGCCCATGTATGGGCCACTTCTGAATTTGCCCCCCGCTCTGAAGCGGTGGGGATCCCCGAGGCGGCAGGGGTGACGTAGCCACCTTGCCCATTCATGGGCCACTTCTGATTTTGCCGCCCGCTCTGAAGCGGCGGGGATCCCCGAGGCGGCAGGGGTGATGTAGCCACCTTGCCCATTTATGGGCCACTTCTGATCTTGCCCCCCGCTATGAAGCGGAGGGGATCCCCGAGGCGGCAGGGGTGATGTAGCCACCTTGCCCATTTATGGGCCACTTCTGATCTTGCCCCCCGCTCTGAAGCGGTGGGGATCCCCGAGGCGGTAGGGGTGACGTCGCCACCTTGCCCATTTATGGGCCACGTCTGATTTTGCCCCCCGCTTTGAAGCGGTGGGGATCCCCGAGGCGGCAGGGGTGATGTAGCCACCTTGCCCATTTATGGGCCACTTGTGATTTTGCCCCCCGCTTTGAAGCGGTGGGGATCCCCGAGGCGGCAGGGGTGATGTAGCCACCTTGCCCATTTATGGGCCACTTCTGAATTTGCCCCCCGCTCTGAAGCGGTGGGGATCCCCGAGGCGGCAGGGGTGATGTAGCCACCTTGCCCATTTATGGGCCACTTCTGATTTTGCCCCCCGCTATGAAGCGGTGGGGATCCCCGAGGCAGCAGGGGTGATGTAGCCACCTTGCCCATTTATGGGCCGCTTCTGATTTTGCCCCCCGCTGTGAAGAGGAGGGGATCCTCGAGGCGGCATGGGTGACATAGCCACCTTGCCCATTTATGGGCCACTTGTGTATTTGCCCCCCGCCTTGAAGCGGTGGGGATCCCCCAGGCTGCACGGCTGATGTAGCCACCTTGCCCATTTATGGGCCACTTCTGATCTTGCCCCCCGCTCTGACGCGGTGGGGATCCTCGACGCGGCAGGGTTGACGTAGGCACCTTGCCCATTTATGGGCCACTTCTGATTTTGCCCCCCGCTCTGAAGCGGAGGGGATCCCCGAGGCGGCAGGGGTGATGTAGCCACCTTGCCCATTTATGGGCCACTTCTGATTTTGCCCCCCGCTATGAAGCGCCGGGGATCCCCGAGGCTGGAGGGGTGACGGAGCCACCTTGCCCATTTATGGGCCACTTCTGAATATGCCCCCCGCCTTGAAGGGGTGGGGATCCCCGAGGCGGCAGGGGCGACATAGCCACCTTGCCCATTTATGGGCCACTTCTGAATTTGCTCCCGGCTCTGAAGCGGAGAGGATCCCCGAGGCGGCAGGGGTGACGTAGCCACCTTGCCCATTTATGGGCCACTTCTGAATTTGCCCCCCGCTATGAAGCGGTGGGGATCCCCGAGGCGGGAGGGGTGACGTAGCCACCTTGCCCATTTATGGGCCACTTCTGAATTTGCCCCCCGCTTTGAAGCGGTGGGGATCCCCGAGGCAGCAGGGGTGACGTAGGCACCTTGCCCATTTATGGGCCACTTCTTATCTTGCCCCCCGCCTTGAAGGGGTGGGGATCCCCGAGGCGGCAGGGGTGACGTAGCCACCTTGCCCATTTATGGGCCACTTCTGAATTTGCCCCCCGCTCTGAAGCGGAGGGCATCCCCGAGGCCGCAGGGGTGACGTAGCCACCTTGCCCATTTATGGGCCACTTCTGATTTTGCCCCCCGCTCTGAAGCGGTGGGGATCCCCGAGGCGGCAGGGGTGACGTAGCCACCTTGCCCATTTATGGGCCACTTCTGATTTTGCCCCCCGCCTTGAAGGGGTGGGGATCCCCGAGGCGGCAGGGGTGACGTAGCCACCTTGCCCATTTATGGGCCACTTCTGAATTTGCCCCCCGCTCTGAAGCGGAGGGGATCCCCGAGGCGGAAGGGGTGACGTAGGCACCTTGCCCATTTATGGGCCACTTCTGATCTTGCCCCCCGCTCTGAAGCGGAGGGGATCCTCGAGGCGGCAGGGGTGACGTAGCCACCTTGTCCATTTATGGGCCACTGCTGATCTTGCCCCCCGCTATGAAGCGGAGGGGATCCCCGAGGCGGTAGGGGTGATGTAGCCACCTTGCCCATTTATGGGCCACTTCTGAATTTGCCCCCCGCTCTGAAGCGGAGGAGATCCCCGAGGCGGCAGGGGTGAGGTAGCCACCTTGCCCATTTATGGGCCACTTCTGATTTTGCCCCCCGCCCTGAAGTGGAGGGGATCCCCGAGGCGGCAGGGGTGACATAGCCACCTTGCCCATTTATGGGCCACTTATGAATTTGCCCCCCGCTCTGAAGCGGTGGGGATCCCCGAGGCGGCAGGGGTGACGTAGCCACCTTGCCCATTTATGGGCCACTTCTGAATATGCCCCCCGCCTTGAAGGGATGGGGATCCCCGAGGCGGCAGGGGTGACGTAGGCACCTTGCCCATTTATGGGCCACTTCTGAATTTGCCCCCGGCTCTGAAGCGGAGGGGATCCCCGAGGCGGCAGGGGTGACGTAGTCACCTTGCCCATTTATGGGCCACTTCTGAAATTGCCCCCCGCTATGAAGCGGAGGGGATCCCCGAGGCGGGAGCGGTGACGTAGGCACCTTGCCCATTTATGGGCCACTTCTGAATTTGCCCGCCGCTTTGAAGCGGTGGGGATCCCCGAGGCGGCAGGGGTGATGTAGCCACCTTGCCCATTTATGGGCCACTTCTGATCTTGCCCCCCGCCTTGAAGGGGTTGGGATCCCCGAGGCGGCAGGGGTGGCGTAGCCACCTTGCACATTTATGGGCCACTTCTGATTTTGCCCCCCGCTCTGAAGCGGAGGGGATCCCCGAGGCCGCAGCGGTGACATAGCCACCTTGCCCATTTATGGGCCACTTCTGATTTTGCCCCCCGCTATGAAGCGGTGGGGATCCCTGAGGCGGCAGGGGTGACGTAGCCACCTTGCCCATTGATGGGCCACTTCTGATTTTGCCCCCCGCCTTGAAGGGGTGGGGATCCCCGAGGCGGCAGGGGTGATGTAGCCACCTTGCCCATTTATGGGCCACTTCTGAATTTGCCCCTCGCTCTGAAGCGGAGGGGATCCCCGAGGCGGCAGGGGTGACGTAGGCACCTTGCCCATTTATGGGCCACTTCTGATCTTGCCCCCCGCTCTGAAGCGGAGGGGATCCTCGAGGCGGCAGGGGTGACGTAGCCATCTTGCCCATTTATGGGCCACTGCTGATCTTGCCCCCCGCTATGAAGCGGAGGGGATCCCCGAGGCGGTAGGGGTGATGTAGCCACCTTGCCCATTCATGGGCCACTTCTGATTTTGCTTCCGGCTCTGAAGCGGTGGGGATCCCCGAGGCGCCAGGGGTGACGTAGCCACCTTGCCCATTTATGGGCCACTTCTGATTTTGCCCCACGCTCTGAAGCGGAGGGGATCCCCGAGGCGGCAGGGGTGACATAGCCACCTTGCCCATTTATGGGCCACTTATGAATTTGCCCCCCGCTCTGAAGCGGTGGGGATCCCCGAGGCGGCAGGGGTGACGTAGCCACCTTGCCCATTTATTGGCCACTTCTGATCTTGCCCCCCGCTCTGAAGCGGAGGAGATCCCCGAGGTGGCAGGGGTGACGTAGCCACCTTGCCCATGTATGGGCCTCTTCTGAATTTTCCCCCCGCTCTGAAGCGGAGGGGATCCCCGAGGCGGCAGTGGTGATGTAGCCACCTTGCCCATGTATGGGCCACTTCTGAATTTGCCCCCCGCTCTGAAGCGGTGGGGATCCCCGAGGCGGCAGGGGTGACGTAGCCACCTTGCCCATTTATTGGCCACTTCTGATCTTGCCCCCCGCTCTGAAGCGGAGGAGATCCCCGAGGTGGCAGGGGTGACGTAGCCACCTTGCCCATGTATGGGCCTCTTCTGAATTTTCCCCCCGCTCTGAAGCGGAGGGGATCCCCGAGGCGGCAGTGGTGATGTAGCCACCTTGCCCATGTATGGGCCACTTCTGAATTTGCCCCCCGCTCTGAAGCGGTGGGGATCCCCGAGGCGGCAGGGGTGACGTAGCCACCTTGCCCATTTATGGGCCGCTTCTGAATTTGCCCCCCGCTTTGAAGCGGAGGGGATCCCCGAGGCGGCAGGGGTGACGTAGCCACCTTGCCCATTTATTGGCCACTTCTGATCTTGCCCCCCGCTCTGAAGCGGAGGGGATCCCCGAGGCGGCAGGGGTGGCGTAGTCACCTTGCCCATTTATGGGCCACTTCTGAATTTGCCCCCCGCCTTGAAGAGGTGGGGATCCCCGAGGCAGCAGGGGTGACGTAGGCACCTTGCCCATTTATGGGCCACTTATGAATTTGCCCCCCGCTCTAAAGTGGTGGGGATCCCCGAGGCGGCAGGGGTGACGTAGCCACCTTGCCCATTTATGGGCCACTTCTGATTTTGCCCCCCGCTCTAAAGCGGTGGGGATCCCCGAGGCGGCAGGGGTGACGTAGTCACCTTGCCCATTTATGGGCCACTTCTGAATTTGCCCCCCGCCTTGAAGAGGTGGGGATCCCCGAGGCAGCAGGGGTGACGTAGGCACCTTGCCCATTTATGGGCCACTTATGAATTTGCCCCCCGCTCTAAAGTGGTGGGGATCCCCGAGGCGGCAGGGGTGACGTAGCCACCTTGCCCATTTATGGGCCACTTCTGATTTTGCCCCCCGCTCTGAAGCGGTGGGGATCTCCGAGGCGGCAGGGGTGACGTAGCCACCTTGCCCATTTATGGGCCACTTCTGATTTTGCCCCCCGCCTTGAAGAGGTGGGGATCCCCGAGGCGCCAGGGGTGACGTAGCCACCTTGCCCATTTATGGGCCACTTCTGATTTTGCCCCACGCTCTGAAGCGGAGGGGATCCCCGAGGCGGCAGGGGTGACGTAGCCACCTTGCCCATTTATGGGCCACTTATGAATTTGCCCCCCTCTCTGAAGCGGTGGGGATCCCCGAGGCGGCAGGGGTGACGTAGCCACCTTGCCCATTTATTGGCCACTTCTGATCTTGCCCCCCGCTTTGAAGCGGTGGGGATCTCCGAGGCGGCAGGGGTGGCGTAGCCACCTTGCCCATTTATGGGCCACTTCTGATCTTGCCCCCCGCTCTGAAGCGGAGGAGATCCCCGAGGTGGCAGGGGTGACGTAGCCACCTTGCCCATGTATTGGCCTCTTCTGAATTTTCCCCCCGCTCTGAAGCGGAGGGGATCCCCGAGGCTGCAGTGGTGATGTAGCCACCTTGCCCATGTATGGGCCACTTCTGAATTTGCCCCCCGCTCTGAAGCGGTGGGGATCCCCGAGGCGGCAGGGGTGACGTAGCCACCTTGCCCATTTATGGGCCGCTTCTGAATTTGCCCCCCGCTTTGAAGCGGAGGGGATCCCCGAGGCGGTAGGGGTGACGTAGCCACCTTGCCCATTTATTGGCCACTTCTGATCTTGCCCCCCTCTCTGAAGCGGAGGGGATCCCCGAGGCGGCAGGGGTGGCGTAGTCACCTTGCCCATTTATGGGCAACTTCTGAATTTGCCCCCCGCCTTGAAGAGGTGGGGATCCCCGAGGCAGCAGGGGTGACGTAGGCACCTTGCCCATTTATGGGCCACTTATGAATTTGCCCCCCGCTCTAAAGCGGTGGGGATCCCCGAGGCGGCAGGGGTGACGTAGCCACCTTGCCCATTTATGGGCCACTGCTGATTTTGCCCCCCGCTCTGAAGCGGTGGGGATCCCCGAGGCAGCAGGGGTGACGTCGCCACCTTGCCCATTTATGGGCCACTTCTGATTTTGCCCCCAGCTTTGAAGCGGTAGGGATCCCTTGGCGGCAGGGGTGATGTAGCCACCTTGCCCATTTATGGGCCACTTCTGATCTTGCCCCCCGCTCTGAAGCGGAGGAGATCCCCGAGGTGGCAGGGGTGACGTAGCCACCTTGCCCATGTATGGGCCTCTTCTGAATTTTCCCCCCGCTCTGAAGCGGAGGGGATCCCCGAGGCGGCAGTGGTGATGTAGCCACCTTGCCCATGTATGGGCCACTTCTGAATTTGCCCCCCGCTCTGAAGCGGTGGGGATCCCCGAGGCGGCAGGGGTGACGTAGCCACCTTGCCCATGTATGGGCCTCTTCTGAATTTTCCCCCCGCTCTGAAGCGGTGGGGATCCCCGAGGCGGCAGGGGTGACGTAGCCACCTTGCCCATTTATTGGCCACTTCTGATCTTGCCCCCCGCTCTGAAGCGGAGGAGATCCCCGAGGTGGCAGGGGTGACGTAGCCACCTTGCCCATGTATGGGCCTCTTCTGAATTTTCCCCCCGCTCTGAAGCGGAGGGGATCCCCGAGGCGGCAGTGGTGATGTAGCCACCTTGCCCATGTATGGGCCACTTCTGAATTTGCCCCCCGCTCTGAAGCGGTGGGGATCCCCGAGGCGGCAGGGGTGACGTAGCCACCTTGCCCATTTATGGGCCGCTTCTGAATTTGCCCCCCGCTTTGAAGCGGAGGGGATCCCCGAGGCGGCAGGGGTGACGTAGCCACCTTGCCCATTTATTGGCCACTTCTGATCTTGCCCCCCGCTCTGAAGCGGAGGGGATCCCCGAGGCGGCAGGGGTGGCGTAGTCACCTTGCCCATTTATGGGCCACTTCTGAATTTGCCCCCCGTCTTGAAGAGGTGGGGATCCCCGAGGCAGCAGGGGTGACGTAGGCACCTTGCCCATTTATGGGCCACTTATGAATTTGCCCCCCGCTCTAAAGTGGTGGGGATCCCCGAGGCGGCAGGGGTGACGTAGCCACCTTGCCCATTTATGGGCCACTTCTGATCTTGCCCCCCGCTCTGAAGCGGAGGGGATCCCCGAGGCGGCAGGGGTGGCGTAGTCACCTTGCCCATTTATGGGCCACTTCTGAATTTGCCCCCCGCCTTGAAGAGGTGGGGATCCCCGAGGCAGCAGGGGTGACGTAGGCACCTTGCCCATTTATGGGCCACTTATGAATTTGCCCCCCGCTCTAAAGTGGTGGGGATCCCCGAGGCGGCAGGGGTGACGTAGCCACCTTGCCCATTTATGGGCCACTTCTGATTTTGCCCCCCGCTCTGAAGCGGTGGGGATCTCCGAGGCGGCAGGGGTGACGTAGCCACCTTGCCCATTTATGGGCCACTTCTGATTTTGCCCCCCGCCTTGAAGAGGTGGGGATCCCCGAGGCGCCGGGGGTGACGTAGCCACCTTGCCCATTTATGGGCCACTTCTGATTTTGCCCCACGCTCTGAAGCGGAGGGGATCCCCGAGGCGGCAGGGGTGACGTAGCCACCTTGCCCATTTATGGGCCACTTATGAATTTGCCCCCCTCTCTGAAGCGGTGGGGATCCCCGAGGCGGCAGGGGTGACGTAGCCACCTTGCCCATTTATTGGCCACTTCTGATCTTGCCCCCCGCTTTGAAGCGGTGGGGATCTCCGAGGCGGCAGGGGTGGCGTAGCCACCTTGCCCATTTATGGGCCACTTCTGATCTTGCCCCCCGCTCTGAAGCGGAGGAGATCCCCGAGGTGGCAGGGGTGACGTAGCCACCTTGCCCATGTATTGGCCTCTTCTGAATTTTCCCCCCGCTCTGAAGCGGAGGGGATCCCCGAGGGTGCAGTGGTGATGTAGCCACCTTGCCCATGTATGGGCCACTTCTGAATTTGCCCCCCGCTCTGAAGCGGTGGGGATCCCCGAGGCGGCAGGGGTGACGTAGCCACCTTGCCCATTTATGGGCCGCTTCTGAATTTGCCCCCCGCTTTGAAGCGGAGGGGATCCCCGAGGCGGCAGGGGTGACGTAGCCACCTTGCCCATTTATTGGCCACTTCTGATCTTGCCCCCCTCTCTGAAGCGGAGGGGATCCCCGAGGCGGCAGGGGTGGCGTAGTCACCTTGCCCATTTATGGGCCACTTCTGAATTTGCCCCCCGCCTTGAAGAGGTGGGGATCCCCGAGGCAGCAGGGGTGACGTAGGCACCTTGCCCATTTATGGGCCACTTATGAATTTGCCCCCCGCTCTAAAGCGGTGGGGATCCCCGAGGCGGCAGGGGTGACGTAGCCACCTTGCCCATTTATGGGCCACTGCTGATTTTGCCCCCCGCTCTGAAGCGGAGGGGATCCTCGAGGCGGCAGGGGTGACGTAGCCATCTTGCCCATTTATGGGCCACTGCTGATCTTGCCCCCCGCTATGAAGCGGAGGGGATCCCCGAGGCGGTAGGGGTGATGTAGCCACCTTGCCCATTCATGGGCCACTTCTGATTTTGCTTCCGGCTCTGAAGCGGTGGGGATCCCCGAGGCGCCAGGGGTGACGTAGCCACCTTGCCCATTTATGGGCCACTTCTGATTTTGCCCCACGCTCTGAAGCGGAGGGGATCCCCGAGGCGGCAGGGGTGACATAGCCACCTTGCCCATTTATGGGCCACTTATGAATTTGCCCCCCGCTCTGAAGCGGTGGGGATCCCCGAGGCGGCAGGGGTGACGTAGCCACCTTGCCCATTTATTGGCCACTTCTGATCTTGCCCCCCGCTCTGAAGCGGAGGAGATCCCCGAGGCGGCAGGGGTGACGTAGCCACCTTGCCCATTTATGGGCCGCTTCTGAATTTGCCCCCCGCTTTGAAGCGGAGGGGATCCCCGAGGCGGCAGGGGTGACGTAGCCACCTTGCCCATTTATTGGCCACTTCTGATCTTGCCCCCCTCTCTGAAGCGGAGGGGATCCCCGAGGCGGCAGGGGTGGCGTAGTCACCTTGCCCATTTATGGGCCACTTCTGAATTTGCCCCCCGCCTTGAAGAGGTGGGGATCCCCGAGGCAGCAGGGGTGACGTAGGCACCTTGCCCATTTATGGGCCACTTATGAATTTGCCCCCCGCTCTAAAGCGGTGGGGATCCCCGAGGCGGCAGGGGTGACGTAGCCACCTTGCCCATTTATGGGCCACTTCTGATCTTGCCCCCCGCTCTGAAGCGGAGGGGATCCTCGAGGCGGCAGGGGTGACGTAGCCATCTTGCCCATTTATGGGCCACTGCTGATCTTGCCCCCCGCTATGAAGCGGAGGGGATCCCCGAGGCGGTAGGGGTGATGTAGCCACCTTGCCCATTCATGGGCCACTTCTGATTTTGCTTCCGGCTCTGAAGCGGTGGGGATCCCCGAGGCGCCAGGGGTGACGTAGCCACCTTGCCCATTTATGGGCCACTTCTGATTTTGCCCCACGCTCTGAAGCGGAGGGGATCCCCGAGGCGGCAGGGGTGACATAGCCACCTTGCCCATTTATGGGCCACTTATGAATTTGCCCCCCGCTCTGAAGCGGTGGGGATCCCCGAGGCGGCAGGGGTGACGTAGCCACCTTGCCCATTTATTGGCCACTTCTGATCTTGCCCCCCGCTCTGAACCGGAGGAGATCCCCGAGGTGGCAGGGGTGACGTAGCCACCTTGCCCATGTATGGGCCTCTTCTGAATTTTCCCCCCGCTCTGAAGCGGAGGGGATCCCCGAGGCGGCAGTGGTGATGTAGCCACCTTGCCCATGTATGGGCCACTTCTGAATTTGCCCCCCGCTCTGAAGCGGTGGGGATCCCCGAGGCGGCAGGGGTGACGTAGCCACCTTGCCCATTTATGGGCCGCTTCTGAATTTGCCCCCCGCTTTGAAGCGGAGGGGATCCCCGAGGCGGCAGGGGTGACGTAGCCACCTTGCCCATTTATTGGCCACTTCTGATCTTGCCCCCCGCTCTGAAGCGGAGGGGATCCCCGAGGCGGCAGGGGTGGCGTAGTCACCTTGCCCATTTATGGGCCACTTCTGAATTTGCCCCCCGCCTTGAAGAGGTGGGGATCCCCGAGGCAGCAGGGGTGACGTAGGCACCTTGCCCATTTATGGGCCACTTATGAATTTGCCCCCCGCTCTAAAGTGGTGGGGATCCCCGAGGCGGCAGGGGTGACGTAGCCACCTTGCCCATTTATGGGCCACTTCTGATTTTGCCCCCCGCTCTAAAGCGGTGGGGATCCCCGAGGCGGCAGGGGTGACGTAGTCACCTTGCCCATTTATGGGCCACTTCTGAATTTGCCCCCCGCCTTGAAGAGGTGGGGATCCCCGAGGCAGCAGGGGTGACGTAGGCACCTTGCCCATTTATGGGCCACTTATGAATTTGCCCCCCGCTCTAAAGCGGTGGGGATCCCCGAGGCGGCAGGGGTGACGTAGCCACCTTGCCCATTTATGGGCCACTTCTGATTTTGCCCCCCGCTCTGAAGCGGTGGGGATCTCCGAGGCGGCAGGGGTGACGTAGCCACCTTGCCCATTTATGGGCCACTTCTGATTTTGCCCCCCGCCTTGAAGAGGTGGGGATCCCCGAGGCGCCAGGGGTGACGTAGCCACCTTGCCCATTTATGGGCCACTTCTGATTTTGCCCCACGCTCTGAAGCGGAGGGGATCCCCGAGGCGGCAGGGGTGACGTAGCCACCTTGCCCATTTATGGGCCACTTATGAATTTGCCCCCCTCTCTGAAGCGGTGGGGATCCCCGAGGCAGCAGGGGTGACGTAGCCACCTTGCCCATTTATTGGCCACTTCTGATCTTGCCCCCCGCTTTGAAGCGGTGGGGATCTCCGAGGCGGCAGGGGTGGCGTAGCCACCTTGCCCATTTATGGGCCACTTCTGATCTTGCCCCCCGCTCTGAAGCGGAGGAGATCCCCGAGGTGGCAGGGGTGACGTAGCCACCTTGCCCATGTATTGGCCTCTTCTGAATTTTCCCCCCGCTCTGAAGCGGAGGGGATCCCCGAGGCTGCAGTGGTGATGTAGCCACCTTGCCCATGTATGGGCCACTTCTGAATTTGCCCCCCGCTCTGAAGCGGTGGGGATCCCCGAGGCGGCAGGGGTGACGTAGCCACCTTGCCCATTTATGGGCCGCTTCTGAATTTGCCCCCCGCTTTGAAGCGGAGGGGATCCCCGAGGCGGCAGGGGTGACGTAGCCACCTTGCCCATTTATTGGCCACTTCTGATCTTGCCCCCCTCTCTGAAGCGGAGGGGATCCCCGAGGCGGCAGGGGTGGCGTAGTCACCTTGCCCATTTATGGGCCACTTCTGAATTTGCCCCCCGCCTTGAAGAGGTGGGGATCCCCGAGGCAGCAGGGGTGACGTAGGCACCTTGCCCATTTATGGGCCACTTATGAATTTGCCCCCCGCTCTAAAGCGGTGGGGATCCCCGAGGCGGCAGGGGTGACGTAGCCACCTTGCCCATTTATGGGCCACTGCTGATTTTGCCCCCCGCTCTGAAGCGGTGGGGATCCCCGAGGCAGCAGGGGTGACGTCGCCACCTTGCCCATTTATGGGCCACTTCTGATTTTGCCCCCAGCTTTGAAGCGGTAGGGATCCCTGGGCGGCAGGGGTGATGTAGCCACCTTGCCCATTTATGGGCCACTTCTGATCTTGCCCCCCGCTCTGAAGCGGAGGAGATCCTCGAGGTGGCAGGGGTGACGTAGCCACCTTGCCCATGTATGGGCCTCTTCTGAATTTTCCCCCCGCTCTGAAGCGGAGGGGATCCCCGAGGCGGCAGTGGTGATGTAGCCACCTTGCCCATGTATGGGCCACTTCTGAATTTGCCCCCCGCTCTGAAGCGGTGGGGATCCCCGAGGCGGCAGGGGTGACGTAGCCACCTTGCCCATGTATGGGCCTCTTCTGAATTTTCCCCCCGCTCTGAAGCGGTGGGGATCCCCGAGGCGGCAGGGGTGACGTAGCCACCTTGCCCATTTATTGGCCACTTCTGATCTTGCCCCCCGCTCTGAAGCGGAGGAGATCCCCGAGGTGGCAGGGGTGACGTAGCCACCTTGCCCATGTATGGGCCTCTTCTGAATTTTCCCCCCGCTCTGAAGCGGAGGGGATCCCCGAGGCGGCAGTGGTGATGTAGCCACCTTGCCCATGTATGGGCCACTTCTGAATTTGCCCCCCGCTCTGAAGCGGTGGGGATCCCCGAGGCGGCAGGGGTGACGTAGCCACCTTGCCCATTTATGGGCCGCTTCTGAATTTGCCCCCCGCTTTGAAGCGGAGGGGATCCCCGAGGCGGCAGGGGTGACGTAGCCACCTTGCCCATTTATTGGCCACTTCTGATCTTGCCCCCCGCTCTGAAGCGGAGGGGATCCCCGAGGCGGCAGGGGTGGCGTAGTCACCTTGCCCATTTATGGGCCACTTCTGAATTTGCCCCCCGCCTTGAAGAGGTGGGGATCCCCGAGGCAGCAGGGGTGACGTAGGCACCTTGCCCATTTATGGGCCACTTATGAATTTGCCCCCCGCTCTAAAGTGGTGGGGATCCCCGAGGCGGCAGGGGTGACGTAGCCACCTTGCCCATTTATGGGCCACTTCTGATTTTGCCCCCCGCTCTAAAGCGGTGGGGATCCCCGAGGCGGCAGGGGTGACGTAGTCACCTTGCCCATTTATGGGCCACTTCTGAATTTGCCCCCCGCCTTGAAGAGGTGGGGATCCCCGAGGCAGCAGGGGTGACGTAGGCACCTTGCCCATTTATGGGCCACTTATGAATTTGCCCCCCGCTCTAAAGTGGTGGGGATCCCCGAGGCGGCAGGGGTGACGTAGCCACCTTGCCCATTTATGGGCCACTTCTGATTTTGCCCCCCGCTCTGAAGCGGTGGGGATCTCCGAGGCGGCAGGGGTGACGTAGCCACCTTGCCCATTTATGGGCCACTTCTGATTTTGCCCCCCGCCTTGAAGAGGTGGGGATCCCCGAGGCGCCAGGGGTGACGTAGCCACCTTGCCCATTTATGGGCCACTTCTGATTTTGCCCCACGCTCTGAAGCGGAGGGGATCCCCGAGGCGGCAGGGGTGACGTAGCCACCTTGCCCATTTATGGGCCACTTATGAATTTGCCCCCCTCTCTGAAGCGGTGGGGATCCCCGAGGCGGCAGGGGTGACGTAGCCACCTTGCCCATTTATTGGCCACTTCTGATCTTGCCCCCCGCTTTGAAGCGGTGGGGATCTCCGAGGCGGCAGGGGTGGCGTAGCCACCTTGCCCATTTATGGGCCACTTCTGATCTTGCCCCCCGCTCTGAAGCGGAGGAGATCCCCGAGGTGGCAGGGGTGACGTAGCCACCTTGCCCATGTATTGGCCTCTTCTGAATTTTCCCCCCGCTCTGAAGCGGAGGGGATCCCCGAGGCTGCAGTGGTGATGTAGCCACCTTGCCCATGTATGGGCCACTTCTGAATTTGCCCCCCGCTCTGAAGCGGTGGGGATCCCCGAGGCGGCAGGGGTGACGTAGCCACCTTGCCCATTTATGGGCCGCTTCTGAATTTGCCCCCCGCTTTGAAGCGGAGGGGATCCCCGAGGCGGCAGGGGTGACGTAGCCACCTTGCCCATTTATTGGCCACTTCTGATCTTGCCCCCCTCTCTGAAGCGGAGGGGATCCCCGAGGCGGCAGGGGTGGCGTAGTCACCTTGCCCATTTATGGGCCACTTCTGAATTTGCCCCCCGCCTTGAAGAGGTGGGGATCCCCGAGGCAGCAGGGGTGACGTAGGCACCTTGCCCATTTATGGGCCACTTATGAATTTGCCCCCCGCTCTAAAGCGGTGGGGATCCCCGAGGCGGCAGGGGTGACGTAGCCACCTTGCCCATTTATGGGCCACTGCTGATTTTGCCCCCCGCTCTGAAGCGGTGGGGATCCCCGAGGCAGCAGGGGTGACGTCGCCACCTTGCCCATTTATGGGCCACTTCTGATTTTGCCCCCAGCTTTGAAGCGGTAGGGATCCCTGGGCGGCAGGGGTGATGTAGCCACCTTGCCCATTTATGGGCCACTTCTGATCTTAGCCCCCCGCTCTGAAGCGGAGGGGATCTCCGAGGCGGTAGGGGTGACGTCGCCACCTTGCCCATTTATGGGCCACTTCTGATTTTGCCCCCCGCTCTGAAGCGGAGGGGATCCCCGAGGCGGCAAGGGTGATGTAGCCACCTTGCCCATTTACGGGCCACTTCTGATTTTGCCCCCCGCTCTGAAGCGGTCGGGATCCCCGGGGCGGCAGGGGTGATGTAGCCACCTGGCCCATTTATGGGCCACTTCTGATCTTGCCCCCCGCTCCGAAGCGGAGGGGATCTCCGAGGCGGCAAGGGTGGCGTAGCCACCTTGCCCATTTATGGGCCACTTCTGATCTTGCCCCCCGCCCTGAAGCAGAGGAGATCCCCGAGGCGGCAGGGGTGACGTAGCCACCTTGCCCATGTATGGGCCTCTTCTGAATTTTCCCCCCGCTCTGAAGCGGAGGGGATCCCCGAGGCGGCAGTGGTGACGTAGGCACCTTGCCCATTTTTGGGCCACTTCTGATCTTGCCCCCCGCTCTGAAGCGGAGGGGATCCTCGAGCCGGCAGGGGTGACGTAGCCACCTTGCCCATTTATGGGCCACTGCTCATCTTGCCCCCCGCTATGAAGCGGAGGGGATCCCCGAGGCGGTAGGGGTGATGTAGCCACCTTGCCCATTTATGGGCCACTTCTGATTTTGCTTCCGGCTCTGAAGCGGTGGGGATCCCCGAGGCGCCAGGGGTGACGTAGCCACCTTGCTCATTTATGGGCCACTTCTGATTTTGCCCCACGCTCTGAAGCGGAGGGGATCCCCGAGGCGGCAGGGGTGACATAGCCACCTTGCCCATTTATGGGCCACTTATGAATTTGCCCCCCGCTCCGAAGCGGTGGGGATCCCCGAGGCGGCGGGGGTGACGTAGCCACCTTGCCCATTTATTGGCCACTTCTGATCTTGCCCCCCGCTTTGAAGCGGTGGGGATCTCCGAGGCGGCAGGGGTGGCGTAGCCACCTTGCCCATTTATAGGCCACTTCTGATCTTGCCCCCCGCTCTGAAGCGGAGGAGATCCCCGAGGTGGCAGGGGTGACGTAGCCACCTTGCCCATGTATGGGCCTCTTCTGAATTTTCCCCCCGCTCTGAAGCGGAGGGGATCCCCGAGGCGGCAGTGGTGATGTAGCCACCTTGCCCATGTATGGGCCACTTCTGAATTTGCCCCCCGCTCTGAAGCGGTGGGGATCCCCGAGGCGCCAGGGGTGACGTAGCCTCCTTGCCCATTTATGGGCCACTTCTGATTTTGCCCCACGCTCCGAAGCGGAGGGGATCCCCGAGGCGGCAGGGGTGACATAGCCACCTTGCCCATTTATTGGCCACTTCTGATCTTGCCCCCCGCTTTGAAGCGGTGCGGATCTCCGAGGCGGCAGGGGTGGCGTAGCCACCTTGCCCATTTATGGGCCACTTCTGATCTTGCCCCCCGCTCTGAAGCGGAGGAGATCCCCGAGGTGGCAGGGGTGACGTAGCCACCTTGCCCATGTATGGGCCTCTTCTGAATTTTCCCCCCGCTGTGAAGCGGAGGGGATCCCCGAGGCGGCAGTGGTGATGTAGCCACCTTGCCCATGTATGGGCCACTTCTGAATTTGCCCCCCGCTCTGAAGCGGTGGGGATCCCCGAGGCGGCAGGGGTGACGTAGCCACCTTGCCCATTTATGGGCCGCTTCTGAATTTGCCCCCCGCTTTGAAGCGGAGGGGATCCCCGAGGCGCCAGGGGTGACGTAGCCACCTTGCCCATTTATGGGCCACTTCTGATTTTGCCCCACGCTCTGAAGCGGAGGGGATCCCCGAGGCGGCAGGGGTGACGTAGCCTCCTTGCCCATTTATGGGCCACTTATGCATTTGCCCCCTGCTCTGAAGCGGTGGGGATCCCCGAGGCGGCAGGGGTGACGTAGCCACCTTGCCCATTTATTGGCCACTTCTGATCTTGCCCCCCGCTTTGAAGCGTTGGGGATCTCCGAGGCGACAGGGGTGGCGTAGCCACCTTGCCCATTTATGGGCCACTTCTGATCTTGCCCCCCGCTCTGAAGCGGAGGAGATCCCCGAGGTGGCAGGGGTGACGTAGCCACCTTGCCCATGTATGGGCCTCTTCTGAATTTGCCCCCCGCTCTGAAGCGGTGGGGATCCCCGAGGCGGCAGGGGTGACGTAGGCACCTTGCCCATTTATGGGCCGCTTCTGAATTTGCCCCCCGCTTTGAAGCGGAGGGGATCCCCGAGGCGGCAGGGGTGACGTAGCCACCTTGCCCATTTATGGGCCACTTCTGATTTTGCCCCACGCTCTGAAGCGGTGGGGATCCCCGAGGCGGTAGGGGTGATGTAGCCACCTTGCCCATTTATGGGCCACTTGTGATTTTGCTTCCGGCTCCGAAACGGTGGGGATCCCCGAGGCGCCAGGGGTGACGTAGCCACCTTGCCCATTTATGGGCCACTTCTGATTTTGCCCCACGCTCTGAAGCGGAGGGGATCCCCGAGGCGGCAGGGGTGACATAGCCACCTTGCCCATTTATGGGCCACTTATGAATTTGCCCCCCGCTCCGAAGCGGTGGGGATCCCCGAGGCGGCAGGGGTGACGTCGCCACCTTGCCCATTTATTGGCCACTTCTGATCTTGCCCCCCGCTTTGAAGCGGTGGGGATCTCCGAGGCGGCAGGGGTGGCGTAGCCACCTTGCCCATTTACGGGCCACTTCTGATCTTGCCCCCCGCTGTGAAGCGGAGGAGATCCCCGAGGTGGCAGGGGTGACGTAGCCACCTTGCCCATGTATGGGCCTCTTCTGAATTTTCCCCCCGCTCTGAAGCGGAGGGGATCCCCGATGCGGCAGTGGTGATGTAGCCACCTTGCCCATGTATGGGCCACTTCTGAATTTGCCCCCCGCTCTGAAGCGGTGGGGATCCCCGAGGCGCCAGGGGTGACGTAGCCTCCTTGCCCATTTATGGGCCACTTCTGATTTTGCCCCACGCTCTGAAGCGGAGGGGATCCCCGAGGCGGCAGGGGTGACATAGCCACCTTGCCCATTTATTGGCCACTTCTGATCTTGCCCCCCGCTTTGAAGCGGTGGGGATCTCCGAGGCGGCAGGGGTGGCGTAGCCACCTTGCCCATTTATGGGCCACTTCTGATCTTGCCCCCCGCTCTGAAGCGGAGGAGATCCCCGAGGTGGCAGGGGTGACGTAGCCACCTTGCCCATGTATGGGCCTTTTCTGAATTTTCCCCCCGCTGTGAGGCGGAGGGGATCCCCGAGGCGGCAGTGGTGATGTAGCCACCTTGCCCATGTATGGGCCACTTCTGAATTTGCCCCCCGCTCTGAAGCGGTGGGGATCCCCGAGGCGGCAGGGGTGACGTAGCCACCCTGCCCATTTATGGGCCGCTTCTGAATTTGCCCCCCGCTTTGAAGCGGAGGGGATCCCCGAGGCGCCAGGGGTGACATAGCCACCTTGCCCATTTGTGGGCCACTTCTGATTTTGCCCCACGCTCTGAAGCGGAGGGGATCCCCGAGGCGGCAGGGGTAACGTAGCCTCCTTGCCCATTTATGGGCCACTTATGAATTTGCCCCCCGCTCTGAAGCGGTGGGGATCCCCGAGGCAGCAGGGGTGACGTCGCCACCTTGCCCATTTATTGGCCACTTCTGATCTTGCCCCCCGCTTTGAAGCGGTGGGGATCTCCGAGGCGGCAGGGGTGGCGTAGCCACCTTGCCCATTTATGGGCCACTTCTGATCTTGCCCCCCGCTCTGAAGCGGAGGAGATCCCCGAGGTGGCAGGGGTGACGTAGCCACCTTGCCCATGTATGGGCCTCTTCTGAATTTTCCCCCCGCTTTGAAGCGGAGGGGATCCCCGAGGCGGCAGTGGTGATGTAGCCACCTTGCCCATGTATGGGCCACTTCTGAATTTGCCCCCCGCTCTGAAGCGGTGGTGATCCCCGAGGCGGCAGGGGTGACGTAGCCACCTTGCCCATTTATGGGCCGCTTCTGAATTTGCCCCCCGCTTTGAAGCGGAGGGGATCCCCGAGGCGGCAGGGGTGACGTAGCCACCTTGCCCATTTATTGGCCACTTCTGATCTTGCCCCCCGCTCTGAAGCGGAGGGGATCCCCGAGGCGGCAGGGGTGACGTAGCCACCTTGCCCATTTATGGGCCACTTATGAATTTGCCCCCCGCTCTAAAGCGGTGGGGATCCCCGAGGCGGCAGGGGTGACGTAGCCACCTTGCCCATTTCTGAGCCACTTCTGATTTTGCCCCCCGCTCTGAAGCGGTGGGGATCCCCGAGGCGGCAGGGGTGACGTAGCCACCTTGCCCATTTATGGGCCACTTCTGATTTTGCCCCCCGCCTTGAAGAGGTGGGGATCCCCGAGGCAGCAGGGCTGATGTAGCCACCTTGCCCATTTTTGGGCCACTTCTGATCTTGCCCCCCGCTTTGAAGCGGTGGGGATCCCCGAGGCGGCAGGGGTGACGTCGCCACCTTGCCCATTTATGGGCCACTTCTGATTTTGCCCCCCGCTCTGAAGCGGAGGGGATCCCCGAGGCGGCAAGGGTGATGTAGCCACCTTGCCCATTTATGGGCCACTTCTGATCTTGCCCCCCGCTCCGAAGCGGAGGGGATCCCCGAGGCGGCAGGGGTGGCGTAGCCACCTTGCCCATTTATGGGCCACTTCTGATCTTGCCCCCCGCTCTGAAGCAGAGGAGATCCCCGAGGCGGCAGGGGTGACGTAGCCACCTTGCCCATGTATGGGCCTCTTCTGAATTTTCCCCCCGTTCTGAAGCGGAGGGGATCCCCGAGGCGGCAGTGGTGACGTAGCCACCTTGCCCATTTATGGGCCACTTCTCAATTTTCCCCCCGCTATGAAGCGGTGGGGATCCCCGAGGCGGCAGGGGTGACGTAGCCACCTTGCCCATGTATGGGCCACTTCTGAATTTGCCCCCCGCTCTGAAGCGGTGGGGATCCCCGAGGCGGCAGGGGTGACGTAGCCACCTTGCCCATTTATTGGCCACTTCTGATTTTGCCCCCCGCCTTGGAGAGGTGGGGATCCCCGAGGCAGCAGGGGTGATGTAGCCACCTTGCCCATTTATGGGCCACTTCTGATCTTGCCCCCCGCTTTGAAGCGGAGGGGATCCCCGGGCGGCAGGGGTGATGTAGCCACCTTGCCCATTTATGGGCCACTTCTGATCTTGCCCCCCGCTCTGAAGCGGTGGGGATCCCCGAGGCGGCAGGGGTGATGTCGCCACCTTGCCCATTTATGGGCCACTTCTGCTTTTGCCCCCAGCTTTGAAGCGGTGGGGATCCCCGAGGCGGCAAGGGTGATGTAGCCACCTTGCCCATTTATGGGCCACTTCTGATTTTGCCCCCCGCTCTGAAGCGGTCGGGATCCCCGAGGCGGCAGGGGTGGCGTAGCCACCTTGCACATTTATGGGCCACTTCTGATTTTGCCCCCCGCTCTGAAGCAGAGGAGATCCCCGAGGTGGCAGGGGTGACGTAGCCACCTTGCCCATGTATGGGCCTCTTCTGAATTTTCCCCCCGCTCTGAAGCGGGGGGGATCCCCGAGGCGGCAGTGGTGATGTAGCCACCTTGCCCATGTATGGGCCACTTCTGAATTTGCCCCCCGCTCTGAAGCGGTGGGGATCCCCGAGGCGGCAGGGGTGACGTAGCCACCTTGCCCATTTATGGGCCGCTTCTGAATTTGCCCCCCGCTTTGAAGCGGAGGGGATCCCCGAGGCGGCAGGGGTGACGTAGCCACCTTGCCCATTTATTGGCCACTTCTGATCTTGCCCCCCGCTCTGAAGCGGAGGGGATCCCCGAGGCAGCAGGGGTGGCGTAGCCACCTTGCCCATGTATGGGCCACTTCTGAATTTGCCCCCCGCCTTGAAGAGGTGGGGATCCCCGAGGCAGCAGGGGTGACGTAGGCACCTTGCCCATTTATGGGCCACTTCTGCATTTCCCCCCCGCTCTAAAGCGGTGGGGATCCCCGAGGCGGCAGGGGTGACGTAGCCACCTTGCCCATTTATGGGCCACTTCTGATTTTGCCCCCCGCTCTGAAGCGGTGGGGATCCCCGAGGCGGCAGGGGTGACGTAGCCACCTTGCCCATTTATGGGCCACTTCTGATTTTGCCCCCCGCCTTGAAGAGGTGGGGATCCCCGAGGCAGCAGGGCTCATGTAGCCACCTTGCCCATTTTTGGGCCATCTCTGATCTTGCCCCCCGCTTTGAAGCGGAGGGGATCCCCGAGGCGGCAGGGGTGATGTAGCCACCTTGCCCATTTATGGGCCACTTCTGATTTTGCCCCCAGCTTTGAAGCGGAGGGGATCCCCGAGGCAGCAGGGGTGATGTAGCCACCTTGCCCATTTATGGGCCACTTCTGATCTTGCCCCCCGCTCTGAAGCGGTGGGGATCCCCGAGGCGGCAGGGGTGACGTCGCCACCTTGCCCATTTATGGGCCACTTCTGATTTTGCCCCAGCTTTGAAGCGGTAGGGATCCCTGGGCGGCAGGGGTGATGTAGCCACCTTGCCCATTTATGGGCCACTTCTGATCTTGCCCCCCGCTCTGAAGCGGTGGGGATCCCCGAGGCGGCAGGGGTGACGTCGCCACCTTGCCCATTTATGGGCCACTTCTGATTTTGCCCCCCGCTCTGAAGCGGAGGGGATCCCCGAGGCGGCAGGGGTGATGTAGCCACCTGGCCAATTTATGGGCCACTTCTGATCTTGCCCCCCGCTCCGAAGCGGAGGGGATCCCCGAGGCGGCAAGGGTGGCGTAGCCACCTTGCCCATTTATGGGCCACTTCTGATTTTGCCCCCCGCTCTGAAGCGGTCGGGATCCCCGGGGCGGCAGGGGTGATGTAGCCACCTGGCCCATTTATGGGCCACTTCTGATTTTGCCCCCCGCTCCGAAGCGGAGGGGATCCCCGAGGCGGCAGGGGTGGCGTAGCCACCTTGCCCATTTATGGGCCACTTCTGATCTTGCCCCCCGCTCTGAAGCGGAGGGGATCCCCGAGGCGGCAGGGGTGACGTAGCCACCTTGCCCATTTATGGGCCACCTCTCAATTTGCCCCCCCCTCTGAAGCGGTGGGGATCCCCGAGGTGGCAGGGGTGACGTAGCCACCTTGCCCATTTATTGGCCACTTCTGATCTTGACCCCGCTTTGAAGCGGTGGGGATCTCCGAGGCGGCAGGGGTGGCGTAGCCACCTTGCCCATTTATGGGCCACTTCTGATCTTGCCCCCCGCTCTGAAGCGGTGGGGATCCTCGAGGCGGCAGGGGTGACGTAGCCACCTTGCCCATTTATGGGCCACTGCTGATCTTGCCCCCCGCTATGAAGCGGAGGGGATCCCCGAGGCGGTAGGGGTGATGTAGCCACCTTGCCCATTCATGGGCCACTTCTGATTTTGCTTCCGGCTCTGAAGCGGTGGGGATCCCCGAGGCGCCAGGGGTGACGTAGCCACCTTGCCCATTTATGGGCCACTTATGAATTTGCCCCCCGCTCTGAAGCGGTGGGGATCCCCGAGGCGGCAGGGGTGACGTAGCCACCTTGCCCATTTATTGGCCACTTCTGATCTTGCCCCCCGCTTTGAAGCGGTGGGGATCCCCGAAGCGGCAGGGGTGACATAGCCACCTTGCCCATTTATGGGCCACTTCCGAATTTGCCCCCCGCTCTGAAGCGGCGGGGATCCCCGAGGCGGCAGGGGTGACGTAGCCACCTTGCCCATTTATGGGCCACTTCTGAATTTGCTCCTCGCCTTGAAGCGGTGGGGATCTCCGAGGCGGCAGGGGTGATGTAGCCACCTTGCCCATTTATGGGCCACTTCTGAATTTGCCCCCCGCTATGAAGCGGAGGGGATCCCCGAGGCTGCACGGCTGATGTAGCCACCTTGCCCATGTATGGGCCACTTCTGATTTTGCCCCCCGCTGTGAAGCGGAGGGGATCCCCGAGGCGGCAGGAGTGATGTAGCCACCTTGCCCATTTATGGGCCACTTCTGATTTTGCCCCCCGCTTTGAAGCGGTGGGGATCCCCGAGGCGGCAGGGGTGATGTAGCCACCTTGCCCATTTATGGGCCACTTCTCAATTTGCCCCCCGCTCTGAAGCGGTGGGGATCCCCGAGGCGGCAGGGGTGACGTAGCCACCTTGCCCATTTATGGGCCAGTTCTGATTTTGCCCCCCGCTATGAAGCGGTGGGGATCCCCGAGGCGGCAGGGGTGATGTAGCCACCTTGCCCATTTATGGGCCACTTCTGATCTTGCCCCCCGCTCTGAAGCGGTGGGGATCCCCGAGGCGGCAGGGCTGACGTCGCCACCTTGCCCATTTATGGGCCACTTCTGATTTTGCCCCCCGCTCTGAAGCGGTGGGGATCCCCGAGGCGGCAGGGGTGACGTAGCCACCTTGCTCATTTATGGGCCACTTCTGATCTTGCCCCCCGCTCTGAAGCGGAAGGGATCTCCGACGTAGCCACCTTGCCCATCTATGGGCCACTTCTGAATTTGCCCCCCGCTTTGAGGCGGCGGGGATCCCCGAGGCGGCAAGGGTGATGTAGCCACCTTGCCCATTTATGGGCCACTTCTGAATTTGCCCCCCGCTCTGAAGCGGTGGGGATCCCCGAGGCGGCAAGGGTGATGTAGCCACCTTGCCCATTTATGGGCCACTTCTGAATTTGCCCCCCGCTCTGAAGCGGTGGGGATCCCCGAGGCGGCAGGGGTGACATAGGCACCTTGCCCATTTATGGGCCACTTCTGAATTTGCCCCCCGCTTTGAAGCGGCGGGGATCCCTGAGGCGGCAGGGGTGATGTAGCCACCTTGCCCATTTGTGGGCCACTTCTGATTTTGCCCCCCGCTCTGAAGCGGTGGGGATCCCCGAGGCGGCAGGGGTGACGTAGCCACCTTGCCCATTCATGGGCCACTTCTGATCTTGCCCCCCGCTCTGAAGAGGTGGGGATCCCCGAGGCGGCAGGGGTGATGTAGCCGCCTTGCCCATTTATGGGCCACTTTTGCTTTTGCCCCCCGCTTTGAAGCGGTGGGGATCTCCGAGGCGGCAGGGGTGACGTAGCCGCCTTGCCCATTTATGGGCCACTTCTGATTTTGCCCCCCGCTTTGAAGCGGTGGGGATCCCCGAGGCGGCAGGGGTGACGTAGCCACCTTGCCCATTTATGGGCCACTTCTCAATTTGCCCCCCGCTCTGAAGCGGAGGGGATCCCCGAGGCGGCAGGGGTGATGTAGGCACCTTGCCCATTTATGGGCCTCTTCTCAATTTGCCCCCCGCTTTGAAGCGGAGGGGATCCCCGAGGCGGCAGGGGTGATGTAGCCACCTTGCCCATGTATCGGCCACTTCTGAATTTGCCCCCCGCTTTGAAGCGGCGGGGATCCCTGAGGCGGCAGGGGTGACGTAGGCACCTTGCCCATTTATGGGCCACTTCTGATCTTGCCCCCCGGCCTGAAGCGGTGGGGATCCCCGAGGCGGCAGGGAAGACGTAGCCGCCTTGCCCATTTATGGGCCACTTCTGAATTTGCCCCCCGCTTTGAAGCGGTGGGGATCCCCGAGGCGGCAGGGGTGATGTAGCCGCCTTGCCCATTTATGGGCCACTTCTGCTTTTGCCCCCCGCTCTGAAGCGGTGGGCATCCCCGAGGCGGCAGGGGTGACGTCGCGACCTTGCCCATGTATGGGCCTCTTCTGAATTTTCCCCCCGCTCTGAAGCGGAGGGGATCCCCGAGGCGGCAGGGGTGATGTAGCCACCTTGCCCATTTATGGGCCACTTCTGAATTTGCCCCCCACTTTGAAGCGGTAGGGATCTCCGAGGCGGCAGGGGTGATGTAGGCACCTTGCCCATTTATGGGCCACTTCTGATTTTGCCCCCCGCTCTGAAGCGGTGGGGATCCCCAAGGCGGCAAGGGTGACATAGGCACCTTGCCAATTTATGGGCCACTTCTGATTTTGCCCCCCGCTTTGAAGCGGAGGGGATCCTCGAGGTGGCAGGGGTGACGTAGCCACCTTGCCCATTTATGGGCCACTTCTGATTTTGCCCCCCACTATGAAGCGGTGGGGATCCCCGAGGCGGCAGGGGAGACGTAGCCGCCTTGCCCATTTATGGGCCACTTCTGAATTTGCCCCCCGCTTTGAAGCGGTGGGGATCCCCGAGGCGGCAGGGGTGATGTAGCCACCTTGCCCATTTATGGGCCACTTCTGATTTTGCCCCCCGCTTTGAAGCGGTGGGGATCCCCGAGGCGGCAGGGGTGACGTCGCGACCTTGCC
This sequence comes from Eutreptiella sp. 'Long Island Sound 2002', assembly GCA_964036045.1. Taxonomy (NCBI): domain Eukaryota; phylum Euglenozoa; class Euglenophyceae; order Eutreptiales; family Eutreptiaceae; genus Eutreptiella; species Eutreptiella sp. 'Long Island Sound 2002'. Next base: position 905,185 of record OZ038387.1, read on the forward strand.
CATGTATGGGCCTCTTCTGAATTTTCCCCCCGCTCTGAAGCGGAGGGGATCCCCGAGGCGGCATGGGTGATGTAGCCACCTTGCGCATTTATGGGCCACTTCTGAATTTGCCCCCCGCTTTGAAGCGGTGGGGATCCCCAAGGCGGCAAGGTCGACATAGGTACCTTGCCCATTTATGGGCCACTTCTGATTTTGCCCCCCCCGCTATGAAGCGGTGGGGATCCCCGAGGCGGCAGGGGTGACGTCGCGACCTTGCCCATGTATGGGCCACTTCTGATTTTGCCCCCCGCTCTGAAGCGGTGGGGATCCCCGAGGCGGCATGGGTGATGTAGCCACCTTGCCCAGTTATGGGCCACTTCTGATTTTGCCCCCCGCTCTGAAGCGGTGGGGATCCCCAAGGCGGTAAGGTCGACATAGGTACCTTGCCCATTTATGGGCCACTTCTGATTTTGCCCCCCCGCTTTGAAGCGGAGGGGATCCTCGAGGCGGCAGGGGTGACGTAGCCACCTTGCCCATTTATGGGCCACTTCTGATTTTGCCCCCCGCTCTGAAGCGGAGGGGATCTCCGAGGCGGCAGGGGTGACGTAGCCACCTTGCCCATTTATGGGCCACTTCTGATTTTGCCCCCCGCTCTGAAGCGGTGGGGATCCCCAAGGCGGCAAGGTCGACATAGGTACCTTGCCCATTTATGGGCCACTTCTGATTTTGCCCCCCCGCTTTGAAGCGGAGGGGATCCTCGAGGCGGCAGGGGTGACGTAGCCACCTTGCGCATTTATGGGCCACTTCTGAATTTGCCCCCCGCTCCGAAGCGGTGGGGATCCCCGAGGCGGCAGGGGTGACATAGGCACCTTGCCCAGTTATGGGCCACTTCTGATTTTGCCCCCCGCTCTGAAGCGGTGGGGATCCCCGAGGCGGGGGGGGTGATGTAGCCACCTTGCCCATTTATGGGCCACTTCTGATTTTGCCTCCCGCTATGAAGCGGTGGGGATCCCCGAGGCGGCAGGGGTGATGTAGCCACCTTGCCCATTTATGGGCCACTTCTGATTTTGCCCCCCGCTCTGAAGCGGATGGGATCCCCGAGGCGGCAGGGGTGACGTAGCCACCTTGCCCATGTATGGGCCACTTCTGAATTTGCCCCCCGCTCTGAAGCGGTGGGGATCCCCGAGGCGGCAGGGGTGACGTAGCCACCTTGCCCATTTATGGGCCACTTCTGAATTTGCCCCCCGCTCCGAAGCGGTGGGGATCCCCGAGGCGGCAGGGGTGACGTAGCCACCTTGCCCATTTATGGGCCACTTCTGATTTTGCGCCCCGCTCTGAAGCGGAGGGGATCCTCGAGGCGGCAGGGGTGACATAGCCACCTTGCCCATTTATGGGCCACTTCTGAGTTTGCTTCCCGCTTTGAAGCGGATGGGATCCCCGAGGCGGCAAGGGTGATGTAGCCACCTTGCCCATTTATGGGCCACTTCTGATTTTGCCCCCCGCTCTGAAGCGGTGGGGATCCTCGAGGCGGCAGGGGTGACATAGGCACCTTGCCCATTTATGGGCTACTTCTGATTTTGCCCCCCGCTTTGAAGCGGATGGGATCCCCGAGGCGGCAGGGGTGATGTAGCCACCTTGCCCATTTATGGGCCACTTCTGATTTTGCCCCCCGCTCTGAAGCGGTGGGGATCCCCGAGGCGGCCGGGGTGATGTAGCCACCTTGCCCATTTATGGGCCACTTCTGAATTTGCCCCCGGCACTGAAGCGGAGGGGATCCCCGAGGCGGGAGGGGTGACGTAGCCACCTTGCCCATTTATGGGCCTCTTCTGAATTTGCCCCCCGCTCTGAAGCGGAGGGGATCCTCGAGGCGGCAGGGGTGACATAGGCACCTTGCCCATTTATGGGCCACTTCTGAATTTGCCCTCCGCTCCGAAGCGGTGGGGATCCCCGAGGCGGCAGGGGTGACGTAGCCACCTTGCTCTTTTATGGGCCACTTCTGAATTTGCCCCCGGCACTGAAGCGGAGGGGATCCCTGAGGTGGGAGGGGTGACGTAGCCACCTTGCCCATTTATGGGCCACTTCTGATTTTGCACCCCGCTCTGAAGCAGAGGGGATCCTCGAGGCGGCAGGGGTGACATAGGCACCTTGCCCATTTATGGGCCACTTCTGATTTTGCCCCCCGCTTGGAAGCGGATGGGATCCCCGAGGCGGCAAGGGTGATGTAGCCACCTTGCCCATTTTTGGGCCACTTCTGATTTTGCCCCCCGCTCTGAAGCGGTGGGGATCCCCGAGGCGGCGGGGGTGATGTAGCCACCTTGCCCATTTATGGGCCACTTCTGAATTTGCCCCCGGCACTGAAGCGGAGGGGATCCCCGAGGCGGGAGGGGTGACGTAGCCACCTTGCCCATTTATGGGCCACTTCTGATTTTGCACCCCGCTCTGAAGCGGAGGGGATCCTCGAGGCGGCAGGGGTGACGTAGCCACCTTGCCCATTTATGGGCCACTTCTGAATTTGCCCCCGGCACTGAAGCGGAGGGGATCCCTGAGGTGGGAGGGGTGACGTAGCCACCTTGCCCATTTATGGGCCACTTCTGATTTTGCACCCCGCTCTGAAGCGGAGGGGATCCTCGAGGCGGCAGGGGTGACATAGGCACCTTGCCCATTTATGGGCCACTTCTGATTTTGCCCCCCGCTTTGAAGCGGATGGGATCCCCGAGGCGGCAAGGGTGATGTAGCCACCTCGCCCATATTTGGGCCACTTCTGATTTTGCCCCCCGCTCTGAAGCGGTGGGGATCCCCGAGGCGGCAGGGGTGATGTAGCCACCTTGCCCATTTATGGGCCACTTCTGAATTTGCCCCCGGCACTGAAGCGGAGGGGATCCCTGAGGCGGCAGGGGTGACATAGGCACCTTGCCCATTTATGGGCCACTTCTGATTTTGCCCCCCGCTTTGAAGCGGATGGGATCCCCGAGGCGGCAAGGGTGATGTAGCCACCTTGCCCATTTATGGGCCACTTCTGATTTTGCCCCCCGCTCCGAAGCGGAGGGGATCCTCGAGGCGGCAGGGGTGACATAGGCACCTTGCCCATTTATGGGCTACTTCTGATTTTGCCCCCCGCTTTGAAGCGGATGGGATCCCCGAGGCGGCAGGGGTGATGTAGCCGCCTTGCCCATTTATGGGCCACTTCTGATTTTGCCCCCCGCTCTGAAGCGGTGGGGATCCCCGAGGCGGCCGGGGTGATGTAGCCACCTTGCCCATTTATGGGCCACTTCTGAATTTGCCCCCGGCACTGAAGCGGAGGGGATCCCCGAGGCGGGAGGGGTGACGTAGCCACCTTGCCCATTTATGGGCCTCTTCTGAATTTGCCCCCCGCTCTGAAGCGGAGGGGATCCTCGAGGCGGCAGGGGTGACATAGGCACCTTGCCCATTTATGGGCCACTTCTGAATTTGCCCCCCGCTCCGAAGCGGTGGGGATCCCCGAGGCGGCAGGGGTGACGTAGCCACCTTGCCCATTTATGGGCCACTTCTGAATTTGCCCCCGGCACTGAAGCGGAGGGGATCCCCGAGGTGGGAGGGGTGACGTAGCCACCTTGCCCATTTATGGGCCACTTCTGATTTTGCACCCCGCTCTGAAGCGGAGGGGATCCTCGAGGCGGCAGGGGTGACATAGGCACCTTGCCCATTTATGGGCCACTTCTGATTTTGCCCCCCGCTTGGAAGCGGATGGGATCCCCGAGGCGGCAAGGGTGATGTAGCCACCTTGCCCATTTTTGGGCCACTTCTGATTTTGCCCCCCGCTCTGAAGCGGTGGGGATCCCCGAGGCGGCAGGGGTGATGTAGCCACCTTGCCCATTTATGGGCCACTTCTGAATTTGCCCCCGGCACTGAAGCGGAGGGGATCCCCGAGGCGGGAGGGGTGACGTAGCCACCTTGCCCATTTATGGGCCACTTCTGATTTTGCACCCCGCTCTGAAGCGGAGGGGATCCTCGAGGCGGCAGGGGTGACGTAGCCACCTTGCCCATTTATGGGCCACTTCTGAATTTGCCCCCGGCACTGAAGCGGAGGGGATCCCTGAGGTGGGAGGGGTGACGTAGCCACCTTGCCCATTTATGGGCCACTTCTGATTTTGCACCCCGCTCTGAAGCGGAGGGGATCCTCGAGGCGGCAGGGGTGACATAGGCACCTTGCCCATTTATGGGCCACTTCTGATTTTGCCCCCCGCTTTGAAGCGGATGGGATCCCCGAGGCGGCAAGGGTGATGTAGCCACCTCGCCCATATTTGGGCCACTTCTGATTTTGCCCCCCGCTCTGAAGCGGTGGGGATCCCCGAGGCGGCAGGGGTGATGTAGCCACCTTGCCCATTTATGGGCCACTTCTGAATTTGCCCCCGGCACTGAAGCGGAGGGGATCCCCGAGGCGGGAGGGGTGACGTAGCCACCTTGCCCATTTATGGGCCACTTCTGATTTTGCACCCCGCTCTGAAGCGGAGGGGATCCTCGAGGCGGCAGGGGTGACATAGGCACCTTGCCCATTTATGGGCCACTTCTGATTTTGCCCCCCGCTTTGAAGCGGATGGGATCCCCGAGGCGGCAAGGGTGATGTAGCCACCTTGCCCATTTATGGGCCACTTCTGATTTTGCCCCCCGCTCTGAAGCGGTGGGGATCCTCGAGGCGGCAGGGGTGACATAGGCACCTTGCCCATTTATGGGCTACTTCTGATTTTGCCCCCCGCTTTGAAGCGGATGGGATCCCCGAGGCGGCAGGGGTGATGTAGCCGCCTTGCCCATTTATGGGCCACTTCTGATTTTGCCCCCCGCTCTGAAGCGGTGGGGATCCCCGAGGCGGCCGGGGTGATGTAGCCACCTTGCCCATTTATGGGCCACTTCTGAATTTGCCCCCGGCACTGAAGCGGAGGGGATCCCCGAGGCGGGAGGGGTGACGTAGCCACCTTGCCCATTTATGGGCCTCTTCTGAATTTGCCCCCCGCTCTGAAGCGGAGGGGATCCTCGAGGCGGCAGGGGTGACATAGGCACCTTGCCCATTTATGGGCCACTTCTGAATTTGCCCCCCGCTCCGAAGCGGTGGGGATCCCCGAGGCGGCAGGGGTGACGTAGCCACCTTGCCCATTTATGGGCCACTTCTGAATTTGCCCCCGGCACTGAAGCGGAGGGGATCCCTGAGGTGGGAGGGGTGACGTAGCCACCTTGCCCATTTATGGGCCACTTCTGATTTTGCACCCCGCTCTGAAGCGGAGGGGATCCTCGAGGCGGCAGGGGTGACATAGGCACCTTGCCCATTTATGGGCCACTTCTGATTTTGCCCCCCGCTTGGAAGCGGATGGGATCCCCGAGGCGGCAAGGGTGATGTAGCCACCTTGCCCATTTTTGGGCCACTTCTGATTTTGCCCCCCGCTCTGAAGCGGTGGGGATCCCCGAGGCGGCAGGGGTGATGTAGCCACCTTGCCCATTTATGGGCCACTTCTGAATTTGCCCCCGGCACTGAAGCGGAGGGGATCCCCGAGGCGGGAGGGGTGACGTAGCCACCTTGCCCATTTATGGGCCACTTCTGATTTTGCACCCCGCTCTGAAGCGGAGGGGATCCTCGAGGCGGCAGGGGTGACGTAGCCACCTTGCCCATTTATGGGCCACTTCTGAATTTGCCCCCGGCACTGAAGCGGAGGGGATCCCTGAGGTGGGAGGGGTGACGTAGCCACCTTGCCCATTTATGGGCCACTTCTGATTTTGCACCCCGCTCCGAAGCGGAGGGGATCCTCGAGGCGGCAGGGGTGACATAGGCACCTTGCCCATTTATGGGCCACTTCTGATTTTGCCCCCCGCTTTGAAGCGGATGGGATCCCCGAGGCGGCAAGGGTGATGTAGCCACCTTGCCCATATTTGGGCCACTTCTGATTTTGCCCCCCGCTCTGAAGCGGTGGGGATCCCCGAGGCGGCAGGGGTGATGTAGCCACCTTGCCCATTTATGGGCCACTTCTGAATTTGCCCCCGGCACTGAAGCGGAGGGGATCCCCGAGGCGGGAGGGGTGACGTAGCCACCTTGCCCATTTATGGGCCACTTCTGATTTTGCACCCCGCTCTGAAGCGGAGGGGATCCTCGAGGCGGCAGGGGTGACATAGGCACCTTGCCCATTTATGGGCCACTTCTGATTTTGCCCCCCGCTTTGAAGCGGATGGGATCCCCGAGGCGGCAAGGGTGATGTAGCCACCTTGCGCATTTATGGGCCCCTTCTGATTTTGCCCCCCGCTCTGAAGCGGTGGGGATCCCCGAGGCGGCAGGGGTGACGTAGCCACCTTGCCCATTTATGGGCCACTTCTGAATTTGCCCCCCGCTGTGAAGCGGTGGGGATCCCCGAGGCGGGAGGGGTGATGTAGCCACCTTGCCCTTGTATGGGCCACTTCTGAATTTGCCCCCCGCTCTGAAGCTTTGGGGATCCCCGAGGCGGCATGGGTGACGTAGCCACCTTGCCCTTGTATGGGCCACTTCTGAATTTGCCCCCCGCTTTGAAGCGGTGGGGATCCCCGAGGCGGCAGGGGTGACATAGCCACCTTGCCCATTTATGGGCCACTTCTGATTTTGCCCCCCGCTCTGAAGCGGTGGGGATCCTCGAGGCGGCAGGGGTGACATAGGCACCTTGCCCATTTATGGGCTACTTCTGATTTTGCCCCCCGCTTTGAAGCGGATGGGATCCCCGAGGCGGCAGGGGTGATGTAGCCGCCTTGCCCATTTATGGGCCACTTCTGATTTTGCCCCCCGCTCTGAAGCGGTGGGGATCCCCGAGGCGGCCGGGGTGATGTAGCCACCTTGCCCATTTATGGGCCACTTCTGAATTTGCCCCCGGCACTGAAGCGGAGGGGATCCCCGAGGCGGGAGGGGTGACGTAGCCACCTTGCCCATTTATGGGCCTCTTCTGAATTTGCCCCCCGCTCTGAAGCGGAGGGGATCCTCGAGGCGGCAGGGGTGACATAGGCACCTTGCCCATTTATGGGCCACTTCTGAATTTGCCCCCCGCTCCGAAGCGGTGGGGATCCCCGAGGCGGCAGGGGTGACGTAGCCACCTTGCCCATTTATGGGCCACTTCTGAATTTGCCCCCGGCACTGAAGCGGAGGGGATCCCTGAGGTGGGAGGGGTGACGTAGCCACCTTGCCCATTTATGGGCCACTTCTGATTTTGCACCCCGCTCTGAAGCGGAGGGGATCCTCGAGGCGGCAGGGGTGACATAGGCACCTTGCCCATTTATGGGCCACTTCTGATTTTGCCCCCCGCTTGGAAGCGGATGGGATCCCCGAGGCGGCAAGGGTGATGTAGCCACCTTGCCCATTTTTGGGCCACTTCTGATTTTGCCCCCCGCTCTGAAGCGGTGGGGATCCCCGAGGCGGCAGGGGTGATGTAGCCACCTTGCCCATTTATGGGCCACTTCTGAATTTGCCCCCGGCACTGAAGCGGAGGGGATCCCCGAGGCGGGAGGGGTGACGTAGCCACCTTGCCCATTTATGGGCCACTTCTGATTTTGCACCCCGCTCTGAAGCGGAGGGGATCCTCGAGGCGGCAGGGGTGACGTAGCCACCTTGCCCATTTATGGGCCACTTCTGAATTTGCCCCCGGCACTGAAGCGGAGGGGATCCCTGAGGTGGGAGGGGTGACGTAGCCACCTTGCCCATTTATGGGCCACTTCTGATTTTGCACCCCGCTCCGAAGCGGAGGGGATCCTCGAGGCGGCAGGGGTGACATAGGCACCTTGCCCATTTATGGGCCACTTCTGATTTTGCCCCCCGCTTTGAAGCGGATGGGATCCCCGAGGCGGCAAGGGTGATGTAGCCACCTTGCCCATATTTGGGCCACTTCTGATTTTGCCCCCCGCTCTGAAGCGGTGGGGATCCCCGAGGCGGCAGGGGTGATGTAGCCACCTTGCCCATTTATGGGCCACTTCTGAATTTGCCCCCGGCACTGAAGCGGAGGGGATCCCCGAGGCGGGAGGGGTGACGTAGCCACCTTGCCCATTTATGGGCCACTTCTGATTTTGCACCCCGCTCTGAAGCGGAGGGGATCCTCGAGGCGGCAGGGGTGACATAGGCACCTTGCCCATTTATGGGCCACTTCTGATTTTGCCCCCCGCTTTGAAGCGGATGGGATCCCCGAGGCGGCAAGGGTGATGTAGCCACCTTGCGCATTTATGGGCCCCTTCTGATTTTGCCCCCCGCTCTGAAGCGGTGGGGATCCCCGAGGCGGCAGGGGTGACGTAGCCACCTTGCCCATTTATGGGCCACTTCTGAATTTGCCCCCCGCTGTGAAGCGGTGGGGATCCCCGAGGCGGGAGGGGTGATGTAGCCACCTTGCCCTTGTATGGGCCACTTCTGAATTTGCCCCCCGCTCTGAAGCTTTGGGGATCCCCGAGGCGGCATGGGTGACGTAGCCACCTTGCCCTTGTATGGGCCACTTCTGAATTTGCCCCCCGCTTTGAAGCGGTGGGGATCCCCGAGGCGGCAGGGGTGATGTAGCCACCTTGCCCATTTATGGGCCACTTCTGATTTTGCCCCCCGCTCTGAAGCGGTGGGGATCCCCTAGGCGGCAGAGGTGATGTAGCCACCTTGCCCATTTATGGGCCACTTCTGAATTTTCCCCCGGCTCTGAAGCGGAGGGGATCCCCGAGGCGGCAGGGGTGACATAGCCACCTTGCCCATTTATGGGCCACTTCTGAATTTGCCCCCCGCTCTGAAGCGGTGGGGATCCTCGAGGCGGCAGGGTCGATGTAGCCACCTTGCCCATTTATGGGCCACTTCTGATTTTGCCCCCCGCTCTGAAGCGGTGAGGATACCCGAGGCGGCAGGGGTGATGTAGCCACCTCCCCCACCCCCTACACCTCCTCGCTCTCCCTCTCCTTCCCTTGTAGTAGCATGCACACTAGGACTGGAAGGCCCACACAATGGCGGGGGGAGGGAGGCCTGGCCTGCCATAGCCTTAAGGGCCTCCCCAGTCGCGTCGGCCAACCAGTATAGTCGCACACACACCCCTTCTTTTATGCCCTCCCCTTGACGCATTTCCCACCCCATGGTGTATTTCTAACCCCATGATGCATTCCGAACCCCATGACGGACCTTGATGTGGGTCAACCCCCATGTTGCAATTCTAACCCCATGGTGTGCTTCGAACCCCATGACCGCCTTGGAGACCCACAGTCCCGAGGTTTCTGGTACCCACGGCCGGAAATACCCAAGCCGATGAAACCCTACCATAGATGTTGGTAGGGGCGGTGCGAATTGTCGGATCACACCTGGGCCGCATACCCAACTGTTCGGAGGTGCCCGACACTATGTTCTTCATTGGGGGGAAGGGGGTTTGGGGGGCCGGGGGGCCGTTTCCGCGGACAATACCCCCGCTCAGCGAAAAACCCCCTTAAAAACCCCCCCAAACCCCCCTCCTTTTTTAAATATGGCTCTGGGGGGGGGGGTTTTAAGCATGATATCCGATTTCCGAGAATCCCCCCCCCTGGGTGAACTAGGGCTGACGTCGTCGCAACCTCGCAACGTCGGTCCCGCCAAAGGGCAGCACCCTCCTTCTTCTTTCGTAGGCTGAGGACCCTGCTGCGCGCCTGTCCCCGTAGAAAGGTGCCTACTGGCGTTGAACATGCTTTGTCTTGTTTGATGACCAGCTGACAAGGAATTGACATTCGGACCTGGCGTTGTGCTGCTCGTCTGCTTGTTTGCAAATTGTGTGTGTGTGTGTGTGTGTGTGTGTGTGTGTGTGTGTGGGCGGGGCGGGGCAGGCTGTGCGTCCTGTACATATTGGCTAAAGCCAAGTCACTCCGCACGGGACGCTAGGCTTTTAGAGGAATTTCGGCATCCCCTTCCCACATCCTCAACCAACATCAGCTGAGGCTCGCTGCGCGAGCGTTCACATGCATGCTGCGCATGCTCCAGGGCGAAATGGTGCATAATTTTCAATGCACCAACAACAGGGAGGCGTCAAGATGGTTTCAATTCGTGGGGAGCAAAGGAGCCGGGTCGCTCACGGAACTAGACTGTAAGAAACAGTTTGACAACATGCACCCACGGGATGTGCTGCGGTCCTTCACAGAGGCATCGGACTGGCTCTATAAAAAACACTGCTGGCGCCAAATCAACGTGCAATGGCCGGGTAATAAGGACAGTCCCAGATTAGACAGGGCAAGGCAGGCAACAAACAGCCGATTCTGGTGTATCACTCACGACCTCCTGTCACGCCTCGTGCGCTTTGAACTCCTCCACAATAACGGTCCGCAGGCAGTGGGGGGGCTGTGGCATCCCAATGGGGGGGGGGGGCGTTTTCCGCTCAGAGTGCTGACCTACACACCCTGTGGCGAGTAAAGAGGGCGGGAAAACGGCTCCGTGACTAGGGGGGCCTACAGGTGAGCGAGGAGGGGTACTTTTTCTGGCAGCGCGGTGGTCTGTGGTTCAGCCTTTGTCAGTTCCGCAACAACATTCTATTTGCCTCCAACCAATCTCCAGGAGCGGTCACAGGAATAGTACAAATGGTTGCCGACACCCTTTCTGAAATTTGGAATTGGAGGTCCTGTGTCCTTGTGTGGACGCCGGTGCGACATGGTGTGACGGCGCCTACCTGGCGCATACTGCCGGAGCGCTGGGAATCAGTATGACAGTACGATAGTGGGTGGTGGGGTAGGAATCGGCTCCGCCCACCCCTCAGCCCTGGCCGACAGCTGGTCCCTGCGCTATGGTAAACCCCTGATCATCCCCAGCAGGGCAGCCCCAGAGTACTTGGCGTGCATTTTTACAGGCAGCTTAATGGGTGGCCTGCCCTGCCCTGGCAGTACAGCTGGTCTGCCCAAATTCTTTCTACCTTGGCATGGGCCCAGGTCACCGTGTCTAGTGATTACGACCGTATGACGCTGATGGGCGCGATGCACAAATCAGTGCGCTGTATGTAGTGCGCTTCGCCATGGAATGCAGAAAACACTATGCGCACAGTGTACGCACTGGCACACCATCAACCCTGCCTTGAGGCACAGATAGTCAACCGGCTGTTGCACGGGCCTTTTCAAAACGCGCACTGGCATGGGACCGAATACACCGATGCCATTATACCCAAAGAAGTCCAGCTGGCAGGATACAAACCTATACTCTGTGCCAACCTCCATTCGCTACGACTGCGAGCGGCCGCCGCCCGACGGTGGCTGTGTGTGTGCAGTTGGGTGGGGGCACCTAACACAGGCATTACATACTCGCATCGGATTTTGACGTGCCTCCTTATCTTCCTCCCCATGTGCTTTGGTTGCATAGCTTAGGATAAATAAAGGACACGAACTCCTCCAAGGATGAACTTCTGGTCACTGTAACTGGCAGGGTCGAGGGGGCCACTGAACTCACGATTGCCCCATGCTGCACGTTGCCGCCCCTGTGCGCATACCGAAAGAGGTCTAGGGCTGCTTTGCAGCTCCTGAGGAGTTTCTTTCACCGCTTTTCTTGCTCTGTTGTTGTTTGCGGTTCTCGTCGTGTGTGTGTGTGTGTGTGTGTGTGTGTGTGTGTGTGTGTGTGTGCACGGATCGGGCACACACACGGGAGGGGGGAAACAAGCACACTGTGTGTATTTCTATGTGGGATTGTCCCTTCTTGCAGCTGCACCAAATAAATCTCAAGATGAACCGCAGCATGATGATGTTGTGGTGTGGTCTACTGTCTTTTTGGCTGCTCCCCCTGGCATGTCATGCCCAAGGACGCGGGGGGCGCAGCAGCAGCAGCAGCAGCCGCTCGTCGTCGTACTCGTCATCACGCCGATCACACAACTCGTGCCACGTGGCGCACTGCAGCAGGTGTGAGTGGACAAGCAACTACCGGTGTAGTTCGTGTTACTCCGGCTACACCGTCGAACCGATGTCGGGTCAGTGCTACCCCTGTGCCCGGAACTGCTACTCCTGCGCCATCCCAGACACCTGCGATGTGTGCAGCACGGGCTACGTCCTCACGGACCCAAACATCTGCGAGCCCTGCAGCGCGGGCTGCAGGCTGTGCCACGACACCACGCCGTTGGGCTGCACCGACTGCTCCGGGTACCTCGGTTGGAAGCTGCAGCCGCAGTCCGAGGGTGGGGGCTGCGCGTTCTCCTGGCGGTACGTAGTCGGGTGGTGGGGGCAATGGATTGTGCTGCTCGCGGTGGCGGCGTACGGGCTCTACGCCGCGTTCAACTACCGCTCTGGCCCCTTGAACTCCCGCCGGAAGCGCCACATGGCGTTCCTGTTGGCGAAGGAGGCGGACGCCGCCCGGCCGCTGCTCCGCGGCCCCGGGGGCTCCGGAGGGGCCGCGGTGGCAGTCCGGGAGCCCGGGAAGTACCCCAGCGGCCCGTGGAAGGGGTACTACACGCAGCGCGGGCTCCGGCACGCCGGCTGCGAGCTGGACCTCGAGTTCCACAACGTGGGGGCTGCGGGCATCATCAGCGGCGGCGGCGTGGACGACGTGGGGCGCTACGCGATTCAGGGCCGGTACGGCGCCGGGGGCGCGGTGGCGTTCACAAAGGAGTACTCGCGGGGCTCGCAGAACGTCGACGGGGTGGTCCAGCGGCACCTCAACCAGGGCCACTCGGTGGAGTACCGGGGCACGGCCGTCGCGCTGCGCCCGGACGGGGTGGTGGACATCGGCCGGGGGATCCGCGGGGACTGGGAGTTCCCAGACGGCACCGAGGCCGGGACGTTCCATCTGTGGCCCGTCATGGAGGGGTGGCACGAGGCGGAGGACGAGGAGGGGCCGGCCGAGGACAATGGGGATGCGTTCTACGCCGCGGATGACGAGCACCAGGAGTGCTGCATCTGCTACGACCGGCGCATCAACTGCCGTCTGGAACCGTGCCGCCACGTCGCACTCTGCACCGTGTGCGCGCACGCGGTCGACCTGTGCCCCTTGTGCCGGGTCCCGATCACCCGCCGGGTGCAGCTGCCTGACCGGTCGGCGCGGGCGCGGCCGAGCGAAAACGACGCGGGCGGCCGGGGGGCGGCAAGTCGCGCAACAAGACGACAGCATCTCGCGCCCCTGATCGATTAGGCCAGTCGGTTATACGGGTGCAAAACCTGGCATACTCCGCTGCCGCTGCGGCCGGTGCTCTTGCTGGTGTTGTTTCCGCGTTTGTGGAGCCCAGTAGTTGGTGTGTCGGGGCTGTGCTGAATGTGGCATGGTGTGCCGTTTGCGCGTCAGCGCCCCCCCCCCCCATAGGTTGGGGTCACTGTTTTGCAGAGGGGACCGTGGTGACAGAGCTCATGCATTTGCGTTTGCATTTGCGTCAGCCATTCAGAAGCCTCAAAGAATTCTCAGTGACCATCAAGAAGCCCCCAGAAAATCGCAGCATCCATCCAGCAGCCCCCAAGAATGGAAATAGACAGCAGCGGTCCGGAAGCCTCGAGTGATGGTGTGAAATCCTCTTCTACAATTTTCGATACTGAGGGTTGAATCACTCAAGTTTTTTTTCTTCAACCAGGGAACAGCCCCGGAGCATAGTGATGGAGCAGGTGACGTCCTTTTGTTGTCATTGCATCTGTACATGCTGCCCAGTCATTAGTCCCAATATTGGCGATGGAACGAGTGCTGGAGCCAGTTCTTGACGGGTGCTCATCAGGAGGGATATTGCAGGGGGCATCAACCGCAACCACAACCGCCATGATCATTGTGCCGATCACTGCTGCCCTTCGGCTGAACTCCCCGCACCACCCGGTGACGTTTGGTTTGAGGACCACAATCGTCGATGAAACGATACGTCGCCAAAATGGGCTCAGGCTTGGGGCGCTCGCGAAGACGACACTCTGGAACGGAGCATACACGTCGAATGGAAAGCAAACCACGTGCAACTGCCCCCTGACTGTCCAGGGCCCCGTAAAGGAACAACAACCAGATGGAATGTCACACAGGGGGGTGCCGTGCATTCTTCCCTGCGGTTTGTGACACCAGTTTTCTGTCAGGTTTTTGAATTTGCAATGCCCCACCTTTTTTTGCGCCTTAATTTGTGCGGATGTCCACAAAGCCGCCTCTATAAAATCCATTTGTATGCCCTTAGGTAGTCCACCTTGCCATGTGCATCTTCAACTCCTGGGCAGTCAGGTTGTGAGGGGCAGCAGAAGACCCGCTGCTTGTGACAGGGCGTAGGCACACATACACACATGCCCGGGCGCAACGTTCAAGGCACTGTCTACCAAACACCTGCTGGTCAAAGTGTGAAACGTTGCTGGTCTTTGCTGAAGGTGTTGGGGTGGGGGGGCTTTGGGTTGCAAAAGAGAAGAGGCAGTGGTTTTCCATATGGCCACCATCCCATGACACGGCGGATGGTATTTGCATAGAAGCTTCATTGTTTCTTGAGTTTGATGGAACAGGAAAGGCAGTCAGTGGCAAGGGACGGTCCGCTGCATCCCTTTCATGTTGACCACCTGTTTGAGGGTTTTCCGTGTGGGGACATTTTCCAGGCACCAACCAACTATGCCAACAAAGGACAGCACCTGTCCAGTGCAGCACCTTTATGGCTACATCATTTTATTGATCATGTTATAATTGGGAGGATGGTCCTCCACACTGTGGCAACCCAGTTCTGGCAGTGCATGGTGCCTGTGTGGGGGTGTGATTGGGTCACACGAATGCACCCCTTGGGTTGATGGGGGTTTGAGGCAAATGGGCCATTACGGGCCACGAATTCGGCTATTCATCAAGTGATGTGTCATCTGACTGACCTCTGCATCCAGAAACTGTGTTGCCGAGTTGGCAGGGCAGCCCATTCTGTGCTTCTCGGGCATTGCCTGCAAATGACTGTCGTATCTGTTGTGCACCTGCTCCTATAGAAAGGCGCCTATTGGTGTTGAACATTATTCTTGTTTGACGATCCAACTGTCCAGGATTTGCACTCAGCCACTATTGTTGTGCTCTGCTTGGCAAATTGCGTGGGAGTGAGACAGTTCAACCAGAGGTGGTGGTCTTGGGGAGCAGGAAGAGTTCCACCAAGCAAACACGGCTTGGGCAAAGTAGGTGACGATTACTCATAGAGACTGGGCAATGAAGATGAGATGCAACCCAGTGCCCTTCAATGAATGAATCTGGAAGACAATTCAAGACATAAATACAAACTGACCAATAAGCTCCCCATTTTCTCCTCAACACGTGATCAAAGCTTTCAAAAATTTCATTTCTTCATTCTGTAAGAATTGTCAACAAGGAAACGATATGAATGATGAACATGGTACCATGCAATACAACTGATTTTGAGTACCCTCCCCCCCCCTTGCCCCCCCTCCCCCCAGGGGGGGGGGGGGCGTCACTTGGCCCATGAACAATAAGAAATCAATAGAAAATCACAGGCGCCGAAAAATTTTTGGCGGGGTATACTAGAATTCAGGTTGGTGGCCCGCCATGTCCCTTGGTCAAGTCAAGTGGGTGCCTGCTGGCGGCGAGTGGTGAACTAATTACTGTTGTTACCTCCTGCTATCGGTTGATCACCGGCCCCTGACGATTTGGCACTGTTTCACGTGATGGCATGGAAGACACGGGATTTTCGGCAGCGGGTGAGCTATCCAGTGTAGCATGAGGTGGAGTAGGCATGGGTGAAGGTTGTGGATGGTTGTGGATTGGGAGTTGCGCTTGCACCCGAAATAATGTCCTTCATGTATTTGGATTTTCACCAAGTTCATTAGTGATTGTGGCCTGGTTCGTGTCAGCCTTTGTTTCCAAGGTCTTCTTCTTCTTCTTCTTCACCAATCTCTTTTTTGAGAAATTTGTCAGTGTCTTCAATAGCGGTCATATGGGAGGCTATTTGAGTTCGAATGGAGAGACGGGTGTGGATTGGGAATGTGAAGGAGAATTGGATGACCACTGCAGTCAAGTTTTGGGTAAGTTGTCTACCCCACCGGACAGTCCACTGTAGCCAAAATTGGACCACAAATGGGCACAAAGGGTTTTCGGCCAAGACAACAGAGCAGTAATGACATCACATACAAGAACGGCAAACGAGCACCCCGTATGTGGAGTATCCCACAGACGCATCAGTCTGAAGGAATAGCTTGGCGGGGTCCACAGAGCCGGCAGCAGACCTCCCATGTTTAACAGAGGCCAACCGATGGTACGTGGGGCCGCATGTCGGCAGTCCACTGCGCATTGGGTCTAACTTCTTTTCTGTGCTTTAGGGACCCGCAGGCGGACATTTTGGTGTGCTGCTGCTGCTGCGTGTCTGCGTGTCGGCTTGTGTCTCTCTCATAAGGGCCCGTAGGCAAAGCATGCGAGCCTGCAACTGTTCAACCTGATATCAAGTGGTTTCGGATGGGGGTTCACGCTTTCCTCGTCAGTGGCTCGAACACCCGAATGTGGATCCCTACCCCCCTCTCTTGGTCACCAATTGTTCTCCAACGGAACTCTGGGACGGATCCTGAGAGTGATTAAGGGAGGGAGGGAGGATGGGAGGGTGGGAGGGAGGGAGGGTGGGAAGGGGGCAGGGTGGGGGGTGTAGTACTGCCAATTCCGCGTCAAAACTGTCAGAAATTGCTGGGGATGCAAATTATGGCATTGAACCACACACACAAACTGCATGCTTTGTGCACAAAGCAAAGGAATTATCAGAGCAAACACGATCCATCGCGTGACATGAAGCTCAACGTTTTGCTCCGTAGGCAGTTCCCAAGGTCATCTGCAGCAGGGGCCTTGTGCTTGAACTGCTGATTGATGGTGTCGAGGCGGGTGCTGGTGAGGGCATCGGGATGGGCAGGGCGAGGGGCCGAGGTGTAGGTGTGTACGGGCAGTGCCCCGGCCTCAGGCCGCTATCCCGGAGGGCCCATGGCCGAGGGCCAGGGGGTGATGCCTAGCATGCCCTCCCCCGGCTCCGTGAACTGCATGTGCTCTTCCTTAATGGGATAGAACAGGTCGTCGTCCAACTGCATCTCAAACGCAGCCCCGGGTCGATGGTGTTGGGGCCCCCTTAGTGATCAGGGGCATCTGCAAGGGGTATGGGGTTTGGCCTTGCAGGCCCTCACCGGATAATGACCAGCCCCTTGTCGACAGGGTCAAAGCCGAAGCCCCTCGGGCTGGTCCACATGTCCAGAGGATTGACAACAGAGGGGCGCAAAACAAACTCCTCTGGAGACACTTTTCCGGAAATCCAAGAAATCCACTGTGTGGCTCACATGCTGGACAGCAGTTCCCCTAGGGTGCCTCTGTGCCTTGCCGGCCTGTGTTGCGTATAGGGTCGTTTACCCTTATGAGTTTGTCCTCCCGGGCAATCTCTTCTTGTGGATGTACTAGTCATCATTCAACGGCGCACTGGCTGTTGGTGCCGCTCAGCACCGTGTCGATGTCGACACTGTCCTCTCTATTGGGGGCAGTTGCTTCGGAGCAGCCTATGTTGCTTCATGGCTGTTCGGCAAGCTGAAGATGGAGATCACGGTCAATGCCACACTTGCGGGAAGAGTGGCAGTTGGATTGGCTTCGACATCATCACTAATGCGTGGGCTGCCATGACCGTTGGGTTTTGCAAGGGAGCAATATCTGCTTTCTCGCCCCAAAGAATTGGACCGTCTTTGGGCTTTGTCCATCTGCAAGACAGCTGCAGGGTCAACTCTCTTCATGGCTTGCAGGGCATCCTAGGGGCTGTCGTTAGTATCATTACCATCACACTGTCTACTAGCCCGGGGTTCCCAACTGACTGTTTCCCTAAGGCTGCGGCTGGAGGCAGTCTCAGTTACCACTGCACAGTGCAAGCCCATGGGAGTCGCGGGCCGGGGGTATCAGAATCCAGGCTATTGCGGAGGATAGATCGGGTGTGCCTCTATCTAAACTTATTTTGCGCTGTTTCAGGGGCGCACCCGACCTTTTTGGCGAAGTCTGACCACAAATATGTGGTGGTTTCCATCACACCATCGACAAGCTCTGCCATCGCACGGCAGCCGGCACGGGAGTATGTGCCGACGTCTTTCCTTGGTGACGAAGCGGTGGTTAGTAACTTGGCCACAAGGCTTCAAGCCCAATCCGAGATGGGCTTGGTGTGGTGGCAGGTGGCACACAAGAAGGTGAAGCTCGCCGCATGGCAATATGAATCAGTGCACCGGCCACAAGGCTTCTGGGAGGCCGCCTATCTGCACTCTAGCAATTAGCGGCATGTGACTAGGCAGACAAAAGAGTTTTGGGGTTCAAGGTGTATCACCCCGGCCATGGATGAGGCGTGTTACTCTGCCTTGGTGGCGCTAGCGGAAAGAGCACATGTGGACAGGAGTGGTCTCCAGGTGCTAGAGTCCTTAAAGGGTTTGCTCAATGCCGAACCTTCAGACAAGGCCAAGCGGCGGGCGGAGATCACTCGGTTAGTTCACGAGTTGCAAACACATCGTTGTTTGGCAGCACTTCGGCGAAAGTGTGGTTCCCCGATGACAGACCCGGTTGAGCTTGCCCGGTCCTTAGCATCGTATTGGTCTTTTGTGATGTCTGACAAAGGCGGTTTAAGGGCAGCGTCGGGGGAATTTCCTGGCGTCCCGGGGCTTATCAAGGCAGTGGCTTGGCGTCGCTACTCAGTTGTTCCGCTCCGTCAATATGGACGTCATCCTCATGGCCTTTGAGCTCCAAGTCGCGCTTGCATGTGACCTCATCTCCCGGAATTGAGGGCATGCTAGCACAGATCTGCTACTGGATGCCAAGGGTTTGTGATGCTTGTGATGGTACAAGCCATTCTACAAGGGGGGATGGTTCCACAGTCTCTGGCTATGATGAATTGCATTCCAAAGAGGCCGCAGACATATATGGATGCTCTAAGCTTTTGTACACCTTCGCAAGATCCACCGCAAGAAAGGCCCCTACGTCGTAAGACTCCCACGGCCCCCTTGATCCCCAAACGTGATCAGAAATGGATCACCCCTTCCGAAAAGCTGTCCGCTCTCGGGGTCACACTAGTAATCACGTCTTCCAGCACAACTAGCAAGGTACCCTGCACTGTTGGTCATACTTTGCAGCCTATGTCCATGTGAGTCCCGGGCGGTCCGGTGACGCCCGGGGCACGTCCGTTTGCGCCCGAGGCCAGTCCGCTCCGGGGGACCTAAAGTTTACGTGCCGGGGGCCCTACCGTTTAGGTGGTAGGGACCAAAATGTTAGGTGGTAGGGAACTAAAGATTCGGTCGTAGGGACCTAATGTTTACGTGGTAGGGACTTTATAGGAATGGACGATTTGATGTGCCGAGTGCTCATGCAGGGGTTTGCGGCCCCCAGCCTGTTTGCGGTGGGCCGGGGCGTCAGTGGTGAGGTTAAGGTCTGCTGTCGCCGGCCCTGCTCATACTTTTCTGCTCCCCTCTGGTGATACAGCTTCTGTCTATCTCTGAACTTTTGTCCGTACGTGTCTAGGCGGATGTTCTTCTGGTGCACATTGAGGATATGCCACGTCTGGCTTTCCGCATCGGCGCATCTAGATTTGGATCTCTTTGAGAGGTCGGCCTTGTTTCAGTCATGCATTTTGCCCATTCTCATGTTTCTGGCTCGCTGAGGACGCCAGAAACGGCAAATTCCCCACGGGTACCACGGCCATCTGAAACCGAGGCAACATCTGTGGAGTCACCACCACCCCATGGGACGCCGCCGAAGTTCGGAAATGTTCCCCCACCGCTCCACGAAACATCTCCGGCTGATGAACAAATGAAACAAACGCTGATGTATGTTGCCACAGGAGGAACGTCCTTCGTTGAGGCAGGTTAATGCCCCCCTGTTGCAGTGTGCGCTTCAACTGCAGCAAGGTCAGCGACCAACTGTCAGGTCTCAGCTCAGCCAGGTACACCGAGCGTAGGGAGGAACAAACTGCCCGGGTGAGGGAAAATTGCTTTTAACTAGGAATGCTCAAAAAGGATGACATTGTCATTGATTTTCATTGATATTTTACTTGATTTTCATTGATTTTCATTGATATTTTCATTGATTTTCATTGATTTTCATTGTTATTTTCATTGATTTTCATTGATATTTTCAATCTGGCTCTCTTGTACAGCATTTTCTTATGTTGCATCATCTTCGGTTCTGGCTTGCTCTTGCTGTGATCAGTATCCATGCGAACGACGCGCCCATTGACCAGGGTCTGCGGGCGATGCAGGCCCCATGGAGACGTTGCCAGGCACTGAGGAGAGACCCTGCCGCGGTCTCCGTCTATGTGTACCCCCTGCCCCCTATACTAAACGACGACCTGATCCGTTGTTTCCGCGCCGAGAACCATTGTGTCCCCTGGGACACCAGCAACCCACTGTTCGCGCAGTATACGGGTGATGTCATGCTCCATCGTGCTTTGCTTCACCATCCGGGTCTGACGGATACCCCTGGTCAGGCAGATGTCTTCTTTCTGCCCTTTTACGGCAGTGTCAGCCTGTGGCTGCGCCACAAATGTTCGGGGACGAACCACAGTCAACGGGCGGAACTTCTGGCCAACATCACACGGCAGTCGCCATGGTTTGCCAGTCGTCCCGGCGATCACGTCGTGGCGTTCGGGCATTACAACGTGTGCTGCGGACCTGGCACGCTGATGGATAAGGGAGGGCCACTGCACAGCCTCGTGGTGTCGTCCAGGATGATGGTCTTCCAACTGGACCTCTGGCAGCCACAAACGGCAGGCGGGGCGGTCTGCGACCGGGACTTTGTCTACGAGCGTTTCGCGAGTGCCCGGGATCAGAGCAACTGCCGGGTGCGCATCATCCCCTACACTTCGCTGCGGAGCCTGGCGGTGCTTGACGAGGAATTGCCTCGGCAACGCGGCACGTTTGCCTTCTTTGCGGGGACCGTGGACCTGCAGTTTTGCCGCGGACATATCCATGCGGGGCCATGGGAAAAGCACTGCAAGGTACGTGTGTGTGTGTGGGTGGGTGGGTGGGTGGGTGGGTGGGTCGGTGGATGGGTGTGTGGGTGGGTGGATGGGTGCGTGCGTGCATGCGTGCGCGTGTGTGTGTGGGGTTGGGTGGGGGCATCCAACACAGAATTATGAAGATCGGTTTTAGGAATCAGAAACATCCTCCTTCCTCATTACATGTCCCTCGGTTGCACAGCGTAGGTAACATAAGAGCACGAACTCCTCCATGGATGAACTTCTGGTCAAAGGACAAGGGCAAGGGTTGCAAGGCCACTGAGACATGAGATTGCCCTGTGCTGCACATTGCCGCCCTTGCTTCTGGACCGAAAGACGCCCAGGGCTGCTCTGCAGCTCCTGAGGAGTTTTCTTTCACCGCTTTTCTTGCTCTGTTCTTGTTTGCGGTTCTCGTCATGTGTGTGTGTGTGTGTGTGTGTGTGTGTGTGTGTGTGTGTGTGTGTGTGTGTGTGTGTGTGTGTGTGTGTGTGGGTGGGTGGGTGGGTGGGTGGGTGGGTGGGTGGGTGTGGGTGGGTGGATGGGTAGGTGTGGGGGGGATGGGGGGCGCGTGTCCCACCTTGCACGTGCCACTTGGCCCCTCGACTCCCAGGTAAGAGGTTGCTGATCAAGGCCCACATTGCCTATGCGCCCCTCCTGTACCCTGTACCACGTCATACGCCCCTCCCAACGACCCCCTCCCCATAAAGGGCTCTCAGGTCTGCAAACAGCCGTTCACGGATTTGGGGACATGCGCTCAGCACATTTCTGCGGACCTGCCCACTCTCCACCTCATGCTCCCTCTTTCCCGGTGGCCTGGGTCTGGGCGTGCTCTTGCAGACGTAACGGCTTTCGCCTCTCAAGTGTGTCAATCTTTCTATGTACGGATCTCGGAAAAAAAGGTTGGGTTGAAGTGGTGTTCTGCCAGCATTGGTCGTGGGACGTGCTACACCAATTCCGTGTGCGTGTGTCCCCGATAGGTCACCAAGGTAGGCCAAATCTGGGTGGGTGGGTCGGCCGGAAATCCTGGGTGCGTGGGTGTCCTGATTAACCTCCCCACCCCGCCCGGGGGGGGTTGTTGGAGGGGTTCTTGGGAGATGAGGGCTATATTACATCCTCCACGCCGCTGCATGATGTCAAGGGACAAATCCTAGCGCTAGTCAATCACAACGGAGGGGATGGCAACAAACAGGGACAGTTATGCGCGCTTTATCTCTTGGATCCGGCAAAGGGTGTGAAAAAGCACCAGTGCCTTGAGAGGGGTATATGTCTCATTCGCCATCCCTTGATAAGTAAACCAACACTGCGGATGGGTGCGAGCACGATGCCGTGGTTTACCTTAAAGATGAAATAGCAAGCAGGTTTCTTGTGCGTTCTCTCAAGGATGTCAGTTCATGCATTCCAGCGATGGACAGCCTCGGCATGATACACATGTGGGAGTTGGATTGCAAAGATCAATTTAACCAAAGAAGCCCCGCGCAATGATAGGCCGCCACGCGTAAGCATCGCTTACTGCACAGAGGCGCTGGAGGACAAAAGATATCGTATGGAGCATCCGCAGGGCGCAACGACGCTTGGGCAGGGCGGGCATGGGGAACATATGCCATATGCGGACGTCCGAAAGTACCCCCCCCCCCTTTGTCCGAGCTACGCCCTTGTCCAAGCTACAGTAGGCGTAGGGACCGTATTAATTTGGGCCCTAATTTAATTTGGTGCCAAATGTAGTGGAGGCACATAACACATGGGTTTGGTGACAAATTTGCCAGTTACATAGAGTCATGGACACATTTGTTGTGAGTGTTTGCCCATACGAACCCACATAGCTCTGATTTTGGGGATATTTGTGCATTATCTTCCCCTTTTTTGGTGGTGGCATGTATGCCGGTAGTTGTATGTGTCGCGCGCAAGCTACGCCCTTGTCCAAGCTACAGTAGGCGTAGGGACCGTATCAATTTGGGACTTTTGCGTAGCTAGGACAAGGGGGGGGGGGGGTTGCACAAATGCCATGTTGGCATTTCCCCCTGCATCTCCAAGTGCCATGTGGGCATTTCCTCCCCCCCCCCTTGTACAAGAAACGTCCTTGTATCGTAGGCGGGGGGGCGAGGGAACCGTCACTTTCACTTTCCCAAATTTGCAGAAAAGTTCGATATTGAGCTTCTCCCGCATGTTTGTTGGCTGTACAAGGTATTAGCATTTGTGCATTGATGTGTTCTTCATATTTCTTGCATCCAAGTCACTGTACTGGACCCTATCATGCAGACCTCTCAGTTTTTTCGCAATTTCAGGTATGGATGTTGAGCATGTTGACACGTACACACCTAGTACGGTTGTCAACTTCAAGCGTTCTGAAGGCACCGTTGTGCTTGCAAAGATTCTGGGCCCTTCAGAGCGTGGTATTGAGTATCGGTCTATCACATATGCGCGGTCTGCCTCTATGGTGACACATGACTATGCCCCCATGGCACGGATGTCTCTCCCCTCAACGTTCGGGATGCATGGGAATTTATTTCCGAGGAGGACATCAAGGCAGCCACTCTGGCTGCCTATTTCCCCGACGGCTGGGTATTTGCCAAGTTGTTGGACACAGAATTTTGCTCCCAAGGCTGCAAAACCTCGTCCAAAAAGGTCTGCAGCCAAACCTGCTGCCAAACCTGCTGCCAAGGTGGCAGCCAAGCCTGCAGCTGGAGAGCCCCTCCCTGTAGCCCCTGTTGACCATGTGCAGCTCTTCAAAGTCAAGTACTCTCACCAAAGAAAGCAGTACACACAGCCTGTGCCTGAATAGACCTGAACATGCATATCAAACAGCAGTTTTCAGGTGTATTAGTAGTTTAGGTGGTCATTGATGAGCATGTGCAGCTCTTCAAAGTCAAAAACTCGTGTTAGAAAAAGTGGCACTCGGAGCATGTGTCTCAGTGGAGCTGCAGCCAAGCCAAACCTACTGCCAAGGTGGCAGCCAAGCCTGCAGCTGGAGAGCCCATCCTTGGGACCCCTGTTGAGCGTGTGCAGCTCTTCAAAGTCAAATACTCCTCCCAGAAAAAGTGGCACACAGAGCATTTGTCTCAGTGGACCTAAGCATGCATGTCAACGGGCCTTTTTCAGGTCGTTCAGTGGTTCATATGCCCTACTATTTGCCTGTCTTGCTGGGTGTCGCGCGTCCCTTGCATAGAATGTGCGGGGGGGGGGGGAACCGCCACTTGGGGTAGGTTCCCTCGGGGGTGTGAGGGAACCGCGGCGCCGAGGTTCCTGTACAGGGGGGGGGGGGGGTAACCTACAAGTGCAATGTGGGCACTTCCAGATGTATCCATGGGTGCACTTCGGACGTAGACCCACAAGTGTCTCGTGGGCACGTCCAGGCGCGTATCCAGTAGTGCCATGTGGTGGCTTCCACTTGTACCCACAAGTGTCAGACATGAACTCCCACATGCCCACAAGTGCCATGTGGGCACTTCTGTCTACAGTGCCCATATGGGGACTACCAAATGAACCCACAAGTGCCATAGGGGCACTTCCTGGTGGATCCACGAGTGCCACATATATGCAAAGGCCGCCTGCGGGCAGTTCCATGCGTATCCACGGCTGCCACATGAGCACCTCCACAAGTGCCATGTGGGCACTTCCACGTGTCTGCGCAAGGTCAATATGGGTACTTCCATATGTACCCTAAAGTGCCATGTGGGCGGTTCTAGGTGTGCCTAGAAATGCCACCTGGGCACTTCCATGTGTCTCCACAAACCCCATATAGTCTCTTCCAAGCTGAGGATACATGTGGAAGTGCCAACATGGCATTTGCGGATACCCGTGGTTGTGTGCACATGCCGTTTGTGGACACATGTGGAAGTGTGCAGAGAGCACTTCATTTTTGTCGCGACGTGTGGAAGTGGCCAGATTGCACCTGTGGGTACGTGTGTGACTGCCCGTATGGCACTTGTGGATGCACATGGAAGTGCCCACATGCACATGAGGGGTACACTTGGAAGTGCCCACTTGGCACTTGTGCGTACATGTGGAAGCGCGCACATGGCACTTGCCGGTACACCTGGAAGTGCCATCTGGCAGTCCATATGGGCACTCCACCGGGTGCCATATCAGCACTTCCGCGTCAAAACTTGCCACATGGGCACTTCAATGTGTGCAGCGGACAAGTGCCAATATGGGCACTTCGGCGTTTATTCATAAGTACCATATGGGCAGTTCTACGTGTATCCACAAGAGCCGTATTGGCACCCCCTAATGTGTAGCCACAAATGCCATATGCGCGCTTCCACATTTACCAACAAGTCCCACATGGTCATTTCCACGTGTATACACAAGTGCCATATGTGCACTCTCATGTGTACAACGTGCCACATGGGCATTTCCGCATGGATACACATGTGCCATGCGGGCCCTATGGGCACTTGCACGTGTATCCACAAGTGTCATATGGACACTTCCATGTGTACCCACAAGGTATTATGGGAACTTCCACGTGTGCCTGCGAATGCCACATGCGTATTCACAATTGCCAAAGAGGCACTTCCGCGTGCATCCACCTGTGCAGTGTGGGTGCTGCCACATGTACCCACCAGTGTCAGGTCCTCATTCCCACGTGCACCCACAAGTGCCATGTGGTGACGCCCACAAGTGTCATTGGTCATTTCCGTGAGCATACACAAGGGCCTTATGGACACGTCCGCGCGTGTACACGCGTGCCATTTGGACACTCTCATGTGCACAACGTGCCATATGGGCATTTCCGCATGGATACACATGTGCCATGTGGGCCCTTTCAGATGTACCCACAAGTGCCACACAAGTGCCCTATGGCCACTTGCACATGTATCCGCAGGTGCCATATGGGCACTTCCGCATGTATTAAAACAGGTGCTGTGTGGCCACCTCTGTGTGTATTCACATGTGCCAAAGAGGCACCCCCACTTGTATCCTCATGTGCAGTGTGGGCGCTGCCGCCTGCATCCACGAGTGCCATTAGGCACTTCTGCCCATATCCACAATTGCCATTTGGGCATCACACCATGTCCCTACAAGTGCCACGTGGCCATCTGTGTACCTCCACATGTACCCACAAGTGCCATATGGACACTTTCATGTGTATTCACACGCCACATACGCTGTTCTCGTCAGCTGCGAAAGCTGGTCGTCCAAGCATTCGCGGACCAGCCCAACTGCCGGGTCCACGGACACCACGTGGCTGACTATGCGCGCCACATGTTGGACAGCACATTCTGCCTGATCCCACGGGGGGACACCCCGACCACCAACCGATTGTTCGATGCGATCTCGGCGGGCTGCATCCCGGTGATCGTCTCCGAGAACATCGACTTGGTACTCCCCTTCTCCACGTTCCTGGACTGGAGGCAGTTCAGCGTCAGGCTCCCCCAGGACCTGGTCCTCAGCAACCCTCGATCGCTGCTGGAAATGCTCCACGGCCTGTCCGCAAAGCACGTGCAGAAGCTGCAGCAGGAGCTGCTAAAGGTGCGGCGCCACTTGATTTACGGTGCCGGATCGATCTCCGGCGAGCGGTTTGCGCCGGGGAAAGTGGCGGAGCTGGCGATGGCGAGCCTCTTCTGCCCGCTGATGCCCGTCCCGCCGCATTGGGGGGACCAGATCCCGTCGCGACCACGTCCTCATCCAACAACACCCACAACACATGTGACGCACCAGAGCCCGCCCACTGCCCCGTGGACCAGTGCCGTCCACCTCTGCCTGATGCAGTGCAGTGCCTTCCCCGCCTGCAAGGGGGTCGTGTGGGGGACGGCGGGGGCCCCGTTCCCCGGCTGCCACCTCAAGCCAAGCGGCACCGTGACCCCCCTGCGGGTCCCCGCCGGAGGCGCGGCGCTCTACACCGCCTACGTGCCGTCGGCATCCAAAACCACGTGGACCATCCATCCCGCCGCAGACATCGCGGCGCCCTCAGGTGCCCCCCTCCCCTTTTTGTGGGTCGGATTCCTGCGGCTTGCGCCCGTCGGCGCTCCTCTCCCGCAGGGGGCGGGGTCCCTCGGTTTGGTATGGCCTGCTCCCCTACCCCCTCCCCCCCTGCGGGACCCTGATGGTCGAGTGGTGAGCACACTCGGCGCGGTTGCCAGGGCAGACGCCAAATGCCAGCCTCAATGGCATTTGTAACCGACAGTAACCGCCCCCAACCGCTTCGGCAACCTCCTCCAACCGCCTGTCTAACCGCTTCTGGGGCCGCCTCTGAGGTCCCTTCCCTTCCAATACATCCCTGGCAGAGTTCATTCTGCTACTAGAAATACTAATATTCTCTAAAATTGAATAAAAAAATTTTACAAAAATTTCCTCCAGATATTAAAAATATAATTCGTTCTTTAGTCGCAATTTCAATGTATTACTAAGCTCGATAAGAAATCAACTTTCTGCTTCAAAAACTGGAAAAAAGAGAAAATAAACTTATCCAGCGTTTTAATTGTCGACAGGGCACGCCCGCCAAGGATGGCGCTGGGCGCTGAAGGAGAAGCAGGAAGACAAGAAAGAATCATCGTGGTTGGTAGAAGGCCCCGGCAGGGAACAGACCCTAGAGATAGACGCCCCCGGGCCCATGTGCCGACGTTGGAGACGGTCAGTCCACCGATGGCAAGGGGTGACTATCCGGACATACCTGTGCCAGTGGCGGGGGCAAATCCCCCCCGCAGTGAAGACTGATGACGGACTTGTGAAACAGGGATAGTCTGGGAGTCCAGCTGCCGCGACCATCACCCACACCGACTCAACAGGGGGTCAGTGGTACATATGGTGAGAGGCCAATTGGCGCCGCCAACAACAGACAACCAAACACTGCGCGCCCCCTCCCCCCCTCCCCCGGCCAGCAATCCTCCCCCCTCCACTGATTTGGCCAACTTCATTGGGGGTGAGGTGGCGTCCGGCAGCCCAACCGCCTTCAGGGACCGTATTTATTTGGCATCTGTGCCTCGGGATTAAGTACAGTGTCGGTACAAATTATCCCACAACCTCCCACATTGTGATCATTTGTACCGCTTGTAATATTTCCCCACGTGAACATTTTACGCCCCCTAGCCAACGCTCTTTGATACGTTCTCAGTTGGCTGGGGGGGGTTCTGGCAAGAGCAAGCATTTTTCCTCCTGTTTCGACCAATGGAACGCCACAGTTGCTGTTGGAGGATCAAAGTGCAAGCGACATTCCTGTAGGGTGCGTGAATAATCTACACCGTCTTCATTGGTGCACACTTGGGTTTGGGTGAAATTATCCCGGCAGGGGCCTCAGACCGTGATAATTTGTACTGCTTTGTAATTTTTACCGCTTGTGATTTTACCCGGGGCCATTATCCCCCGCACTGTACGGCGACGGCCACTGCTGCTGCTGCTGACCTTCTGTGTCCCCCGGTGCAGGTTCTGCCCAGGAGTTCGCTCGTTTGCACGCCCCGCACGCCGCCGCGGCGCCTGCCCCTGCCAGCGGGCCTCAGGGGTCCCTCGCAGCGCCTCGGGTCGCGGCCACCCCCAACTTCGAGTCATGCGAGAAGTTCTTTTTGGACATGGGCTCCAACATCGGCGTCCACCTGCGGTTCCTGTACCACGCCGCCTGGTACCCCGGCGACATGCAGGACATCATGACCCGGTGGCTGGGCGGGTCCCGGGCCGAGCCCTTCACGCGGTCCGGGCTCTGCGCCATCGCCTTCGAGGCCAACCCGGAGCACGTGCCGCGGCTGACCCGACTGGAGCGGCTGCTGCGCTCCGAGGGCTACTTCGTCCACGTCAACGCCCCGGTGGTCGTGTACGACCGCGACGACCGCCTCCTGCCCTTCGCGACCGACGGCCCCGACGTCGGCGCCGGGGTCTACAACGCCTGGGCGGCCCGGGTGGTCCCGCCGAACGCCTCCGGCGTCACCGCGACGCACGTGCGGTCGCTGGACGTCGCGCGGTACCTCAAGGCCCACGTCGTGGCCCGGCGCGCGCGGCCGGTGCTGGCGAAGATGGACATCGAGGGGTCGGAGTACCGCGTCCTGCCCCATTTGGAGGAGCAGGGCCTGCTGTGCCGCGAGGGCGGCATCACCGCGCTGACGGTGGAGTTCCACGCCCGGTACGCGGTCCTGCCGGAGGAGAGGGCCGCGGCCATGGCCCGGCACTTCCTCGACCGGCACCGGCGGGTGACGTGGTCCGGGCGCCCGCTGCCGGGGGGCTGCACCCCGACGGAAATCATCGATTTCGACTCCGAAATGTATCTTTGGGACGCGGAGCACCCGTTGGAGGAGCTGGAGGCGATCCTGCGGCACGGGGCCCCTCCGTGGCAGGCCACGGGGGGCGAGGATTGAGTGTCTGGGGCGCAGGGCCTTCCTGCGGCTGCGACGCGTGCGCACCGCAGGAGGAGCCCGGGACGTTCCTGAGGGACACCAACGGTTTCTTTTTTTTCTTTTTGGAAAGGGACGTTTGCCCGGGGCCCGGGCGGTGGCGGGCCAACTGCCGGCAGTTTCGAACCGTTGTCGGTTTTGCCGCCAACCGGCAGGTACGGTCGGTTGTGTCGCTGGCGGTGCACAAGCCCAATTTTGTCGGTTAACCGCCACCGACGGCGGTTGACCCCGAGCCCGCGGGCGCACAGGAATGATGGAGATCGCCCTGGCAGGGCAGACGGGGGGGAACCGGCAGCCTCGGGGGGAGGGCAAGGAGCCGCCCAGGGCCACAGCACTGAGGGGAGGGGAAGGGGGGGGGGGGCGCAGGGATGCATTGGAAGGTGGGGGGGGGGGGGGGTTACCCCCCCCTCCTCCCTCCTCCAGGCCCCCAGCCTATGATTCAGCCACTCTCTTCCTGACCGCAACTGCCAGCTTCAATGGCCTTTGTAACCGACAGCAACCGCCCCCAACCGCTTTGGCAACCCCCTCCAACCGCCTGCCTGACTGCGTCCGAAACCCCCTCTGAGGCTCCGTCCCTTCAAATGCATCCCTGGGGCGGGGGGGGGGGGGGGCTGATCATCATTTGAAACACCCGAGTGCCGCTGCACTCGGGGGGGGGGGGGGGCTGAGGGGCGGACAGGGACACGAAGGGAAGGGAAGGGGGCTGCCACCCCCAAACAGAACGCCAATGGAGCGAGTGGACGCAAAACGGGGGTCGGTCTGGCCAGGGGACCTTGGGTGTTCGGACCACCGACGAGGACAACCAAAAGGGACGCTCTGGCCCTAAAGGGAAAGGGCTTTACCGGGGGCCTGTCCAGGGCCCCGCAACGATCCGGACAGCGATCACACAAGACCAAGTGTCAAACAGGGGGTTTGCGGCAGCCGGGGGGGGGGGGGGACGAGATGAACCTTCGCCAGTTTCTTTGCCGGTCAATCCAAAGGCGCAATCACCGTCACACGTCCCATCCGAGTACACCGGATCACACCTGCAGGGGTGCCTCCAAAGGTGTGATCCGCGGCCAGCTACAAAAACTTGCAACCAACCGATGGTGTCGGTGGTTGGGGGTTACACCTACGCATTATGCGGCAAACGACCTGATAAAGGTTAACGTCGGCTGTAATCACCCCCGAAGGTGAATCCCGCTTGTCGGATTCACCTTTGAGGGTGTTTACGTATATTAGAATGGCCGTACACCGGAGGGGGGGGGGGGGGCTGTCCCCCCCCCCCTCCTCCTCTTCCACTGTTTGGGGCAGCCCCCCCCCCCCCCCCCTTTTGCCCAGACCATCGGAGGAGGTGTCCGGTCAGGCCCCCTCCCCCCCCCTTCAGAACCCCCCCCTTTCTGACATATCCCTGGGGGAGGGGGGGGGGGGGGGCATCACCACTCGTTGGGGACCATGTCGCAATCCAGGGATGGGGGCCAGGCAGCCAATCCCGATTGTAAATGGTATTTACCCCTGCCTATCTGATGCGGGTGGATGGTTGGGGCAGGGTCAGTCAGAGCCGAGGTCAATATCTATCCACAGCCTATACCTTGGGCTCCTTGCTCCAACCCCCCCCCCAATCATGGTCCAAGCTTTTTTTTTGGATGTGAAATCTTATTTTTTAGCATAAAGAAAAGGTTTTGCATCTAAAAAAAAAAGATCCGCCCCCCCCCCCCCCCCCACATCCCCTGGGGTGGGTGTTTTGGGAGGGATTTTTGTTCGTGTATTCCAAGGGGTCCCAAGGTATGGATGCACATTCGGAGACATGGCCAACACAGGCACGTTTGGGCTTCCGAGCGTTCCCTAACCCATCCATAGGAATTCAATGGGAAAATGGGAAGGTGTTGGAATGGAATTACAAGATTGGTATTGGGTGCAGAACAGACCGCATGCACAGCGCAGGACACCCAATAGTGAAATGGTAACCACGCTTTAAAGCGAGTTTTGGGGGGGGGGGATATGGGATATCGGTTTTCAAGCATTCTTAGAGTGCTGCGCAGTAAGCAGGTAAACGTTACTGTGCCCCTGTGCTGCCAAACACAGAATGACTGGTGGTTCTGCATTCAAGCCGACCCCACTGACCCATGCTGGCATCCCTCTTAACGATGGTTTCCCCACTATACCCACCCAGCTGGCCAACCAGGCATATTTTACTGTTTTGGTGATGTCATGCGGAACCCTATTTTTGGTGATGTCATACCATGTTTTTACCGCTACCCACACCTTTGTGAGCCCAAATGCTCCACCCCAAGCATCAAAAACCCAGGTTTCCCCAGAAACCCCAGTTTGGCTCCACTGACCTTCTTGTCCCAGTGTGCAGTTTTATTTTATGTGTGAAGGGACGATGATGCGGGGCGCCCAGTCCGCCGGCGTCGTCACTTACATGCCCGGCGGCAGCACGGGGGCGCGAGGCAAGCGCAGCCGCGTGCCACGGGGGGCGCTCCTGGTCGGGACCCGACCCCAAAGGGGGGGGGGGGGGCTCTACGGACCCCAAAATTGTCACACGGAACAATGTGCTTTGTCGGCGCCGGAGGCGCTGGAGATTTTGTTTTAGGCATACGGCAGGGGGAATTTTTTTTGTTCGACCCTATGTGTCTGTGTACTCAAAATACTCAGAATTTCGTGGAGAATTCAAAAATGGCTGAAAAGCACAAAAATGTTTTGGCTTGAATCCCTACGTACCTTGAGACATCGGTCAATGCAGGCACTCACACACGTTGCCACTCAACTACTCAGGGAAAACTGGTCAGCTGCGGAGGACCTGTTCCGAGCTGCCGTTGCCACCGTACATCACCTCAAAAAGCGCTCCCGGCCCTATGACACTGCAAACCCCAACCCAAAACGGACCTACATGCCCTGCACTGCCCCTCAACCCTCCGAGTCCGAGCCGGTGTGGCCTAATCCCTGAAGACAGGGACCAACCCCTCTACAGACTTGACATCTGACACTGGATTCTTGCACTTGACGGTGGTGTCGGCTGCGCGCCAGTTCCTATTTTTTCACCAACCCATGGCAGGTTGGCCCCCCTGTGGCGTCCCCCCCTTGTCTATTTTTTCTCCCGCAGGTGTGGAATGCCACTCCCCAGCGCGCCGTAACCCTGCCTGTGTTCTACCTCCCATCTTCGCCCTCTTCTGTGTGTCACCAATCACTCCACAGCAGTGCGCTCTGCCCCAAGCGAATAGTGACCCTTTGTGCCTGATTGACCAATCGCGCCTGAATGTCATCCCCCTCCCACTCTGATAGTGTATGACATGCAACCTGCTGATTCACCTCGGCCTTCAATCTTCACTCCGCTGTCTTTTTCAGCCTACAGTCATTGTGCCTCACGCACACTGGGAAGCCTACGGGCGTGGCAGTCTCCCACTGCATAACCTGGTTTCAGACTCAGCTCATCCTCACTACGTGTCAGATCGGCTACCACAGTCATTTGTGGGATCATCGTAGCACTGGACAGCTCTGAACCTTGATCCCGAGGGGTCACCTCGAGTACTGTGAAGTGAGCAGGCTACGCCAGCTCATCTTGGTCTGAGCCAAAAAAAAAAAGCACAAAACAGGTTATGTAGCCACCTTGCCCACTTGTGGGCCACTTCTGATTCTGCCCCCCGCTCTGAAGTGGAGGGGATCCCCCAGGCGCCAGGGGTTATGTAGCCACCTTGCCCACAAGTGGGCCAATTCTGATTCTGCCCCCCGCTCTGAAGCGGAGGGGATCCCCTAGGCGCCAGGGGTTATGTAGCCACCTCGCCCACAAGTGGGCCAATTCTGATTCTGCCCCCCGCTTTGAAGCGGAGGGGATTCCCCAGACGGCAAGGGTTATATAGCCACCGTGCCCACTTGTGGGCCACTTCTGATTCAGTACTGCTGCAGTGCAGCAAAACAATCATGAGCTATGACCAGTCACAGTGCGTCTCGTTAGCTTTGTGTGTTTGCAGGCTTTGATGGGGCCTGACGGAAAAGGTGCTGGGTTTGGGTCAACAAAGGGGGGGGCATGCCCCCCCCCCCTTCGGAGGGGGGTGGGGTTCCCCCCCCCTACAGCCCGCCAAACTGTCGAACACCCCTCGGGGTCACACATTGGCTGGCGGCCGCCCCCGTGCCGCGTGCTCAACAGCAAGTGCAGCGACCTCTCCGACCTGATTGCCCACAAACTCAAGAAGACGATGTCGCTGCAGGGCAAGTCCACTGAGCTCGTGTCCTACCGCGGCCACACGCGCTTCGCAACGTCCAGCCTCACCACTTTGGACGGATGCCACCCGCACCAGTGGACATCCCCCTCCGTCATGAGCTTCTGGGACGGCTTCCGTGACAAACGCTCTTCCTCATCCCGGCGGACCGTTGAGAACTTCATCACGCACAACGGCGACTTCGACCCGTTCACTGCTGGGACCCACTCGTACGATCTGTCGAAAGTCCAAGCCTGGCTCCAGCGCGTCCTGTGGACCCCCATGCCCAGCACCGTGGACAGCGAGGTGGTGGCGGGGCTCGTGGACCTCCTGCAGACGCAGGGCCTCTGGACCCTCTCCGTGCGGTACGCCTTCGTCTTCGCCGGGGGCCACGAGGACTTGGATTACGACATGCCGAGCCTCAAGGAGATTGAGGCCGTGGCGCACGTCCTAGAGGCCGTGTTCGAGGCGAAGGTCATCACGGAGAACGCCGGCTCCAATCACGGGCCGACCCGGTCCGGGGTGGTGACAACGGCAGTGGACCAGTTGGCCAGCGACCTGCCGTTCGGGCTCGATCTGGAGTCCGCCCTTTTGCACGAGTTTATGTTGGCGGCAGTGAACACGTTCTTCGACAACAACCTGTACCATTCGGTCCGCCTGCTGCCCAGCAACTACAAAGGCTCCTTCGGGCTGTCCGTATCCTCATCCCCTGCCCCTGCGACCACGGCCCCATGTGCACGGCGGCAGATTCCCCGTGCGCCCCAGTGCACAAAACTCCGCCGCCTCTGCTGCCTCCGGAAGCGCCCCCACTTCGACTACCTCTAGCGGCGCCTATACCAACGACCCCGCCAACCCATTCACTCATACCGCCGACGCACCCGCCACTCCGGCCAGCCCCAGCTAAAGCAGGAAAACGAGCGCTTCCCGGTGTTCGTGCAAGGCCTCAACACGACTATCATGCTGCACTGCTGCCTCCAGCGTGACGAGGTATGCCGGGGCGGCCCTCCCATGTTGCTGTCAACCTTGACGGACATGCTGTACCGGCAAGTACCAGGGTACCGGGCCCAGCGGGGCGGCACCGCTGTGTCACACACGCTGCCCTCCAGCGTGCCCCATGTGCTGTGCTGCACTATGATCGCGGGCCCCGTGCAATTTCACGAAGCGCCACGCGGGGGCCCGATGGACTTGTACATTGACACGCTGGATGGGGTCACGGTGAGCACCCGGAGCACCGGCGCCCAACACCACTACTACGCTGTCAACGAGATGGAGACGGCGCCACAGCAGCCCAGCGGTGCGCCCATGTCGCAGAGTCGCTGCAGGACACGGTGAGGGCCCAAATCCACCAACGAGAAGCAGCGATGAAGCAGCCGAGGCAGGGTAACACCCTGACACCGGGAGAGGCCCAAGCAGCGCTGCCGGTGGGGCTGGGGACCGCACACATGCCGACAGCGAATGCTGTGCGGTACAGGGAGCAGTAGGCACCGACGACGGGCCCCCCGCGATGGCTGGTGGGCGAGGCGAACGTGGGCACGCCGGCGGCTGATTTACGTGACCAACAACAGCTCAGAGGCCATGTCCAAGCGGGCGGCACGAGAGGACATCTACCTAAGACATGGAGTCGTCCCATCACACCGCAGGAGCACGGGGTCAAACTGGAGACCCAGCTGCAGACAAGGCACCGAAAATGGGAACCGTCACGGGACGTGCACAGGACGTCCAACGATGAGCATATGTGGTCCCGGGACGATACCCACATATTTTCTGACCGCGGCCCGGACTCCTGTGACAACTCCAACATGCTGCACGCGCAACCTGCCCTGACCGCCATGCATGGCGTGGGGAACGAAGTTGACGCTAATGCACAATGGAACAGTCTCCCCAGCAGCGCGGACAGCATTACAGCCTTACTGCGGCAATTAAGCGCAGCTTGCCCGGTCCTGATGTCGCTGTGGCGGACCGTCGGACCCGGTGTGCTACCCTGCAGGCATCTCACTGGCGCGCCCCTCCGCGCCACCTATGTTGCCCGTCGCCAAACCAACAATCGTTGGGCTATGTCGGGCATCTTCCCCAGAAATGGGGTCACATGCAAGGAATAGTGTCTGCTGAAAGTGCCTCAGCACTTTTGGCATCCCTGCAAACCATATGAGATAAAATTCCCACATCTACATTTTAGTATATCTGACAAGATCTGCCCTGGGCGTCAGGACACCCTAGGCTGCACCCGTGACAGGACACGTGGCTCTGCAATAGTAATGCTTGACTGACGGGCGGACTGACGGGCGGTTGGGACGTCATTGTGGCAGCAGCGATATGTGCTGGAACCGGCGCTCCGGAGGTCGCTGCTGTGGTTGCCGCTCCCGTCCAAATTGGCAGTGCTGACGTCATCGCTTGCGCTGCCACTGGTTCGCTGGGCGCGAGCACCAACCCCGTCGACGTGCATCATGCTGGATGTGTCACGACAGTTCAAAGCATCTTCCGAGAACATCTATGTACCAGTTCCAAGCCACACAGGCCCACCAGGGGGTATACTGGGAGAAAATCGGTTGGCTGAGGATTCTAGTTGCCCAATGCGACACGCTTTCTCTACACGTTGTTGCTGACACTCCCCTTAGTCAGGCAGCCCTAGTGAAATGAGCCACGTGTCTGCCACGGGCGCAGCCTAGGGTGTCCTGTCGCCCAGGGTGGATATACATGATTACCGAGAAGATGAAAGCATGATGAGGAAATAAACTATTCAGGGCCCTGCCTTCTAGGGCCCTATCTGTTGTTTGACCTTAGGTTTAGCAAGGGTACAGGGGGACAAGTAGGGGGAAGCAGCAGGACGGATCAGATCACAGGCAGAGCAAGCCACCACAGAGCCAGCAATCATGCACCTCTGACTGTACATACTGAACTCCAAAAACCTTCAGAACACTGCAGTGGCTACGATCCCAGCTTTGAGGGGTTGAGGGGAGCGTTTGAAAACCTCGAATGAGACCAACCGGGGGTGGCCACACCGACAGTGGCACCCGAACCTCCCACTCGGGGGATGATAACAGCACTGCCGAGGCCATTAGCAGCGACACCGGCGAACCCCATGCCGCAACCCACACGGAGCAGTCACGGCCGCCCTTGGGACTTGCAGGCCGCAGGCACACGTCCTCCCACCGCGGCCACAGCAGCACCGCGGAAATGGCCGCAGCGACATACGGAATCAGGACAGGGGAGGGCAACGCAGCGCCCCATGGTGCTGACCGCGCGCCAATACACCAAGTCTTCGTGCGGACGGATGCGGGGCAGACCATGACAGTCTGCGTCCGCTCCTGGGACGCCAGTGTGCGCGAAGTCACAGCGCAGATCCACGACAGGCACCGTGCTCCGGCCCATTAGCAGAGGCCGGTGTTCGCAGGCAAACAGCTGATGCACGGGGACTGCACACTGGTGGACTACGGCATAGGGGAGGGTTCCCCTCTGGACCTCCTTGGCTGCCTATGTGGCGGCATGCCAGCAAAAGGCGACGCATCAAAGGGAGATATCACCATGACGCCAGCCGAGAGCGCCCCCAACGTCACCACAACGTCAATTTGCTGTTGTTTAGGCACCCTTTGGTGGTCCACTTCGTGTTTGTCGCCACATTTTTGCAGCCGGCTGACCCCGTCTCTAGGTTGGAGGCGTTGTGTGGGGGGTGCAGGGCGAGGGCTTTGGAGGCCGCCCGCGGTATTTGGCAGCGGCTCGGAGACAACTTATCCTATGCCTTGTGTATCGGGTCTGTGGCCCGGTATGTGGGTGACGCGCTGGGGCCTTTGGTGGCGTTGCCGGGTGAGCTGGAAGGGGGGGCTGAGGAGGACGTGGGGCTTTTTGGGTCTTCATGGGTGTCGGGACGCGTGGAGAGGGTTGGTGGTTTTATTCGTTTCTTGGGGGCCAAGGGGGTCTGGGTGTGGATGCCGGAGCGGCCCCAAGATCCGTGCGGCAAATATGCGGCAGCGGGGGTCGACCCCAGTGATTGTTGGCATTGGGGGGTTGATTGCCCGAGGCGTGGGTTGCGCACGTCGTAGGGTGAGTGCGAGGGTGGGGCGACTCTGTTTTTTGGTCGCCCTACCACGGTTTGTAGTACCCTCGTCTCCTAGTACAGTTGGTCTTGCACTCGTCCAATAGGGCGATAGTCCTGGGTTCGAATCCCGTTGCCTCTTGGGAGTCGTCCAGGATAATCTTCCACTATAAGGTCCGGTATAGCAAGGGGCTTTTTTTTTCTCGACGCCGGTTTCTTTGCCCCGGAGCGGGCGTGGCGGACCGGACTGAGTGGAGGGGGAGTGGAGGGGGGGGGGGGGGGGGCAGCACGGGGGGGGTGGGTGGAGATAATGATAGACCCCGGGGCGGGAAGGGAAACCAAAGGGCAGGGGCCAGGCGCGGAAGTTCCCTGGCGGCGATCGAAATAAACACACCGGCCCCGTGCGGTGACACGTGGGTGTGTCACGTGGTGATTGCGCTCAAGAGAATTGCGAAAGCGGCAGCATGCATAGCCAAAAAGAGATCAAGGTTGATCACGAACCGGAATGACCGGTCCTAGGCGCCTTTTGCCAATGTCTGTCAGGAACAGGGGCAGCGGATAGTGATGACCTGTATCATACAGATAGTAATTGCCTGTTCACACTGGGCCACTCATGCCATGAACACAGCATGTATGCATAGGCATCTCCACTGTTACAATCGAACATTGGCGTCTCTTTAGACAACTGTCAACAAGCAAGCAAGCAACAGACCCCCTCCCCCTGCCCCCCGGTGGGGGGTGTCTATACAGTTAACCACGGTCCTCCGCTGGTCGACCAATCACCGGACCAAGAAGTATGTGCATCTGTGTAAGGAATATGCCATGATGCATAGTGAACACCATCCCATATGGCATGTCTCTTTAGCCAGCTGCATAGGCGATGTCGTGTTTCCTCTTTGGTGCATGGCATGTAACGTGATACATATAGTACCCACACCTGACTTAAAATCACATCATGTGGGCTGTAACTGAGAAAACGTTGCATTGCTTTCTGGCAGGCACGTACTGCTATCCTCTTATCATGGCCGCACAGAAGGCTGATTTGAAGCCATGCTGCTGCAGACATGAGGTATTCACTCCAAGCAGTCAAGAAAGCTCGATAGTTCATTAATACACCAGTGAAAAGGTTACTCAGGCTCGTTTCAGATACAGCCCAAGGGGACTGCAGGGGGGCACCTTGTTTCAGTTGCTAGGACCCTGTTAGAGCAGACGGGTGTACATACATGGTACCCCAGCCATGATGCCGTTCCATCCCTATCCCCATTGCATATAGATTTCCGGTCATGTAACTGAGCTGGCACTTATGCACACTGTCACTGATACATGGGCATAATACCCTCAAGGACCACACGTGTTGCAGCAACTTGCACACATCGGTCATTGCCCATGATATACCAAGGCCTTTAGCTGCCACCAGGATATTGTCACGGAACTGTGCTAGTGCTATAACACGTCCTCTGCCCCATGACTTGGGGGGCATGGGAGGGCAAGTAAGGGCCACTATTTTAAGGGTGGGGAACACAAATAAACACCTTTGTTTGAGAAGGGTTTTGGATGCTTGGAGTGGAGCATTCGGGCTCACAAAGGTGTGGGTAGGGCTAAAAATAGGGTGTGACATCACCAATAATAGGGTCACCAATGACATCACCAAAATAGCAAAATATGCAAGGTTTGCCACAACGATGATATGGTGGGGTGTAGGTGCCCCATCCCCTGCCCCTAGTGGGGCGAAAAGGTGAAGAATGGATGCAAGGGAAGGCATTGGCGGCAATGGTTTCCCATGCTGGCAACACAAGCACAAAGGAATCTGCGGGATCAGCCAGCGGTACATATTGCCAACCCCCCCCGTCGACCCCTACACCGCTGTGTGGGCATCCGGGCGGAACTTGTACTGCCGACGGAAACTGCCTCGCACGCAGGACACACCCTGACGCGACACCCAGGAAACCCACACACATACAAGGTTAGACCCAACCCTCAGCAAGGCCACAGACCCCCGCAGCGTAAAGTCGTCCACCCCACTCCCCTGGGGGGCTAGTCGCCACTGGATAACAAATGGAAAGGCCGCCGCGGGGCTACGGATGCTGTCACCCACGCAACACCAAACATCAACCGGCCAACGCACGAGCGGGGACCTAGCCCTCGGCGGAATGACCACCGTTCTGATTATTTCTCAGGGCCGTAGCGGTCCCGAGCCGTGACGCCGGCTCATCTCAGGAAAGAGGGAGACAGAGAGCCAAGGATCACCAAAGCTCAAACAGAATCCACGAACCCGCGGACCGGGGTCCAGTGCTGCCTCCAATCCGTAAGCACCGTATAAATAACCCGCCACCATCGCTCTTCCCCCACCCTCCAGTGCCACGAGGGGAACCCTGCCGCCCCTATAACACGCGGCCGTGTGCCTGCCACATGTTGCCCAGGCATACGTACCAAACCCGCCACACCCTCCCCACCCTGCCCAAAACAATGTCCGTGGCGGCGTACACGCCCCAGTCCTGCAAAGCGTTCCCCAGCGTGAACAAAAAATATGCCACCTACAATTCATCCCAACAATGTGCCCCTGCCCCGCTGAAACAACCCCCGGCACGTATCCCTCCACCAAGATAAGCCTCCGCAGGGGGAACTCGTCCCAGCCTGGCAACCAGGTACAACCCTGGCGCGCTTGGACCATGCCCCCGCGCCAGAGGGGGGCAAACAGGGAATGCAAGAGGGGCAAGCTTGCCCCCTCGCTCCAGTGCAGCCGCCAGCAGCGGCACGCACTCGTCTCCCCCGGGTACCGCCATCGCAGCGCCTCCAAGAGGGCTGGCACCGCGATGCCCAACCCCTGAGGCGTGTTGTATACGGAGGCCCTAGTCTCCATAGCTCCCCCGGCGACATAGAGCTTGAAGGCTCCAACCAGGAGATCCTCCATGGCCAGCACTCCCGGCGACGCCTCCAGCACGGCCCACAGCGCACAGGCGCGGTCAGCCACCCGCCTCTCGGTCCGGGCCACCGGCTGGCTAGCCGTGATCTCCCGAACCCAACCGCGGATGACGGGGACAGGGTGCACCCGCTGCAGCAGCACACACATCGCCCGCCACTCCTCCCAGTCAGCCTCCGTCCCCGACCACGGTGCCGGAGGGGGCAGGGGCCGAAAAGCGGGCAGCAAGACAAAGGGAGGCATAGAGCTAAAAGCGGTCCACAATACCACCAATCACCCTGGTGCCCCAAAGGAGGCCGTCCCCTCAGTAGCAGCCGTCCACCGCACTTCTCTCTCCTGCAGTACCCCCCCCCCCCACCCGCACGTGAGGACGTGTCGAGTACGACACGTCCTCACGTGCCAGGGAGCAAATGCATGACAGGGGCACGACCTGCAGGGCAAGGGTTAGAGACTAACCGGCACTGTGGGTGGGTGGTGGGTGCGAGCTGACCTCAGTATCCAGAGGACCATAGC
The DNA here is from genome assembly GCA_964036045.1 of Eutreptiella sp. 'Long Island Sound 2002'. Taxonomy (NCBI): domain Eukaryota; phylum Euglenozoa; class Euglenophyceae; order Eutreptiales; family Eutreptiaceae; genus Eutreptiella; species Eutreptiella sp. 'Long Island Sound 2002'. The sequence continues at coordinate 945,939 of OZ038387.1, forward strand.
CAATGCACAGTCAGCAACCACCTGGTGTGGTACAGAACTGGTCCACGCTGCAGTGTAGCAAGCAAAACACTGAACAATGTGGTTATGACCATGCGCCTGTGACACGGGGGCGTATGCGAGCCCAGTTTCCGTTGCCTCATGGCCCCACCCGCACCCCCCCACCCCGTCCCGCCCCCCGCAGCGGCTCAGGGGCGCCTCCGGGTAGGGCCCGGCGCATCCATCCCCCTCGGCTACGGGGGGGGGGGCTCGTTGCCGTATTATGCCATTTTTATCTGTGGCACAATAAGTCAACACCCCGCCCCCCCCCCCCCCCGCCCAGGAACAACTGACTGGGGTTTGGTTGGGGTTAGGGACCCCAATTTTTGGGTTGGAAATCGCAAAAAAAAAGGTTTTGGGTCGATCTGAGATGGTGGGGGGTATCTTATGGTTAGAAAGCTACGAATCACTGTGCTAGGGGGCTCTTGCAAGGCCCACACATGAACAACGAACTCATGGGTATTGCACCCTCTAAATCATGGCATTGTTGGACCTCAACAAAAAAAAATCACTCTTCCTTCTTGCACGGACTCTTTGGCTCCCAGACAAAGTGACGCCGACGAAAGCTTTTCATTAGGTCAGTCTTCCACCGAAGCACAAAGATTTTATTCATCAAGTTCTGTGGCACTAATTCCCAACTAGTGAAAGGCAAAAAGAGTGGAAACTGCATGACACGTGTGCCCACTGGATAATGACCTGGAAACCATCCGCCATGCTAGAATGCAAGTGTTTGAAAATCACCTTTGACAGTATCAACAAATCTTTTTCCACGGTACTGCCACATGAGCTCCCGATGAGTCACCAGCGGATTTGCTGCGTTGCCGTGCTAGTCTTCTATTTTGGCCATCTTGCCAACTGGATCATTCGCGACAAGAAGCATGTTACACAATACCCGGGTTCCCTAGACAAGTTTTGCAGTCGTGGATCGCGGTTCTCCGTTGTTGGTTAACCTCACCAAAATACCTTCCAATCATGTTACACGATCTACATCTTTTTATTGATGCTCTCAAATCCCTTGCCAAGGGTTTACTTAAACAGTGAGCTCTAACTGTCTCCCCCCCTCCTACCCCGAGTAAAACACAATTCAAACAAGCAACCCGCGATCAACGCAAGCTCGCTTGGGCAGAGGAGCCGAAGGAGATCCTAGGAACATTGCATTTGGATGGGTACACCCTCGTGTTCACGGACACATTGTCCGTGATTGTTGATTGGGTTGGTCTTGTGGCCGGTCACGGCATTCTCTCAGGGACAGGCCTCAACTTTGCTACTCACCTCCCGGTGCATCTACGCCGGACCAACAATGCAGCCGAGCTGCAAGTAGCCATCAGAGCACTACAACTCTATCCAACTAGCGCAATTGCCAGTTGCACCAACTCCCGATATGTATTTTCGGGCGCTATTGGCACCGCTCGGCGCTAGAAAGCCCAACGTTGGACCGGGTGGTGTGGACTAGTGTCTAATGTGCAACAGGGCGAGACCCGATTTGACCTCTTGGACGCACTTGACAGGGAAATCAGCAGAATCAGTGGATGAAGGCCTCCTCACACCAAAATATCCTCGAACACAACAAGGCGGACGGGCTTGCAGACTCGGGCCGCATGTCCACCCCACTCATACTGCCTTCGCTCAGTCACACACCAACTAAGGTGACTCCTCCAGTCAAGAAGGCCAGGCTGGTCACGACAACGGACTATCCGGATGATATTACCCAAGTCCTATAACTTTCACCACCATGCAAGAACTCCCACGTAGACATCATATGCTAGATCCTGCAAAACTCCGACTGCACCTAGATCAAGAAAACATTGATACAGATCCCCCCTCTCCCCCAACTCTGAGCTTTACTCCTCTGACGAAGAAAAAATTTAAGTTTACGTCCGTCATACTCTTTCTCACACACTCTAGGCTCACGCTGTCACTGTTTGAGGTGCACGGCAGACCATGGGCTCCATTCCCATGTGATTTGGTGCACCAACTGTCTTTTGAGCCGCCGCCGCTCATTACTTTCTTCTCAGCCTTTTGAAGTGCGAATCTTCATAATGGAGTGGCCTCAGCCCTTGGGCTACGGGCTAGGCACCACGGTTTGAATCCTGGGATGTCGGCTCGTTTGTGTGGTCCATATAGATCATGCGCCCGTCGGTGCCCTTGCACTCTCAGCCGGGCGGCAGCTGGTAGGGGAAAGTGTGCTCCATCATACATATAGTTTTGCGAGTTGGACCCCCTCGCTGTCTATGGCGGTATTATTTTTTTCCAGCAGCTGACCACCAATTGACTTTGAGTCAATCTGTCTTCGCCATACTCTAGCGGTCACACACCCGTGCTCGGAGCATCGAGGGGCTGGATCAAGCCCCGTAGAGGCTCATAGTGCGCAGGCTTCGTAGTGCAATTGATGTAAAATTTCCTACTGTCTTTGGTAGTGGCCGCCCCTTGGCGGGGACAGATCGTTTGAATTTTTCATTTTCGCTGCCTTTTTGTGCGCACCTGACCACACCAGGGATGGATCTAATTTGTGCGCCACTCAGGGGGTGGGGGTGGGGGGGGAGGGGGGGGGGGTTGTGAATTGTGACATGTCACAAAAAATACAATAGGCCATAGTGGGAAAACAGCTTTTCTGAAAATATTGTGACACCCAAAAGGCTCTGTGGTAATTTCCGAGGTCCGAGGGCATGCGGGATGGTTGCTGGATTGCTCATCTTTGTGTTCCTGAGCTTCCTGTGTTTTTGTGACAATTCCGTTTTTGTGACATTATGCTTGCATGCGCGACAGAGAGATGAGACGCGGTGTCAACTGACACTGTGTTCTCTGTAGGCTCTCAAGACTGACGACATTCGCAGCAGCTCATTTGTCTGCCACATCCTTCTGACAGCCTTTGTCATAGTTCTGTCATTGGTCGAAAGAAGGTGGGTTTTCAGTGTGACCGGCCGTGTGTTTCAGCCGCGCCATGCCGAAAAAAAACGAGCCATGCAGCCCGTCGCGCCGCAGCAATTGCTCTGGCTGTGGGTGCTGTGGGTGCAGCTGTGGGTACTGGGTACTGACAGTGACAGTGACAGTGAATAAGAACCCTGGTGCACCAGCAAAAAAAGACAAAAAACTGTTTCCTGGAATATGCAATGGTTTGCATTGAATGCTTCAAGTGAAGGGGTGTGCTGCCTGCCTCCTGGCACCCTGTGTGGCTCAATCTGTGACCGGGGTTTTTTGTGACGCATATCGTGACGCCTCGTCACAACAGGGGGGGGGAGGGGGGGGTAGAGAGGGACACCCAACCCCCCAGTTAGATCCATCCCTGGACCACACTACAACACATGTTCCACTCCCAACTTGGGGTCCCTAGTTGCAAGCAGACCTTTTTCGCAGTTTTTACATGATTGTCATAGGCGTGCTAAGCATAGCAGAAACATACCTGGCTGTCTCCGAACCAAAGACCAGGTTCGATCCACCACGAGATGCAGCTCTCAACCAGCAGCAGAGGCACCACGTCCGCATCCGGATCCAACCCGTGACCACCAACCATTTTCTTCAAATAGGGCATCATTTTCGTCTGCTGGACCATTGTGGTTGCTGGTATTAAGTGGCTCCTTGGGATAAACCCGTTTGCTCGCCGTCACCATCTATTCCAGCACCATCTATCTGCGCCTTGAACTGCACCGGCCCTCCGCACGTTTCTCTCTCAGTGTCCCTTGTGCTCTCAGCCTCCTGGACAACGATGTCTGCCGGCGCTGACTGCTATTCGTACTGCTATTCGATGAACAAGACATCCGAGCTGGTGTCGTGCTGGGGGTTGGGCACGGAGGGCACCTGTGGTGGTGTCTCGGAAAGCCCCCCCCCCCCCCCCCTTGTGACCAAAGGAAGCCAATTGGTTGAGGTGGAGCACCCGAGTGAGGGCACCTTTCTGTACTGTACTATATCAAGACCAAGGTGGACAGAACACGGCGGCGGCGATGGCACAATCACGGATGCCCGTCAGGGCCTTTGACCAACGTGCCGGACGTTGCTGCATGTGCCAACAAGGACGTGCATGTGTGGAGCGCTTTGTGACCCTCGTGCAGCCCTTTTTGTGGGGTGGCATCTCTCTGGTTTCATGGGCACTCTGGGGAATGCATGGGCACAGCCCCTATTTCTTTGACCGTGGTCCCAGCCATCCTGATTTCCGCCGTGTCCCATTCTGCTCCTCCGTTTAGTGTGCGACATGGGGTGGGGATTGTGCAAAGGTCAGGGATGCGAGGCGCCGCAGGCCCCTGCCTGCATTGCTGGAGAGTTGTTGATCACAGCCATGGGTCGCAGCCACGAACTTAAGTTGCAACAAGAGCACGACCGTAAAGTCATGAATAGCCACCGTTTTTTGGGACCGTTCTTTTCACAAACGGCAGTGAGTTGCGGTTATTCTCTGTCGGTGGAATTATATATGTTAGGTGAGCTTTGCCTCCGTCCAGCTGATCCGCCCCTGGTTGATGTCATGCAACTGCCATCCCTCATGCGTCCTGTCCCTTATCTAAGATACGCTTATCAAGTGCACATGCGGTATTTTGCGATTTGACGTTGTGCATTCCCAACCGGCATGTAGGAGGAATAACGGTGGGTTTGTGTGCATTTCTGTTGGTATGCGTCTTCTGTTATCTCGAGGCCGGCCTGATTTCTCGCCCGTTGGGGCACGTGCATTTTCGCTTGGAGTGACATGGGGGTCCCCGACTGTTTGCCAGCAGAACAGAGGGTGGAATGCGCAGTCAGGGCTCTTAGGGGCCTCGCCATTGGGCCTGGAGGAACTCAACAGAACGGACTGTGGGTCTGCCCTTCCAGAGTCTCGTCTCGCAGCATTTCACTGCAACATAGAGTGACCTTTACTTGCACAGCCACACACAAGATATGCCCTGTCCAAAGGTGCAGGGTGCAGGGTGCAGTGTATGAACCGTATTGATTTGGGTGTTGCCATATCTTTGACAATGCGGAGGGAGGGTGGGCATTGTGTTGTATCTGCTCTGCTGGGCAGCCGGGTACTCTTCTGCACTGGCGGTCCTCTGGTTGGGAGGAGGTCACTGTTCAAACAGTCACGATGCTTAGAAGATGAAATCCGCTGGCGCTTTTCGTGCTCCTTTGACCAGGGCTTTCCTCGCGATGGCGGTTTGGCTGTCACGCGATACGGGTAGGTTCGCTTCCCAGTGGAGGCTACACTCGGCACTGCGGGGGGGGGGGTTCTCTCGTTTGGCCGGCATGCGCCGGGGCTGTGTGGGCCGCCCACCCTCCTTTGAAACCCTACTGGTTCACTGTCGTGGTATGGCTGAATGAATGCCAGCTCTGCGACTTTGAATTCATTGACTGAATACACAATCTTTTTCTGCGTACCGAATCAATCTTTTCAGCGACCGCCAGGCGGACACCATACACAATGTACATTTAATGTACATAGATAGTGGAGCACCCCAACCAAGAAGGGGGCACTCTGATGTTGATGTGGAACAGTTCGAACCAATGCCTGAAAGTGTCTATGGCAGGGACATACAGTCTATCAGAACCGATCGTTGATCCAAACCAGAGCGAAGTAGGTCACAACAATGGCGTACAGTACAACACATTAACGCATCAACAGAAGAAAGTCAATACGCATAAAGTCCACATGTCAAAGTAGGCCATCAGGTTCTGTCAGCCCCCTGTGCTTACTTCGCCGGTGGCAAATCTTCCCCAGCACAGCTTGTTGTACGTGGACTTGGCGCTATAGACTTAAAGACATAGAGAAAGGCGCCTGCGCGGTGCGGGCGTTTTCCACGTCCACGGACAACTTTTTCTTTCCCCTTGTGCTGTTTTCTGCGCCTCACCACTATTTGCCCCTCCCTTGTGGTGAGCCCGTGTGCCGTGGCTGCAGGATAGGGCGCCAAGCCAGGTCGCGATGGCTGTCGCGATGGCGGACAATTGCCACAGGTGCCTCGCCCCTCCCTCTATAGCAAACGCTATGAGCCCTACGGCCCCTGGTACCACTTCCCAAGTGGCATTTACGGGAGCCACCGGCCACGAGACGTCGTGGTTCAGATTCTGATTCTGATTCGGATTCGGCTTCATCATCCTCAGGCTCGTCACTTACGTCCGCCGATGAAGAGGAAGAGGAGGATTCCTCGTAGCTGACGTCGTGACAATCGAAACGCGAAACGAACCGATACGAGCACACCGAAACGGTTGCATCATGGGAATGGGCACCCCATGGAGCAACATGTTGAAACGCGAAACGTTCGAAACAGCTCCACAGGCTTGGGCACCCTGTGGGGCACTAGGCTCTTTGGTCGGGCGGCCGTACCGGAGAGTTCTACATCTTCTTCTTCCTCTTCCTACGGCCCTCCCGTGGCAGGGGGTGTGGGCAGCTACAACCACCTTTGGTGAGGAGGCTGGAGTGGAGGCCTCCGTTGTTGTATGCGTACCCCTTAGGCCACCGCGTCCTTGCCGTCCTGAAAAAAACTTGAAAAATGCAGAAGAGGGTTGCTAGAAACGCGTGCGCGGTGCACGCGCGGTGCACAACGCGGTGCGCGCGGTGCGGGCGCCTTTCTCATATGCTCAAGCAGATAAATCAAAAACTGACAGGGCATGTATATGAAATTCTAGCCTCAATGCAGGACAGTGGTCAACAACACAAATGCGCAGTTTTTTCGAGGGCTAAAAACTAGCATCAAATCATAGACATAAGCTGTGAAGAGATGTGCAGAAATTGGCAAAACTGTTGTGAGCGAGATGCAGGTGCAGCAGTATTGCGGTGATGGCTGCACGTGCAATCACACTGAAGACAATCGTGGCATACATTCACAAGCTGCCGATTTTGCGGCGACGGGGGGATAAGTGGAAAGCTCTTGTTGTGGAGAAGGCAGAAAGGCGGTGAAAAAGGATGAGGATGAACAAGCAAAATACAAACGCCATATAACAACATGATACATGTCGTGGCTGACCTCCCCACCACCCAGCCAGTGAAGCTAAGAAAAGAATGACATTCATAAATGTACAAATTCGAAATTCGTTAGCTAATCAGATGGTTGCATGAGTGTGGTTGTCATGGCAATTGTGGCCAAAATGTGGATGAGGCTCTTTAGAAAGGGCACAAGGCACAACCACACCTCTGTATTCTGCCAACGACGAGAAAAACAACACCTACTCCCAGGTGGTATCAGCACCCTGTTTGGTGAACATACTGAAGTAGGTCGTTACCCACAGACCCGTATCTCATTGTGCTAAGTATCCATAGCCATATCTCAGTTTCCAATGAACATGCGATGAAGAACATCCTTGAAGGTACAGATCCGCACGTAGCAGAGAAAGTCAGCAAATCTGTTACTGTTACTGCACAGCACATCGAAGTGTTTTTGAAACATGCTCGGTCAATATTCCCAAAACAATCCTTTTTTGTTTTGTTTGACTATGTTGCTTTGGCCATCTGATCGTTATTCTTTCACAAAACCACTCATGGGCCTATTTCGAAGATTTTTCCTCTAGTGCATATGCAAGTTTGAAATACAAAGATTGGATTCTCGAAATACCTGAAGGCATTTGATTCCTTTATCTACACTCATGGGTAAAGGATTGATGATGATTTAGTGCTCACAGCTTGTTCAAAGGGGCTGCTTCCCCTTCATTGGAATGAATTGTGTACAGATGCATGTACAACTGCTGGAGCGATTCGAGATTGGTGAGTAGTGCACATGAAACAAAAGAAGGATGGAGATGAAGGAAAGTGATTTGACCGGGTTTGCAACGGAGCATGAGCTTTGATCCATACCTTGGGGAGGGACAGGGCGGCAGCTGTGCCTGGCCGGGTCGGTGGACAGAGGACATTTCGACGCAAGGTTGGATGTGGGCACTAATAAATCCGGCGCGCAGACATAACGGGTTGGAGCAGGGGGTTGCTGGAGGGGACGGTTGGGTATCCCCACCAAAAAGTGAATCGGTTTTCATTCAATCTAGAACGTTTACAAACCTGTGCTAATTTGACCAGGGCGCACAAATCTGTACTAGTTTCCGAAAAGTTTGTCCACAAAGGCGTATCAGTCTATGTGCGGATCTGTACCACGTTTAAGCTACTTCAGGACAAAACAGGCATAAAATGGTTGGGTCCACATGTCAGGGGAAAGTAACCTAATGGTGTGTAGGGTACAGGAAGTATGGTGCGCTTTCTTCACTCTCAGCATGGCCTACCTCACAATGTTTTCATGTTCTTCGAGATTTAATCGCAAGAGGAAGCATCTTGTGCCAGCACATTTGAATACGGGCCCAGAACCACAACATGCCCAACCATTAAATTCGCACCGTGAGCATTCAACACTGCATGGTACAGGTTTGCCGAAATGTCGTGCTAAGTGTATTCCTCTGAGGGCATCAAAACCTGTGCAACACCTCCAGTAAGCGGTGCAATACCTGCATGAAAATATATTTACGTGGGATGCATAGATATTGGAATGCCCAATCAACCAGCAACTGACCGCTCTCTTCTTCATTTGAGTGTTTCCGTTTGGAAAGGCGCTGCGGGCAAAGGTAAACTGAGCGGTCAAAATACCCCCTGTGCCATTCTGCTTGGGTTCTTTAAAAGGCCCATTACATGTCCAAAAGCATGTTCAGCAGCAAATGCAAAGGCATGCAACGAAAACACACATCTAGGATCGGATATTGCAAGTACGCTACCCAAGGCAAGTCAGTGGCAGCATGAGCCAAGCCCAGAACTGGACGAGCACATTGGTGTCCTACCCACAAAGTACTCTGACACATGGCACGCCACTGAAAAAGTAGTAAGGGAGGTACGCTTGCACATTGGCGTGGCAGCCTTTTTGGTAGACGGGATGGGATATACGGGACACCATTGTGGAAGTCTTTTGGAGGTCGCTTTTGATGCCTCCATGGCAGGAGGTGGGTCTGTGGGTCATGGTCAGGCCGGGGGCCAGGGCTTGGGGGAGGGGTGTGGCAGACCGCAGCAAGTCATCTCTGCAGTAACATCTGTGCACACTGCCGGACAAGTAGAAGCTTTGCAACGAAATAATTGGAGACTTGGCACCGGAGATGCAGGATGCAGGACCTGAGACGCAGGAAACATGGGTGGGCATGAGAAGACGTTGATGAGGGCAGAATAAAACGGGGTTCATGTGTTTTGTATTATCCACTAATTATTGTTTGTTGTCCCCGCCCCTCCCCCTCTTGAATGTAGCCCCATGTGGGTGTGTGTTTGTACCCTTGGCTCATTTGGGGCCGGGGGGGGGGGCAGCCTGTTCGAATCTAGACACCCCCTCCCCCTCCCCCCACACCCCCCTCCAGGCCCCCAAAATCACCTGGAAGAGAGGTTGTTAGATCAAGCGCAGACGCGGGCGTCGTATATACCCCCTTTTTGGGGGTCACTCGCATAGCATACCCCAAGGCATGATATTTGATGTCCAACCCCTTGTAATGACGCGTTACCGTGGGGGGCCTTGTCCACGGATCACGCTGGGGCGGACACGCAAGCAGGTAGGCAAAGCACTGCGCTTAGGGCATCCTCATAGAACAAAGCGTTCTAGAATCCTTGCCACCCTGTAAACACACAAACAAAGGTATGTACAACAACGGCATATGTACACACTGACAGATAGGCAACTGACTGGGATGGCAGCACCTTATGGCAATAGACACTCAGTACCTGCCCACAGCCCAACCTCAGGTCCCACCTCCCTAGTGGCACACAAATATGGTTGCTTGAATACAACCCACACATCTGCCCAGAAATGACCCTAGAACACTGAGGTGGGAGGGGTGTCCTGACCAGCCACGGGCGAGTTCCCGAGAGCCAATGGGCTCCAAGGCCAACCGACAGTGGCTTCCCATGCTCCTTTGACGGCTTGGTTTAACTTCCCTTTGAGCCGGAGATATGGCCCTGCCATTTTCCCATAGAGGGTCTAGGGTCTGAAAATGGGCTGTTTCAGCCCAGAATTACTTTGGCCCAAAAAGTCCCAAATTGACCTCTTGTCCGGGCCATACGAGGGTAAGGGTTAGACAATCAACCACATACCCTTCGATTATGATCCCCCTGGAGGCTCTGTGCAATCTGGCTTCCCCAGATTCCCCGGCGTCCTGGAGCCCTAGGGTCGCCAAGTGGGCTCAGGGCGCCGAAATTGCTGAAATTGTCGTCACTGTTGACGACCCACAGGCCCGCGTCACGAAGACTGTTCTTCGCCTTGATGTTTTTTTTCAGGAGGGGACCGTGGCCCTTCCATAGAACCAATTGGGAGCTTTCAACTCCCCGAGGGCTTAGAGATATGATTCTCACTTTGGGGGTCATGACAGGGGCAATTCAGGGGGGGGTGGTGGCCAAACCCAACACAAATACCCCCTTTTCCCTAGGGGGTCGGTACCCACGTATCTCCTAGCTGAAAATCCCTCAGGACCAAACCAATCCCAATTCCTAGAGTCTATACCCTTGCCTTTCCCTACGTGGCTTGGCGGACAACGGGGGCGGCTAGTCTTGGAGAGTCGGCCCCATACATTGGGCTCATAGGGCGATTTTGGCCCAAATCGCCCGTGGTGTTGGTCTCCTCACGCTCCGCCATGTCCACGATCGGCTCCCATGAGACGCATGCAAGGGGTAGGGACCTTGGTTGTGAACCTCACATAGTTACTTTGGATCAAGTCCGTTGGGCTAGGCGCACAGGGTTAGGCCAGCAAGGTCATGTTTGGGTCGAAATTGGAGTTCGGCCCAAATATTGCTCAATTCGCATGCAAAGAAAAATTGCTCCATGTCGCTAAGCAACAATTTAGGCCCAAAGTCACTATAGGCGTCAAAGTAGAGACCAAATGCCCTAACCCTTGTCCCTTAGTTGGATCAAAACCCCTCCGGATTCGAGAATGGCACTTGCGCCAACAGGGGTCGCGGTGCTGGGTGCTTCCAATTGGTGATCACTTGGGGGGTTCTATGGCGCTGCCATGGTAGGCTTACATTGACCCAAGCGCTTAGATTCCACGTAAGGGATCATGTAAACATCGTGTGAAAATATGACGGTCCAACTCGCCCAGTCCGAGTTACATGAATTGTCCTGATCTGGTGCAGTGTGTTCCTTCCTCCTTGGCAAACTCAAATTGGGGGCAAAGATCGCGTCGCCGAAGGCAGAGAAAAATTCGTGAGGCGGCCAAGTGACCTAAAATGCAAAGTAGGGACCAACATGGATCTATTGGACGTCGTGGCTCCTTGGAATGAATTTTTTGAGTGAGCACACGAAATGGAAAAAGTCGGATAGTCATCCCCTACTAGGGTATGATGTCCAAACCCATGGGGTTTGGATGGCCAATGACCTAGGGTCCAAAAAGGGTAGTACCCATGGGTCACATATTGGCCAATGCTTCGATCCAAAACCAACACACCACATATGAACATCGCGATGTGTCATATATCATGTGAAAATGCCAAAATTGTGATATTGGCACATACTTAATTATGGCAAAAAAATGTATCGCGGCCCGAAGGCCTTAGAGTAGACATGGATGGCATAACATACACCCCATTGTGCCAACCATGTGTTCTAGAAGCCTACGAGTGCTCATGAGACCAAGTATATGTACAAATGGACGAAATATGGTTTATTGGAACCTCTCCAATATTGCAAATATAGGGGCTATATGTGGCTATATGGGCATGTTTGGGCTATGGCGATCGCCAACCAAGATGGCGCCGATGTTTTCTATTGAAAACATCGTCGTATGTCGCTTGGGACGCCCATTGCACGCAATGGTAGCCATCGGTTGACGATTGGTACCATATGTCCCTCATGTACAATGAACCAAGTTCACTAATATTGCCTTAACTCCCTGGGATCATTCCCAATTCCCACAAACCCAAGCACAATCGTAAAGTAGACATTGAGGGCGATATGATAGAGCCCTTGAAGTCTACTCAACTTGTCATGGTTCGCGAGCATTAGCGACATCGAGTTCCGGAGGGAGGCAAAAATCCCAACCTTCACGGATCTCCGCGCTTGGCGCACCGAAATGACCGCCTTGAAAATGAGGATCAGATTTTGGGTCTTAGGGAGCCAAAATTTGATACGTCAAGTCATCAGAAATGTCAACTGATCGCGGTGGCAGGATCGCGGCGACAGCGACAGGCAGCAGTAAAAGACAATCATGTCGCAGAGGAATGCGAGATGCGCGGATTGAAATACAAGTTTCTATGAGGAATTGGATTCCTGATCGATTCCGCACATTGGAAAAATTTGCGGCGCCCGCAGGCTGCTAGTTATGCTGTGAATTCAGAAGGCACCTAGTTTAACGGGAGTGGGCATGGTCCGACTGTGTCCCTGAAGGTCATGAGGTCCAGGGTACCGCTTAAGTAAAATCATTATTGTGCCCAATAAGATGATCCCCCAATGGATTTTTTGATTTTGAGGCCTCTATCCCTTGAAACTGGATATCACTTTTTCAGCGGGGGGGGGGGGGGTTTGTGCAAAAGTTTGTGCTCAGAAGGGTTTGAACAAGGGGTAGATTGAGCAGAGCTGGCTGGCAAGCAGGCCGGCCGGCAGTCCGCCGACTAGCAGCCGGCCGGCCGGGATTCGAACCGCTAACCTACATGCCTGTGGTCGGATGCATTGCCATTCGACCACTGCTTGTTCTGACAGGTGCTGCTCTCCCCACTGCTTGTAGCCGAGTCTGCCACCGAAAAAGCCCAAACTGTGTGTTTTTGCCTGCCTGCCTGCTTGCCCAACTGACTGTCTGACTGACTGCTTGCTTGACTCACTGACTGATTGGCTGACTGTCAGCCTCTCTTCTAGGTGCACTGCCAAAGGCAATAGAACTTTCGAACCTGTCTTTCTTCAATTTGAGATTTTGGGGAAAACTTCTGGCGCCAAAGGCGGTGGATTTTTTTTTCCTCTTGAGGGCGAATTTTTTTTTACCCTTTGTGTCCACACTCAGAGTACTCGCATTTTTTGTCCAGAATTTAAAAATGGATGAAATGCACAAAAAATGACTTCCAACCTGACCTCTTGGTCAGACCTTGGTTGATGGGAGCCTGGGCTGATGAGTGATTGTTTCTCAAAAGATTTTTAACCCCACTTGTGTATGTGCAAAAGGATCGGCTGGTTATGGGGATCATTTTGAGGTGTCTATGTTGGGGTATCCACCGAGACACCTAGGGGACCCCGGCGGCTGACGGGCCAACCCATCTACCGCACCCTTTGCGGACCCAAAAGTTTTCGCACACGGTTGGGTGTCAATGGTCGAACAGACCGCCCCCCTTGTTTGGGGCTAAGTGGTGGTTTTCAAGGGGGTTCTTGTTAAAGATTGTGGCTTTTGGAGCTTGGGAGGGGTTTTGGATGTGCTGAAGTTGATTCCACTTTCAACTCAAGAAGACTTGACAAGGGGCAGACTTTTTTTCGACGACTCAGTTGGCTGAGCAACCCGCCTAACCTGATTGAGCCGTCACCGAGCCACTAGTGGGCTGGCTCACTGAGCCCTCACTTAGCTTTCACTTAGCTCTCACTTAGCTCTCACTTAGCTCTCAGTGAGAGGTTTGGCGCTCTTATTGAGAGCTAATTTCAGGCTCACTCAACTTGCAATGGCACAAATCTTGTGAACAATCTTCTCTCAAAGCCTCCCCCTCCCCTCCCGCTAGGCACGTGATAATGTCCTGCACCGGTAGTGGAACCCTCTTTGCTTGGTCACCGCCTTACTCTCCACCTTCCAGCCCTCCTTGCGGATGTTATAGTCAAGCGTGTGGTTGTCTACCACACACAAAGCTGATTTATTGTTCACCAAACTAACACCCCCCCCCCCATTGATTGTACGCAACAACTTTAGTCGCACATGACTGCTTTCTAATGCAATGCCTTCCAATGCAAAGCAGCTAAACCTTGCAATGGTCCCACACGATGCCACATGCGCATACATGTCGCCAATCCACATGTGCACCCACAATGTCTTACTCCACCACTTTCTGAGTGTCTATTGTTTTTCGGTGTCTTCTCTGCCATGCCTGCCCGGCCAGCTGGGCCTGTTGCTAAGCATTCACCGGTATCTCTCTCCCTTCTCACCGCGGAATGAGTGCCAGAGAACACCTCTCCGCCTTCGCCACAGCCGGCGTAGCCCGGTTGTTACCCGCCGAGAGCCGACAGCTAGCGGTCCTCAGTTCCATCGACACCTACGACTACATTCTACAAGATCATCTATGGTTCAAAGACGGCTTTGATGATGGCACACAGTCCGTGGTTTTGTCCTCCCTTGAACAATGTGTGGATTCCAATGCAGCCACTTCCTTGTTCTATCGTCAGCAGCCGGGTATGCTACTCGTGGGGAAATGGAGGATAGACAAAAAATCCTTACTGCAATGAGCACAATCCGCACTCATTTGACTACGCTCTTCATGGATCGAGAATATGATGTCTTCGGGCAAACAATTCTGTATAAAGCCCTTGCCTTTGTGGAAAACATCCCTTTCTGCTGTGAAAAAATCTCCATGGCTGACAGACCAGTTGTCCACATGGCCACTCATAAGGAAATGGTCACATGGATAGCCTATTCAACCCCCGAGTCCAGATGCAAACCGACAGCGCTACGTTCCACGGCGGTGTTCAAAACCCCCAGGCTCATGCCACCAGGACAAACACCGAATAAAGTTGTGTACAGGGAGCCTGAGCTGCAGCTAAATCAACATGCGGTGCAAATGCATGTGGATCACGTCAACAACATCATGGCAACACTGCAATTGGACTCCAAAGAGCAATACCTAGAACCTGGGGTGGATCTACGAAACACGCGTCTGTTCTTTCCACAACTAACTCCGGATCAGGTGTTGCTACTTGCCGACCAGCATGGAACTAAGCCTCGCTTCCAGATCCAACCCATCAGTTGGTATAGGGGTGGGGATGATGTGCACTTCTCGAGGGCCTTTGATGGCTTCATCAAAAAAGAGTACAGGGACAAATGGGCCCCTTTCATGTTCATGTATGTCCTCTCTATATTTTGGGGCACCCCTGATGTCATGACACCGGAATCGTGTGTTCGCATTTCTGTGCTTGGCCCCACAAAGCTTCAAATATAGTTGACTGACCAAGGCTAGACAATATTCAAAACCAAATACAGGGAAGTCTCGCATGCCATCGGAATTTCATTCAAAGACTCGTCCACAGGGCAATTTGTGACAGCGGATGAAACGACTCGGCCCACAATCCCCAATGACTGGAAGGTCTTTGAAGTGTCCAGGGTCTATATTGTGGATGTCCCTCCATACTGGAGCATCGAAGACCTTCAATTAATAGTGAAAGGTACTTTCCTGGCCAAGCACATCCCGGACAGGCTCAGATGGCCAGTTGGAGAAATGCGCACGGCGACTCGGCGGATCACTGTTGAAGGGGCTACTGAGCTGGTTGGCCGAGTGTTCCATACAGATGGTCTGACACCCCTTTTGGTCATCTCTGATGCGGAATACAATGCGCGCAAAGACAAGACTATTGCCCCGCGGCCCCAAATCACCAGCAACATCCCGAGGAAGGCCTTTATCACTGCCAGCGAAATGTCCCACGCAATGGATCTTGACACGGAATTGCGAGTAAAATTGAAAATCCTCAAACGAGCTCCAAGTCCTATACAAGACGGCCCTCCATCCAATGGAAAACCCTCATAGGCCACATGACCACCCAGTACTTGGGTGGCATCCATTAAATGGTGATAATGCAAATGATCAACCCTCACAACCAAATCGAAGGACGGAGAGGATGACGTGGACCCTCATGTTGCAATAGTAAGTTGCCAGCTCCATGTCCCATACATGAGCATGTGCGAGCACTCACTCTCAACGCCAAACGGTCTACTCATAAAAACCAGAACCGGCAACCGAAAGGTCACCTGCATTTCCAATGTCCTACGTGAAGCCCACCACAACTCCGACAACTCCATCACAGATGAATTCCGGAAACATGGATACTCCTTCCAGTCTCAAAGCATCCCTGGGGATATGGAGGGATAGGCATCGCCCGGAAATCGGCATACTAGACGCTCTGAAACTCACTGCGGGTACACTGTAGATTCGCCAAGTTTCAGTTTCAAAGGGGCCCCCTCAATCCCACAGTATGCGCGGCACACTTTCATCACCACAACCACCAGCGGGAAAGACAATGGCGATCATGGGGTAACCATTGACGAGATCCAAATTTGGTACTTCTTGGAGGCCACAACTCCATCGTGGACAGAGGCCGCGACGCATCAGTCCCACCCCCATTTGAACACCCGGAGCTACTGCGCGCGAGCGTGAATGAAATGTCATTCAACAAGCATCATTGGTCGATGTACACGCAGCGGTCCATGCGGCCCCATTTGGAGACTTCGCATCCATGTCCACAGATTCCTTCCCTAGAGGATACACCTATGGGTATGCCAGTGATGGCAAGCGGGCCATCACGGGTTAAGGCGAATTGACAAAATCCATGTCTCAGAGAGCCTCGTTACTGCAGTTGATTCCGTTTTCACAATCTTTATGGGTAAATCCAAACATAAAGCCGTTGCGCTCTCCATGGGCCCCAAAAGTCCATCAGTCACGGGCACACAACCACGATTCTATTGCCCCACCTCTTTCTAGAAAAATGAAGAAGTGGTACAATCAATAAACCAAAAGCTCCAAGAAATCCAGCATTCGGGTACTCAGTGGTGGGACACGGCCCTGGGGCTATCCGATCCGAAGCTCTACCTTTTCACGCAACTGAACCGAAACAGCCGAAAACAGGAGAGACCAAAATCCCATCGCTTTTACTCAGGTCCTCAGCTCACAACGTACCACACAATGTCTATGCAATACTGGAATCTCATGGATACACCCCAACCTCGCCATCCTGGGCATACTCTATGCTCGTGCACCTTTACGAGCTAGTGGAAACAAATCGATGAGGCACACACATACTGGGTCGGCTCAAGGGGGCCCTGGCCACATCAGAGCTCAGCTCAAAAGACCCGAGAGAACGAAGGGAGGAAATTTTCAGGCTTATGCGGGAGCTCCAGTCCAGAAAACGCATGCACAGACTTGGAGACAAGCATGGAGTGATGCTGACGGAACCGAGAAAAATTGTCCAAGCCCTCGTCGACCATTGGAATGGGGTCTCAGAGAAATACCGAAAATCCAAGGAGGAATGCACACAACTTTTGCAAAAGCTGGGAATATGTCCAAAACTGGCACAATATGGAGGTGCTTTGTTCAAATCGCTGTCTCATGACATAGTCACGGAGGGTCTACGCAGGCTGAAAACCAGGGGGTCACCGGGAGTTGATGGTATCCCGTGGAAATCCTTAAGGCTTTTCCCAACGTTATGGTCCCGCGAATGTTCTCATGTATCAAGACCTTCCTCACTGAGGGAGCACTTCCTTCTGACTAGAAGGAGGGCATAGTCACCATGGTGCCAAAATCGTTCGGGGAGCCATCCGTGGCAAATTTGCGGCCGATTGCACTCCAAACAATCAGACAAAAGTGGGTAACCGATGTGCTGCTGATCCAGTTGGACGACGTTTTGGCATAGTGCATCCCTCCGGAACAGACAGGGTTCATCAAAAACACGAGCATCCTACGACAAATCTACTCCGCACGATCTCTTTGGGAGTCCTACGGGGAGACGGGGAGGGGGGGCGCGCTAAGCATAGATTTTCGAAATGGGTTCCCCACTGGTGCCCAGGTGGGTGCCAGGCCACCGGGAAGAACGTCAGGCGCGGACGACTCAGGAAGCCTAAGACATACGGGGAAATGACCTTTCCGACTCGTTGGCATCCATGGGAAGCGAGCTCCCACTGACACCATACACACCAGATGCGCCGCATGGCATAGGTGTGGGAGGCACGGAGGCGCCCATGGCGGCAAAAAAATGGATCACGGCGATGCGCCCACATGCCACACCGGAGGGGGTACACTGGGCAATGTGGCTGCCCTTAAAGGCGGAGCGCCGCAGGCTGTGGCTTCAGTGGGTGTGGGGGAACGTGTGGTGGAAAGGGTGTATGCCTCCATGGAAGAAGTCGGCCCAACCATGTGCTCTGTGTGGGTCCACACACCAAGGAGCGGCGCAGGCACGGCTTGTGCAGTGTGGGACATGGAGGACGCTGTTCCTAGACGAGTGGGCGAACACCTGGGGACCCTGGGAGCCTATGGCCCGGCAGTGGCTCTCTACAGCAACTCCTGACGACCTTGCCCGTGTAGCGAAGTTCCACATTCCTCTGTCTCTTGTGGAATCAATCCCGCCCGACCATATGCCCGATTTCCGGTACAGGGTGGCGGTACACCAATACCAGTGCATGAAGCTGGCGGGTGAGCTACGCCACAACCTTCCCATGCCGCAGGACTCGGTCGAGGAGCGGCGCTCCTCGTCGGGCGGAACGGCCATCTGGTACATGGCCTTTCGCCGCAGGGCCCAGTGCTTGCCCCCTACCGAGGAACGCCTTGTCCGACAATGCCACTACAACCCCCGAAAACGCTCTGTGACTGGCAGCCAACAAAGGTCCGCAAAACCCAAAAGAGATCACAGGCTGGAAACCAGGTGCACGGTGACAAGACTCCTGCGTCAACCATAAACCGTCCCAAGGGCGTGCATGATAATCAGGGCACTACCGGTGTTGACAGGGGACGGACTCACTTGTGCGGAGACCTTCCTCGACACAGGCATGCACTTAACGCCGTCTGTGACCCCCACAAAACAGTGGCGGCCGGTGACAGGAGCAACCTACATAGCGGCCAACAATCTGATGCAGACAGCCTAATCACTGATCAGGGGAACCGTGAGGGGAATCCTGGCGCAACGATAGGTTACTGTCAGGGTGGGAGTGACATGGGCCGCCCACGTGGACGCCTGCGCTAGGGTGCTCGCCGTGTCCGCCCAGCGCACGCGGTTCTGGTTCCACCATAGTGTCCGCGTGACGCTCTACACGGCGCACCGTGCGCGTCAGCGTGTCCTGTTGGGCGCACTGTCCAGCCTGCGCCGCCTAACCACAGGGGCCCTGCGGCATACAGAAATGTTGGAACTGGCGCTGCGCTCTGCGCTCGCCCACTCGGCCACGGTTGCCCGGGCCAACATTAGCCACCAGCAGCTGGCCTACCAGAAGTGCCGCACATGGGCTGCTATGGTGACCCATAAGCTACGGGACAGGGACACGTGGTTGACCGTGGCCATGTGCGATACCTTGCAACTTGCCCGCGTCAGCCAACATAGATCCATGAAACAATGGCGGCAAGAGTCACTGGAGGAGGTGCGGGCCTGCATGAGCCGGTGGCTGATGGAGCACCAGGCCTGGGTGGAGGAAATTGCAGAGCGGTGGAGCCTTGTCCGGGAACAGAAAAAGAGGCCTGCGAGTGCAGTCGACTTGTCACCGGGTCGGCGTTTCAAGCAACACATGACGCACCACTCCGACACCCTAGACTACATCCTGCTTACTGGGGACCCTGATCCGACAGACCCGTGGGAGATTCGGCTGACTGGATCTCCCAGGACCCACCGCACGTGACCTTTGGCTTGCTACCAACACACTTGAAACACCATACTTGACACTTCGGACTGGGCAGCCAATGCCCGTGGCAGAGCACATCTGCACACCACTGTCAGCCGACTTGTGGGATAACGTGTCCCCACAGGCGTCCTTGATGGACGTGCATAACCCGCACGAAGCCTGTGGTTATAGTTACTACGGCTGGACTGATGCTAGGCAACCTGCCTATGAGTGCCTCTCCTTTGTTCATAGTGAGACTCTGAACTTCGAACTTATGTGGCGCCGGAAGATAAAAAAAAAAAGAAATGGGTTCCCCACCATGTCACATGCCTTATGTGAGGCAACACTTGAAGCGTTAAGAATCCCAGCACCGGTCATTGCAGCGATAATGCACCTGCTAGGGGCCCCCTACCTTTTCTCCGTGGGTCAAGGGTATGTCTCTGACATACGACACCACCCTTAGGCAGGGACACAACAGGGGGATCCACTACCGCCGGCACTTTTTTCTTTAGTGTCATCGATAGTAATATGCCCCATAAAACAGGCCTGCCCGAGCGCAGTTGTGCTCATGTACACGGATGACCTGATAGTTTTCTTTCCGGGTATGGAGAGGCATCCAGATTAACAACGGTAATGCGTGTAGTACGGGAATTCAGAGAATTCTCGGGACTGCGCATCAACCTACAGAAACCTGCAGGTATTGTATCCAACATACAGCCAGAGGACTGGTGGTCAGCGGCACTTGAAGGAATATGCGGCAACCCGCTGTGGTCAAGGTCTCGGAGCCGAGACTCGTCGAGTTCAGAATCCACGGTGGGGTTGCGGGGAGGATCACAGTTAGGAGAAGCAGAGGGGCTGTGTGAAGAGCTGGGATTGCAGCTGGTGAACAGTGAAGAGCTGACAAGGGAGGCGTTTGGGGGCGCGTGGGGTCAGATGGGGAGTATAGCTCCAACGATGGAGTAGGCAGCAGTGATGGGAGTGTGTGTTGGGGGGGGGGGGGGGCACAACCCCGCCCTCGCGTGCGGTGTAGATTCGTCCAACGTGGAGTCTCTGGGTACCAATGTGAGCACCACGCGGGGTACCAATGTGAGCACCACGCGGAGGAATAAAAGAAAGTACCGAGACAGTAAAGGAACGAGAATGGAGGGGGCAAAGCACGGGGATGGGCAGAGTGATGCCTTTGGTGCCAGGGCTGAGTGTTGCCTCAGCTCAGAATGATTGAAGTGCCGCGGTGTAGCGGAGACGGTGTGTATGTGGAGACACTCATGGGGGGGTACCGGGGACTGTGGGCGCGAGCCGGCGCCCAACTGCCAAGAGAACTAAATGTTGCCGTCGGACTGAACCTGAAGCTGGGCCTGTGGCCCTCTCCCAGCATTGGGGACTCCCTCTAGTGATTAGTATGTAACTAATCGGACTGCTTCTTTGGTATGAGGCGTGGCCTAGTGTAGTGGTCTTCAACCCTAGCTTTAGAGCCAGTAGTCATCGGTTTAATTCCTTGAATGGTCAGGGGCCCGCGATGACAGCCCCCACCACACCCCTGTGCAACCGTGCGCCCCTCCGACACCGGGGTTCGTTGGGTGGTGCATCTCTTCTTTTTACTTGTGAGTTACCACTTTTTAGCTTGCTGGTAAAACTACACCCCCGTAGTAGTGCGCCCCCGCACCGGCACTGCGGATAGCAGGGTGGTGCATGTTCTCCTCGTACTCCGCCTCCGCTTGACGGTGGAGAAGGAGCGCGCTGGCGGGAAGCGAACCCAGCACCCGCAAGGTAGGTGCCGGCTGCACTTCCACTTGGGCATGTTTATGTGGCCGACAAATGCTTTCTTGGCGCACCGTATCTGGTTTCACCCTCTTTATGAAACCGGCGTGTGACAACAACTAAATGTTGCTTTCGGACGGAACCAGAGACTGGGCTTGCGGCCCCCTCCCAGCATTGTCTCCTGCTCCACCTACATCTAGACAAGTGGTACCCCGCTTGTCCCAGAACGGCCGAGGGACATGGTTTTTGGGCAGGGGGCAGGGGTGGGGGAAGTGGCCTGTACTTCTTATGCAATGCTGTTGTCAGAGCCGCGGGAGATAGGGTGAGGAAAAGGCCGCCAAGCCAGAGAGAGTGGGGAAGCGTAGAGGCAAGCCCCAGGGTGCCTGGCTCATGGCTAACTGGCACCAAAGGGTGGGGGGGAGCTGACCCAGACAGCCCAGGAAATATTTGATAGCCACCTCGTGTGGTGAACCCAAGGCAACATTCGGCACTGGTCTGGTTTGCGCTACGGTGCGGCAAGGCAAAACAATGCACAATGAGAGTTGTGGCGATGACCATATGCCTGTGACACGGGGTGGCAAGCCCCGACAAGCCTCCATGAATTGGGAGCAAGCATCTTGAAGCACGGTGCGTGTCCTGCTGCATAGCATTTGCACATGTTACATATGCGCTGGGCAACTTGCAACCCGGAAAAACCCAAAATTTCTTTGACCTCGAAGCACATCAGCAACGACATGGTAACCTCAGTTTTGAGGCATGTAGAGAAAACAACCCTGTCAAATCAATGTGGCTGCCTTTGCAATGTCTGCTGTGGCCTTATTTCATGCTCAGATGTGGCAGCAAGTACTACGCCCCAGAGCCCGGAAGTGGATGAGTCCCAAGTCGGACCTGAGTCGGACCCAGATTGGAATAAGCTGGACCCAAGATTGGAACCGTCTACCAGAGTATTGATCCGGATTGCACAGCTTCGTGGCTGCAACGTTGAAGTTCTTGACGCACACGAAAGCGTGGTCCGTATTAGCAGTGCAAAGCGCTCTGAAATATTTTTCCAAGGGACAAGAACCTCTGCAGTCTCACACATTGCAGCCACACTTCTTGACAACAAATTTGTGACCAAGCAACTGCTTCGCGAGGCTGGACTCCGTGTGCCACGAGGCGAAATTTATTACAGTTTTGCCCACTCCTCCGCGTTCAAAGAGTTCCTTTGCTGGTCCATTGCAAGCGCCGTGTTCGTGAAGCCAAACATGGGAAAGGGAGGCCAAGGGGTCTCCTTTCTGCGCAATGCTCGAAGCGAGGAGGAGTGGCAAGACGCCTTTTCCTACGCCTTGAAGCACGACCAATCGCAGCAAGTCCTTGTGGAGGAGGCAGTACCTGGAATGGATTACCGCGTCATGGTGGTAGGTTGGCAGGTGGTGGGGGTTGTTCATCGAGTGCCTCCAAGTGTTACCGGTGATGGGGAGCGCACCATTCGGCAACTGGTCCATCGCACAAACGCATCGGACCCCTATCGCCCCAACATTCCGCTCGACAAAACCACTGCCAAGGAGCTACAGAAGCAGGGGTTGCATTTCGATACCCGGCTTCCGTCAGGGGACACGGCACTGCTGCGTCCCACGGCCAATTTTTCGTCTGGTGGAATGACTGAGGATTGCACGGACAGATTGCACTCTGGGTATAAACGCCTTGCAGTGCGTGCAGCCCGGGCCCTGTCGGCTCCGGTTGTAGGCATTGATTTCATGATCCAAAACGATCCATCGTTGCCGTCTTCTCCATTCAGCTATGCCATCCTGGAGGCGAATGCAAACCCTGCCCTTTTCATCCATCATGTCCCAACCCGGGGGCAAGGTCGAAACGTTGCAGGGGCTCTGTTGGATTTTCTTGGTCTCTGACCTGCACGCAGGAGATCGCTCTGTGCAACGCATTCAAGAGGCCCTGTCCTTCTCTTTGTGCTGCACCATCACGGGTCCAATGTCCCTTTGTCCCAAAAGAGGGTGCCATGCACCGTTTGATGCATGGGGGTGTCCCCCCAGCGAGCACACCTCAAAGCAGCCAAACCACGGGCAAGCCGTATTTCAACCAAATGACTGCTGCACTACTGTACATGATTGACAACCTCGCAGGCTGACCTACCCCCCCCCCCCCTTGTATAAGCTACGCCCTTGTCCAAGCTACAGTAGGCGTAGGGACCGTAATAATTGTAATTGAATTATATATATATATATATATATATAATATATTATATATTATATATATATACCGAACCTATGCCATATATTAAATATATGGCATAGGTTCGGCAGTATATCTACCAGGGGTGAGGGTCGGAAGGCGGGCTTAGGAAGAGGTGTAGCACCCCCCCCCCCCTATTTTGAGGTTGGGGAACTCAAAAAAACATGTTTTAGAAGTGAATTGGATGGTTATTAGTGGGTATTTGCCCCTATAAAGGTCTAAAATGGCTAAAATTAGGGTATGACATCACTGCTGGTAGGATCCTAACCGGAGTACTAAAAATAACCACTAAATCCTAAAAATAATCCACACCAGCCCTATATACGCCCAATGGCATAGTAATTCAGCATTTTTAACATTCCCCTGTCCATTTTCATGTCCTATTATGCTATTATTGGGGGTATTTGGTGCTAGTATTAGTGGTTTGGACCACAATTGTACCCCCCCCCCCCCCCGTGTCCAAGAACCACCTTGCGCAAGAACCAACCCCTGGTTCCGCGGTCGAATTCTCGCATCACTTTTTTTACTGGGGTAGTGGGTTTTTCATGTTTCTGGTGGATGTAGGACAGCGATTCAACAACAAGCTGTTTTTCACAAGGGACATCATGGATGATGATGCAGTCCCCATGCATTTTAACGTCCCAGAACCCAAGCCTAAGCCTAAGCCGAAGCCAGCTCCAAAGGCGACTGCGGCACTGAAGCCTGGCCCCAAGGGGCAGCACAGACAGGAATTCAGGATGGTGTATCACAGGAAGAAGGGTTTCACGTCTCAGCCAGCCGAACAATAGATCATCCCATGCACGTTGGAAGGCACGTTGAGATTCACTCCTTTAGTGTTCATTTGTCAACGTGGTTAACTGTGGGAAAGGAGAGGGCACACATGTCCCGGCGCAATGCGCCGGAAAATTTTTTTTCCGCGGTACGGGGTTGCCCACGGCCGTGCGCAAGAACCAACCCCTGGTTCCGCGGTCGAATTTAGGGGGGAAAGTGTGCGCAAGAACCGACCCTTGGTTCCGCGGTCAAACATTGCCGGTTCTTGGACACGGGGGGGGGGGGGGGGTACCTATGTTTAGTACTCCGGTTAGGATCCTACCAGCAGTGATGTCATACCCTAATTTTAGCCATTTTAGACCTTTATAGGGGCAAATACCCACTAATAACCATCCAATTCACTTCTAAAACATGTTTTTTTGAGTTTTCAAAACTCAAAATAGGGGGGGGGGGTGCTACACCTCTTCCTAAGCCCGCCTTCCGACCCTCACCCCTGGTAGATATACTGCCGAACCTATGCCATATATATATATATATATATATATATATAAACGAAATGTAGTGCGGCCACATAAGATATGGGTTTGTCGTCACATTTGCCAATTTCAGCGCATGTGGCCCCTTGCTGGTGCACCAGGAATTATTTTTTTTTAGTCTGATGCATCCCATAGGTCCTGAATTGCCAATTTCAGCACATGTGGCCTGCGCACGTGTATGTCGGCAATTGTATGTGTTGCGTGCAAGCCACGCCCTTGTCCAAGCTACAGTAGGCGTAGGGACCGTAATAATTGTGTACATTGGCGTAGCTTATACAAGGGGGGGGGGGTACAAATGCTCAATTTACTCTGAGATAAGGGTTATATAGTAGGTTAGATAAGGGTTGTATCATGCCATGCGCCGTTTGTCCACAGCGGCACCTTAGATATTGTGTGTACCCGGCATGGATGGATGCTCCACTGCCGTCTTTTGGAAACCGTTCAGTGGGGCACTGTGTGGTGCCCGCCCCCTGAGCCCGAAGGACCCACATCCGCTTGGCAGCAACGTCCTTTGTGCTTGTCTGGAATGAGGACTGCTGTACTGTAGGTGGTCAAGCGCCAATTACGGTTTGGGTTAGTTCTGGCCGTAATTTGCCTCAACCTGCCCCCTTTATTCATGCGACCACGCATGCAATTTTCTGAGTGGTTTACTCGGAGGACCATCCGATTGTGCATGCATGGTGAGGGAGCCAGGCCACCGAAGACCTGCATGTATGTATTTGCAGGTTTATATATACGAGTCCCAGGACGGACCGTGTCCTGGACTTTCACCTAACAGCTGGTCACAGTTGGTCAACCTTTGGTTCCGAGTGAAGCTCGGCAACGGTTGCTCTCTGTTTGTCCAATGTAAAAGCGGAAAAATGAGCATTACCGTCACCTAATGTTGTATTTCCAATTGGAATATTTGTTTCCCTTCGGCCGGGTGCGGCAACATCAACATGCAAGTGTCCTTTGTTAAACACACGCTGAAAATGCCTAAGGGTCAGCAATGCCGCATCATTGCAATCATAGAGTGATGTACAAAATTTTTTGTTGTGCAGCATCATCTAGAACCTGTCACATTCATGGGTTAGGCTGCATATTTCTAAAACCAAATTGTTCACCAGCTGCAGTGATCCCACCATTGAGATTGCCAAGGTTACCTAGGGGCAGAAAACCTTCACCGCCATTAATGAAAGCCGCCATGCCACGTGGAAACAATTCTGATCCTTCCTCTGCATTCGCCGTGTGACAGCAGAATTTTGCATTGCATCTTTGACGGCGGCGGGGCAGGTTGAGGCTACAAAACATCCCTTGCCACAATTGGTGTTGCCTTGTCTGGGCAACCCAGATTTGCACAGAATGGATTCTTACTACTAAACATGAAACTTATTATCGAGGCAATACAGCACCACAATAGGCAAAAAAACGTCCAAAAAATTGACTTTATTTGTGCACATACCACTAATTCAATTCAATTTCCGTAACCTGTGGGCTTGCACTGCAAAATAACAAAAACATCTTTTCTACTCAACTGGTGCAACAATGATGGAGGGAATTTGGATCAGACACATTGCATCACACACATAGCGCGCACACACACTGGTGCAGGCATGATATCATGCCTTTGTGGTCGACCTTTCCATGAGCATTGTTGCATACACCCATCCTCAAAGTTGGACCCTTTGATTCAACAATGCACCAGCTGATAGATAGCACGGCACCCGCGGCTCATTGGCCCATCTCTGTGTTGCTCCAAAACTGTATAATGCCAAGCAACACAATTTTGAACTGAACACGTAGCCCTCTAACACAAAACCATGCCACACGCGCAACACAAACACTACAAACGTGCAACCCAATGTTGGCCCTACGGCGTGCAAACACCATAGAAAAAGGTAGCCACATTGCCGCACGGAAAATACACTTTCTGTAACAATTTTTCAAAAAAAAAAACAACTCGGAACTGCCACAACAACTGGTGTTTTTACCCCACCAGAAAGAACAAACGACGAGACAACAACGAACAACCACAACAAACAGACACACACACTGCAACAGCACTTCTGCGGAGCTATTTGAGCCAGATGCATCTGCATGGTGCCACAAATGTCGACTTCAAGATATTACAAAGCGAAACGACGCAGCTCATCTTAACTATCATGGTGCACACAAATCGTAAAGATACGATAATGCAAAAAAAAAAACATGTCTTGGCATGCATCCAGGAAGACATATGTCACTTTTGGAAATAGCGGCACAAATCTTGCAATGAGACGATGAGTTATCATATCAGGACTACGCAGAACCTGTCGAAAACATGCACATGTAACAATTACAATACAATGCCAACTTTTCTGGCCTTTGCCACAAATCCCAATCCAAGGGAACAAAAAAGAAAGCATACATCGATCTGCACTTGATTTACCACACACACACACACACACACACACACACCCGCCCACGCACCCACCCACCCACCCACACACACACACACACACACACACACACACACACACACACACACACACACACACACACACACACACACACACACACACACACACACACACACACACCACACACACACACACACACCCACCCACCCACACACACACACACCCACACACCCACACACACCCACCCACACACACACACCCACCCACACACACACACACCCACACCCACCCACACCCACACCCACACCCACCCATACACACACACACACCCACACCCACACACACACACACAGACACACACACACACACACACACACACACGCACACACACACATACACACACAAACAATTACAGATGCAAAGATGGAGACCTGCTGCACAACTGCTGGAATCCATCGAGCCCATTGTGACTCACTTTCTGAGTGCCTATTTTTTTTTTATTCTTCCAAAATAATGTCCGCCGCAAGGACGTCTGAAGGATTACACATCTCAGATCGAGCCAATTCTACGAGGCCAACTGTACTATAACGCTGCCACCCACAGAAGATGTCTACTTCCAAGAGTTGATCGCAACAGCCCTAGAACAGTTCTCTCAGTCGCTGAAAGACCGACTGTCGACCTTTTACTACACACAGCATCTGCTACAACGTCTGCACCTGTTCCCGCATTCTGCGTGCCCACCAGATGTGCACAGACCAATATGGCGAACAAGATCTTGCCGTACAAGGTCCTGGAGAGTGCTTACCAGGTGCCGCGCAACTTATTCAGGCTGCTGCACCGCAAGCTTCTCGTCTGTCAACTGCCGACCTGAGTAGCCTGTTTCCGCCCGATCTATTGTTGCAACACGAGCTCACAATTCATTCCGCCAATGTCGTAACGTGTTTCACGGCCCTCGTCTAGTATCTCTACCAAGCACTGCTTGTGCCAAAGACGCCGCGGGTACGATCCAAAGCAGTCTGCTGTCGCCGTTTGAGAAAGCACACGAGAATGTTTGCAAACAAGCACCGAACTGTCCAAAGCTGGAGTAGTTTTTTGAATCACATCAATGCAGCTCTGCACACTGCCTCAGACAGAACACCTCCGTTCTGCGAATCCTCGGATGAATACCAATTTGCTCTGGGTGACCTAATGTAATAGGACACAGAGTAAAGATCGCTAGTGCGATCGCGTGTGTCGTGCATGCGTAGCATAGGCCAGATGAGAATAAAGTAGGCATATCAGAAAGCATAATTTAGGTATGTATTTTACATTCAAAATGTTTGTACAGATTGACGGGATGATATTAAGTTGTGGTTATTGTTCTTGAGTGCTTCGCAGACGTTAGAAGGAGATAGATCAAAATGAAGGATTTCAACAAGGATGATCAGAATCAAACCAAGGACAAGACCATTACAATCCCGTCAATCGAAAAAGCGGTCTTGCTTATGCTGTGCGTGCTTGCTGCGACGTCGGACGAGTACGGCGCCAAGGATCCACATCGGCGCCAAGGGCAATTGCACAGCGCCTACAGTGCTGTGAGCGGCTGCGCTGTACAAGCCGCCATGAGCAGAACCAGGACGGCGCTGATGGGAGCGCTGCCAGAAGGAGTGAGGTGCTGACAGCGCCTTCATCAACGACTGCGCCGTACAGACCGCCACGAGCAGAAGTAGGGCGCTGATAGGAGCGCCGCGAGAAGGAGTTGACGGCTCCTTCATCAATAACGGCACTTTGTTGGGCTCTAGGAGGGCGAAACAGCGCGTTGGTCACCGCCGTCAGCAAGAATGGGGCGCCTACAGCGCCTTGGTTAGCGCCAGGTCTGGTGAGACAGCCCCTTGACAGCCCCTTCACAGCGCCGGCGTAAGGAGTGGGGCGCCCACATTGCTTTGGACCGCGGTGGGGCCGGTGGCACTTTCTGAGAAGGCGCCTGTGGGCTTTGACAAGGGACGGCAGAGAGTGACAGTAGGTATATTTTGGTGCTGGCTGCTTTCCAGCCTTTTAATTTGCGTCGTGTTGCATTTTGTGTCGGTTGCTTCGTTCGCTTGAGCGACCGTTATCATTGTATTATTAATTTTTGACACTGCTTTGCGTTTGGTGTGCCACTCCTGCTTTGCAGGTGCAGAGCATCGCAAGCGTGTCACGGGAGCGGCGGCACGAGAGCAGTGGGATGCGAGTATGGTGAGCAACGACAAACACATTTTCGGTGTGTCGTTTGTTGCACGCCTGCTTGGTGGGTTGGTGTTTCTTTTTGGTGAGGATTTTTTGCTTCTTTTCTTTGTCTTTATTTTCTTTTTTAAGTATTTTTGGACTGGTTGTCTGCCTGCCTCCTTTGGGCGAAGACACGACCCTTATTTCATTTTTGATTTCCACTTTGTATTTCAATTATTAGGCGTGCGACCTTCCATGGTGAGTTGGTAGGTGTTTCTGGGTTTCTATTTCTACATTTCCGAATGGGTGCTATTTTTCTGTCTGCCGCCTGCAGCAACTGCTACCCATAATGGGCGATGATTAGATGTACGGTAAACCCCCTACTGTTTAAGGAGCGTGAGGCTCCAAACCCCCAAACCCTAGGGTGTGCGCGTGATGCGCTGAGTGGTGCGTGAGGTGCCCCGCCCGCGCTGCGTGATGCGGCGATTATTTTTTTGGTGCGTGATGCATCTTGTTCTATGGGTTTGAGTGATTCATTCCCTGGACACCCCTCCCTGGTATTGTTGTTTTGCGTGGGTGAGCATTCTTTTCGGTGGTGTGGCGTGTGTTTCGCCCCGCCCCCTGGCCATGGTGTGGGATGCACAGGGCCTGGTCTTAAGGTAATGTTTGCTTTTGGTTGGCAGGCGGGAGATGAGCACCCGCGCCTGACTCACATCTTGCATAGCCCTGCGTGAGTTGTGAGTTTTCTTTGTTGTTTGTGTTTCGGTATCCTTTTACTTCTTACTTTAATTCTTTTACATTTCAAATTATTTTGTCTGTGTTTGTCTTTCGCTTTTTCTTGCAAGTATGTGTGTGCATTTGTGCGTGCGCCAGGTGTGGCAAAGCGTTGGCGTAGGTTTACTCAGTCCAGCTTGATTAGTTTTTATTGTAGATTTTACAAATACAGTTACGCGTTTGACAACAGGATACAATGACAAAAATATTTCCGGCTGCGTTTCAGTATGCTTTCGTTTGCGTTTTTTCACGTCGTGTGCATTAGCATAGTTGTCGTGGCGTTTTTACAGCGTGTAGTTTCTAACCTCTGTGCGCTCATGCAGGTCAGGTCAACAGAAGTGGGAATCAACAGTGGATGGTGGATATGTGCTGACGATCCGACACGTCGTCGTTTTTTTTTATATGACATGCGTGTTCTGTTGTTTCTGTTTTGCTTTTGCAGTGCCAGCAAGTGGAGAACCTCAAAAGACATCAGAGGGTCCTGAATTCGGGGCGGGACCAAAGAACTTTAACAACGTACAGGTTAATGGGATTTGTACATTACATCAAGTTTCAGCACTGTTTTTACAGACGCACAAACAAAATGAGACAAGTCTCCACTTGCTGCGTGTACTGAAGCGGTACCCAGAACCCCATGGCCAGGTTACGGCATACAACCGGTCTCCGGTCCACTAACCCCATGCACGGCGTGTTCTGTGCCGTGAAGCCCCGCATCGGCAACCGATGCACCGCCAGCGGAGATTTGTGTATCAGAATATCAGGAATCAACAGGGTTTTATTTTCATATTGTTTCCGTCAATTTTTACGCTGCCGTTCCGATACTCACTGTTTTGACTGCTGGCGGTTGGTTCGCCACTTTACCGTAACCGCCAGTTTAACTGTTTATAATGGAAATTTTAACGCTATCCGTCACGAAGGCTCCAAAGTCGCCAGGAACTGCATGGATGCTTCCGCAATTTTCATAATTAATACTCGCAACCTTAATCCGAATTTTTCAGGATGTCGAAATCGGATTTTCGACTTCGACATCCCCGCACTTGATTTGACCTCCTTCGAGTGGACCTACGTGCTTCCGTATGCACGAATCAACTTCCCTTTTATCCTGCCCTCCATTTGTCTTAAAGATATGGGCAAAACAAAGTTGATTCGTGAGGCCACTTGTGAAGGTCATATCTCGTGTTGCTTGCGAGGAGTTACGATAAGGAAACGTGGGATGTATTCACAATACTCCCGACGTAATTTAGGAAGCATAATATGCCTTGCGTCTCCACACGTGCGCGCTAGTGTAATGGATCATGGTCAATAGGGTAGAGTTTGCGTTATAACTCTTTGGCCATGACATTGCGTGCGTTAAGATAACTTTCGAGTGTAGCGCGCAAGTGTTGGTGTTGCATAGGAACTCTCCTTGAGTTCCTATGAGCGATAGACACAAAGTTATGCCCTTGGAGGGGCATGACATATCGTGGTGGGAGCCACCTTTTTGGGCAATATGTGGTATGTGCCATGTGTGGTGTTGCGTGCCCATTTGGCGGGTCCATTGCTCCAAGACAAGCCCGCCAATGGACCTCATATTGTGCAAGCCCCTTCTCCATACTCCCTACGGTCAATTGCATGCCTAACCTTCGTGAAGGGAAGCTTGTGTGGTGATCCCGAAGCGATGCGTTGGGAGCAAAGTGTGTGTTTTACAATTTTCCATATTTTCATGTGCCCACTTGGGAAGTAGCGCTCGTAACCTTTCAAGGCGCCCCAAGTGGAGCACATATGTGGGATCGAAGGTCAATGGTGTCAAGTCATTGTGTTTAGAAGGATTAAGTGATTGCACGATCCAAGCCGGAGATATTATAATATAATTGTAGACCTTTCAAGGCACTTTTGTGTGTCATTGTGCCAATTTTGCCATTTTTGGCTCGTCATGATGTCAAGTGGCGACCGTGTATCTCAATGTTGCGCTCAATTGACATCATGACCCAAGTATGTTATGAGGGTACATACTTCGGTAGCCAACATATCTTGGACCCGGCGAATAACTCCTCTTAGGCTTGGCATACCGTGGCCGCCATGTTGGCGATTTGGGACTATCCCAAATCATGGGCTCACTTGGCGACCCTGCCATTCCCAATACCGGAGGAGTTGGGCGACGCCCCAAAGATATGTTGGACACATATGACTTGATACCAATCCTATGGCACACTCCGGTCCGAGTCGGGCATGTGCCTCATATGCCCTAACCATGAGTGTGCGCATTTTTGGCCATTTTGAGCATTTTTCCACTTTTGCTGCCCGCCGTGCCCCATGTTCTAACCTTCGTGCACGCCGGACGCATGGACCAATGGACCATATATGACATGGGTGTTATGGGTAATGGTCCCCATGGTCCACACACTACGTGGGCGAAGCGGAGCCGCCTTCGTTAAGGCGCTAGGCCAAATTGAGTATGGGCAATTTTGCCATTTTTGCATTTGTGGACCCAATTGGGATCGTCACCACGCCAGGCAGCATGGAGATCTTTGAGAGCCAAGGGCATGGGAGTCTCCGTTGGACTCCCAGTGGATCCCGTATGAAATGGCGGATCCGATCTCCAGGCCGGCGTGGAGATATACTATTGGGAGCATACCGAATTTTGGCTCATTTCAAGCAGCCAAAATGACCCGATTTTGGGACCCCAATTTCCCCCTTCCGTGTGGTCAATTGGCGGCCCCAATTCTCTAAGCCCATAGGGAGCCCGGACCTAAATCCAAGTTGTACACTCAGATATAAGTCCTAGGTCCTGCCTCCTACCCTGTGAGCCATTGGCCTTACCTTGGCCGAGCGAGCCGCGCGTGGGAATAACGCCAATTTTGGTGATTTTGGCATCATGACCCCACTTGACTCATCCGTGTTGCCCTGATGCCGGGACCTCAAAGGGAACCAGGTTGGGTGAGGGCTCCAGGGAGTTCGTACTCGAAGGGCATAGGGTCAGTTGCCTCGTCCCTACCTCTGGCGGGTCCGGACGAGGGGTCAATTTTGGGAATTTTTGAGTTAGTTTCAGTTTGGGCTGAAACAGCCCATTTTCAGCTACCAACTCCTGGGTGATAATGGCGGGGCCATATCTCTGGCTCAGAGAGGAGTTGGGACCTGCTGTAAAGGGAGCATAGGGAGCCACTGTCGGTTGGCCTTGGAGCCCCTTGGTTCCCAGGAACTCGCCTGTGGCTGGGCGGGACACCTCTCCCATTGGCAGGGTTTCAGGGTCCGGACTGAGCAGGGCATGGGTTGTGTTTGAGCCCCCGCCCCCATCAGCCACTGAGAGGGTCGGACCTGGGATTGGGATATGAGTTGGGACTGAGTGTCTATGGTCCTGTGATGCCCTTACCCCAGTCCAGTCTTAACCCCATGTGTACATATCCTGATGTGTTGCTGTACATACTTTCGTTCCCTCTTTGCAGAGTGGCAAGGATTCTGAAACGCTTTGTCACATGACAACGCATTGATGCCCTTGTGAGCGTAGTGCTTTGCCTGCCTGCTCACTTGCGTGTGTCCACCGCAGCGTCCCGTGGCCGGCCCCCCACGGGAACGCGTCAAAAGCGTTTCACCGCCGCGGGGTTACCCAGCCCTCGCGTGCCACTCGGGGCCACCAACCCCGAGCAGCGCGTCGCAGCAGCGCGGCGCAGCTCGCAGCTCGCAGCGCAGCGCAGCGTCTCGCAGCGCAGCGCAGCGGCTCGCAGCGCCACTCAGCGACAGCGCCGAGTTCGTCACGGAGCCCGCAGCGCCGTCCAGAGCATCGCCCTGATCGCGCAGCGCCCGTGGAAGAGGTGCACAGACCAGGACTCCTGCATCAGCCCCATCGGCCGACCCGGAGTCCCAACGGCCGACCAGCAAGGCCGCGTCAACCACCTCCACAACCACCGGCTGACCAGCACCAGCCGCACTTCCAATCCAGTGCTGCAGCACCCTCCTCAACAACCACAACCAGTTCGTTGAGTTGAACGAGTGCACATCAAGGACTTCAAGATCATCTACGCCCCCGCTGCCATGGTGAATTGGCAGGAAGCGGGCAGGACGTGGCCGCGGCCCCACCCCCATGCAGCACGCCTGCTGCGTGGGTTGGTTTGGGACCAGCACTACCGCCACAGCAACCCCCAGTGCGAAGGCGGCATGCCCAGGAGCTTCGAGCTCCGGACGGACATCGCCCCCGACCGCCTGCAGGCCGTGGAGGACTGGCTGCGGGCGGAAGGGTACGAGTACCGCCACCAGCAGAGGCGCTGGAGGACGTGGACCCGGCCGGACAGGCCCGGCGAAGGCCTGCGTCCCGACGGGATTGAGGAGGACGAGGAGCCCAACGCCTACCCGTCGGGCGCCTCGATCAACGTCTCCCTGTGGGACGTGATCGAGAAGAACTTCCCGGAACCGGGGAGCGAGCGCAGGCTGCAGGGCAGCAGCAGCGCGTCTCCGGGGAAGGAGAAGCGGTCCGCCGGGGACAAGAAGAGGGACCGGAGGTGGCGGGAGTACCAGGAGTCCCTGGCCGCCGAAGCCGCCCAAGGCGCCAAGGGCGGAACCCCAGCCCCCAGTCCCCAACGGCCCAATGGTGGACACCACCCCGGCTCCACCACCCTTGGCGACTACATCCAAGTCGCCAAGCAGACCCAGGCCAAGCCCCGTCCGCTGCTCCTGAAGGCCCGGTAGGCCTCAGCAGGCCCCAGCAGCGACATCGAGTCGGCCCACCGCGGGAGGACGCCGGCCGACCAGGCCAGCTCCAGCAGCAGCGTCGCTCCCGAAAGGGACTTGGCGCGCGCCTGTGAGCGCGCCTGTGGGGTGCCCTGCAACCGTCGGGTTGCCCGGCAACGGGCCAAGCAGTACAGCGCTGCCGTGGAGGGCGCCGCCGGCATCGCCCAGGAGGAGGCTGCGCAGTGGGCGCATGGCATGGCCATCCACACCCAGACCATGGCGGCCATCGCGGCTGGACTCACGGCCGTAGCCGCCCATGGGGTAGCGACTGCCCAGGTCAACGGTGAATTGGCGGCAGCCGACGAGGAAGCCCGCCTGACGCAGGAGGCCATTGCCTTCAAGGAGGCCGAGGTGAAGGCGCTGGGGGAGGCGCTTGCCCAAGAGAGGGCAAAGAAGGAGGCGGAGGAAAGGGCCCACGCCGAAGCGACGGCTAAGGCCCAGGAGAATGCCGCCAAGAAGGAAGCCATCGAGGCCGCGCGACGGAAGGTCGCAGAGGAGAAGGCCAAGACGGAGGCGGAGCTGGCGGCGTTGGAGGAGCAGAAGGCGCAGCTGCTGCAGGCCCGGGAAGCCGAGGCGGCTCGTGCTCGGGAAGAGGCCGAAGCGCGAGCTGCCGCAGCCACCGCCGCCGCAATGGAGGAGGCAGAGGCCAAACTCCGCCACGAGACTCCCCCGGGAGGATCGCGAGTGGAGACCCTTCGAAGGCTTTTCGAAGGGGACGCCTCCTCCAGGATGAAGCTGGATGAGGCGGACACGGGCAGCAGTGGGAGCGGTAGCACCACCGCCCGTCGACGGAGGAAGGGCAAGGGGAAGACCCCCGAGAGGCCGCGGAGGCCAGCGGGTGGGCACCCCCACGACAGTGACCCCTTCTTCACCGCCAGTGACGGGGATGAACGAGGCCGTCGACATCGCCAAGTGGTGGCTTGGACGGGCGGAGGTGGCGGAGACGTCCCCATGGAAGGTGAGGATGAGGATCCCCCTCCTCCCTACCGGAGCTCCGAGTCCTCCGTGACCGAGACGCCCAGGTGGGGCGACATGGACGAGGATGACGACATGGAGTTCGGCATCACGAGGAAGCGCCCATCCTCGGACCCACCGAGGCGACCCGGCGGAGACCCACCGGGACCCCCTGGCGGAGGACCTTCAGGACCCCCTGGAGGACGCCCCCCAAGTGGACCCCCTGGAGGCGGACCACCGGGCGGGGGAGGACCCCCTGGACCGGGCGGACCCGGCGGAGGCCCTCCTGGAGGACCCCCTGGGGACCCCGACGACCCACCAGGGAACGGCGACCCGGATGCCACCTGGCGGTGGATTGTCTACCTCCGCAGGAGAGTCCAGTTGCTCGAGCTGGAGGTAGACACGGGCAAGAGCGAGATGGCTCGCATCTCCACGGTCGCCGCACGCGCGCAGAAGGACCTGGACATCGCCAGGGCCGAGACCAAGTCGCTGACCAACGTCATCAGCGGCCTGCAGGAGAGGCTGGATGCGCTGGAAGCCCGTGGGAGAGTCGGCAGCGACCACCCACCCCTGGAGTCTGGCTCGTCGGACGACGGCTGGGGACCCGGACCAGGTCCAGGCAGACCCCACGCCCCCGGCAGAGCCCCCAGGAGTCGCCCCAGCGCCTGTGCCCCCTCTCTCTCCGCCCCCTCTCACCACAGCGCGGGCCGCCGCAACGAGTGCGTGCCGCCCGGCAGTGGCAGTGAGGAATGGCGCGATGAGTGGCTCAGCGCGGACTACCACAACCGCCGTGCTCCACCGCGGACGCCTGTACGCCCCCGACGCCCGCCACCAGCCCCGGTGCCAATCCCCAGGGCTGGAGGACGTTATGGTGGACTCAGGGATGAGGTCCCCAGAGGAGACGTGGAGTGGGATGTCGGCGAAGGTGAGGACCTGGACCTGGACCTGGACCTGGAGGAGTTCGACATCAGCCCGCCGCGTGGTGTACGACGGGAGGCCGCTGAACGCAGCCGCCGGCGCCGTGATGAGGATGCGTACATGGATGCAGTACGGCGTGAACATTTCGGTTCAGCGTACGTGGAGGAACCGCGGCGTAGCCACAGGGATTCCATGGAGGAAATGGACGTGGCGGCCGTGGGAGTCTGTGGGCGAGGCCGATGGGAACCTCGGTCGACCTCGCGGCCGGCGTTCATGGTCTCTAAGGCCGCGGACGCCGCCGTGTGGAAAGACTTGAAGGACATCAAGCCCCCCATGTACGATGGCAACCCCCTCAACCTCGACCGCTTCTTGGAGAAGCTGGACGATTGGGGGCTGACCGTCACTGAAGACCTGCCTCCCGCTGATGCGGAGAAGTATGTCTTCAAACGGTTCAGGTACCGCCTGCCGGAAGTGCTCGGCGAGCTATACTTCGTGGCGACGTAGGAGGGGAGAATCAAGACCCTCAAGGACGCCAAGAAGTGGCTCAACGAGCAGGAGCGGGTGGACGCTCCGCAGGTGGCTGCCAAGCGCTGGAAGTCCATCAAGCTTGAGCATGATGGACAGGAGATCCGCCTACGGGAATGGCGTGACTTCCGAGGGAAATACACCCTCTTCCGCCGCAACGTGGAGGATTGGAACGAGGGTGACGAGCAGGCTCGCCTGCTCTCCATGCTACCGGAAGCATGGATCAAGAGGGTCACCAAGGAGGAATCCAAGAGGGCCAAGTCCAACCACACGGTCAAGATGATGCTCCCCAAGGAGTATCATACGAACGTTGTGTCTTGGGCGAAGAAGAACGTGGCCCGGGATGTCAAACGGCACTCCCTGCGGAACGCTCTTCTCATCACCGTCTCGGGCGATCGCGAGAAGACCGCGATGTGGCGCCTTGACGATTGTGAGTTGAGCGGCCAGACCATCCGTCTGCAGCCCATCCCGGCGCGGATGAGCTGCGACGAGATCCTGGAGTGGGTTGGCGAGGAAGTACTCAAGGAGTACCAAAACCTCCACCACACCCGCGGGTTGAGGCCCGGCGACCGCGACGTCAACTACGTTGGCGAGGGACCTGGCGGGGAATCTGCCATGGACCCAGCGGGAGCCGGCGGCGATGAGACTCTCGTCGACGATGACGACGACGATGAGCCCGCCGAAGTGGCCGTTTGTGCCTTCGTGGCCAAGAACCTGAACACGGGGAGCAAGCCGGGAAACTGGAAGCCCCTGCAGCAGGGTTGGAGGAAGCAGGAGAAGAGGGATCCTCGCCGCATTGGCGACCCTCCGCTGTCCTTTGGGGAGTTCATACGAGCTCACCCTCAGGGCTGTTTCGTGTGTTATGGGAGGAAGAAAGGCTTCAACCATGACCACCGAACATGCCCCGTCCACAAGGCCGACACGGAGGCTTACAAGAAGGCGCACGGGTCGAAGAAGCGTGCGCCCGCGGGTATCCGTGAAGCCAAGATGGAGGTGGACAAGGACGAGCTGGCCAAGCTGATGTCGTCGGTGGGAACCGAGTTGGCCAAGGAGATCCAGGAGATCAAGCGGAACTGGGTCCCCAGGTCGGATAACAAGAACAAGGAGAACAACCAGAATGACCAGAACAAGGACAAGGACAAGAAGGGTAAAGGAGGAGGTAAAGGGGGAAGAAAGAAGGGCGTCAACGACGTTGAGGCCGAGGAGAACACCCCCTCTTCCACAACCGACGCCCCCTAGCGGAGCCCCTGCAGCCAAGGGCCCCAGCTAGGGCGGTCGCAGGATGGTGACGTGGGAAGCGCCGATCCATCCCAGTCGGGAGTCGATAAGCACAAGGGGACTGCCGCGGGCGGAAGGCCCGGTCCGGCGCCCAGTCGCGGAGGCGGGGTGAGGGCAAGTGAAGGCACGAACCCTTGCACCCGTCCGTCCTTCGCGACCAAGAACGTGTTTGATGTACTACAGGATCTATCCGAGAGTATCGGAGGATCATCCGGACCGCAGCTGGATGCTGCAGATGGGCAGCCTGAGCCCATTGTCCACGACCTGCACCAGTCGCTTGTTGAGCTTCTGGAACGGCCGGAGATCCTGAGTTTGCACGCCGTGCGCCGTGTCGGTCGCGAGCGGCAGTTGCATCTTAAGGTCCGTGCCCTATGCGGGGAAGTGGAAAAGGTTTTCGACGTGTTGGTCGACACGGGAGCTCAAGTCAGCTTGGTCAAGGCTGGCCTACTTCCACCAGAGTGTCTGACCGACAGTCGGAAACCTGTCAGGCTGAAGGTGGCGAACGGCCAGTACATGGTGGGAGGCACCAAGGAAGCGGCCATTGGGCTGCAGTTCGTGAACCATCGTGAGCTGAGCCGCCCAGACCTCGGCAAGGAAATCCTCCTGCACGGTAGCTTCTACGAGGCCGAGATGGACTGGGACATGATCGTCGGGTACGACTTCATGATGGAGACGGACTCCGGCGTCCTCCCGGCCCAGGCCTCCATGACCCTCTACCAGGACGACCAGCTCTCGTGGCTTTCGTCACCTGAGCACCATGTGGAATGCCAATGGATCCACCCCGAACGCAATCAGCTCGAAGTGGCCGCGCTGGACACT
Source organism: Eutreptiella sp. 'Long Island Sound 2002' (assembly GCA_964036045.1). Taxonomy (NCBI): domain Eukaryota; phylum Euglenozoa; class Euglenophyceae; order Eutreptiales; family Eutreptiaceae; genus Eutreptiella; species Eutreptiella sp. 'Long Island Sound 2002'. Next base: position 985,219 of record OZ038387.1, read on the forward strand.
GAGCCTACTGGGCCAGCGAACCAGGAGTACGGCGTAAGGCCGGAAGTGGCGTACCGAGTGGTCGCGGACCTGGGAGCGTCGGATCTGGCCCTGGATGCGTTCTCTTCAGGAACCTCCGCCCATCTGCGGGTATGTGAGAAGTACTGGAGCGCCCAGGACTCCGCGTGGAAGAAGCACTGGGGTCCGCATCAGGGATTGATGTGGATCCATTGCCCCCGTTGGGACATTCCAAGAGCGATAGGGAAGATTCGCAAGGACCGCTCCAAGGCAGTGCTGGTTGTTCCTATGGGATGCACCGAGGAGGAAAGTACCCGACATTGGGTAGCCTCATTGACCAACATGACCTTGAACAAGGTCGTCCTACCGGCTGGAGAGAGTGTCTATCAGGACGCTAAGGGACAGCCCATGCCACCCCAGAGATGGCCAACAGAATTCCACTATGTGGATGGGGGCCTTGATCAGGCCGACACCACGGACTTCGTGTGTGTCAACCGTATCATAGCAGAGCCTTGGAGGCAATGCTTTGCGGTTCCCCCTGTTGACATCGAAGAATCGGACTCCGAAGACCCCCTCACTGAAGAGGAGTGGGATCTGGTTCAGGGGTATATGGATCAGCCCTTTCACGACTGGGGAAACCAGCGTGAGGGCAAAGGCCAGGACAAAGCCTGGTGGGAAGTGGACTCAATCGTCTCCGGTTCCTATGACGGGAATACCTTCGTGCAGAGGGTGCTGGATCACATGTCCAGCCAAGACGAGCCGCCTGGCGGTAACCCACCCACCTACGGCGATCTGTTCCGAGGCAAGACCAGAGATGGCCCTTTGGGCCACCTGGGAAGACCACCTGAGCCGAAAGCGAGCGGGGTTGCTACCCCTCAAGTAAGCTCCGTGGTTCAAGTGCCCGGGAAAGCCAAGGCGGAGTCCGATGACTGCCCCAAGATCCAGGCGTTGAGGGCCAGGCTGAAGCAGAAGTATGGCGAGACCTTCTTCAGCGGCAAACCTGTGTTCCCCCCACCGGTGCGTGGACCGTATGGCGAGGCCAAGATACGACTGAAGCAGGACCCCCGTGTGTATCGGCACCGGGAGTTTGCCCTGAGGGGCGAGAGGAAAGAGGCCATGGAGAAGATCCTCCGTGACTTCATCCAGAGAGGCTGGCTTGAGCCGTGCCACTCCGAGTGGCCCTCTCCCTGCTTCGTCGTCCCCAAGAAGGTTGCCGCTGAGTGGCGGCTCGTGGTCGACTACCGCGGCCTGAACGCCCAAACGCAGCACGACAGCTATACGCTGCCCCTCATTGAGGACATGCTGCAAAAGCAACACCGGCGGAGGATCTTCACGGTGATTGACCTGAAACATGGTTATCATCAGATGCCTCTCGCCGAGGAGTCCCGTGCCTGCACAGCCATGAGCACCCCACTTGGACCTCTCCAGTGGAAGGTGATGCCTATGGGCGTTACCAACGGCAATGCGGCTTTTCAGCGGATGCTGGAGAACCTGCTTGAGCCGGTGCGCGACTGTGCGGACCCCTTCGTGGACGACGTGATCATCGCGTCCGGGGACCCCAGCATGAGCTACGAGGAGCTCCTGGAGGCACACGAGAGGGACGTCACTCGAGTGCTGGACCTTCTGGTTCGGCACAAACTCACGGGCAGCAGTGACAAGGCCACCATTGCGGTAAGCGAGGTGGTCTTCGCTGGCCACGTAGTCGGGAACGGGCAGCGAAAGCCCATACCTGGCAAGGTGGCTGCGATTGAGCACTGGGAAAAGCCCAAGACGGTCTCTGAGCTACGGGCGTACCTGGGGTTCTGCAACTACTACTCGGGGTATATCAAGATGTATGCCGAGTATGCAGCCCCTATGATGACCATGCTCAAGGGCAACCGAGAGGAGACCAAGAAGGGGTCCAAGAAGGCTCTGGTCTGGACTGAAGAGTCCGACCGTGCCTTTGAGGGGATGAAGCAGGCGCTGCTATCCGCAGTGGGTCTGCACCTCGTGGATCCCGACCGAGGGTTCGTCCTGCGCACCGACGCTTCCGACTACGCCATTGGCGCTGTGTTGGAGCAAGTGCTCGACGATGGGAGGCACGTGCCCGTGGCCTTCTGGAGCCGAGTCCTGGCGGAAGGCCAGAGACGGACGTGGGCGCCCCGTGAAAAGGAGGCGTATGCCATCGTCATGGCTCTCAGGAAATGGGCTGGGTACATAGCCCTTCATCCCGTCACCGTCTGCACCGACCATCAGAGTCTGCAGTCGTGGCACAAGGAGCACGTGGACACCCCCTCAGGTCCCGCCTCCCGACGGGCAAGATGGCATGAGACCTTGGCCAAGTTCGACCTTACGGTTGTTTATATTCCTGGAAAGGATAACACCGTGGCGGACTGTCTCAGTAGGTGGGCCTATCCCGCCAGCAAGGGCATGCAGGATATCTCTGCCCATGGCGATGAGGCTGAGACCGCTGAAGCCAAGAGGATCATTGAAATGGAGCGCCTGATGGAGGAGGAGGGTGCCAAATGCTTCGTCGTCATGGCCGCAGATGCCCCCCTCGCTTCGAGGGTGAGCAGAACGGTCAGTGTACTCGCCCCTGTGGGTGCCGCGGGCGGAAGGCCCGGTCCGGCACCCCCTGTGGGAACTGAGTCCGACAAGCACCTCTTCCCGGAGTCTTGCCTCCAGGACGACTGGACCGACGATTACGCCAAGTCTGAGGCCTTTGCGGCCGAGTATAGGGCTGTGACCGACCCTGACGACGGGCAGAAGTGGCCAAAGGGGCTGACCGAGGAAGATGGCAAGCTCTACCGGAATGGTAAGCTGCTAGTCCCGGAGTCCCGGGTGCTCGAGCTGTGTGAAGCTTGGCACCACCACATGCTGCACCCAGGGGTCAAGAAGCAAGCTCTTGACATGCAGCGTCGGTTCGAGATCGACCATATCGTTCTCTACACCGCCATCAAGAAGGTCAGGAAGGGTTGTTCGGTCTGTCAGGCCTGCAATCCCGATAACCGGAACGTCAAGGGGGAACCCCAATGGACTCCGGTTCCTGACCAGCCCATGGAGAGCGTGGCCATGGACGTCTTCTCCATGCCCGAAGTGCACATTGGCAAAGAGACCTTTGACTGTGTGGTTCTCTGTGTGGACCGCCACAGCGGCTACGTTGTAGCCGTTCCGGCACGCAAAAAGGGGTTGCTTGCCAAGGAGGTGGCAGTCATGATGATTCGTCATTGGCTGACCGTCTTTGACATCCCCCGCACCATTTGCAGTGACCGAGGGCCCCAGTTTACTGGTGGCTGGTTCAAGGCTATGTGTTCCCTCATGGGGATACGTCATGCCAAGAGCGTGGCCTATCTCAGCCGGTCTAACGGCCGTGCTGAGGTGGCTGGACGGCAGCTGTTCGAGAAGCTGCGCAAGATCCACATCACCAATCCACGGCGGAACTGGTTCGAGGAGATGTGGCCTGCTCTGAAGGCCCATCATGACACCCCCACTCCGGGCGGTTTGTCCCCTCACCAGATTCTGTTTGGCAGGGACCCCCTGGGTAGGGGACTTCCCTTGTCTGGTGATGGCATGGCTATGGATGCCAAGGAGTTCTTCGCGCGGCAAGAGCAAACGGCGCGGGACATCCGCCAGCAGCTTGAGAAGGAGCATGCTGAGCGTCAGAAGTCCGCCCCGAGCTCGACAGCGCAGAAGTTCAGGGTGGGAGACCCGGTGTGGGTGATCAGACCCCGCCCCATGGGCACCCACCGCACCAAGACCTGGTTCACACCCGGCGAGGTGGTCCGCAGGATTGGCGAGGACACCTACCGCATCAAGGTGGGTCACGGACAGTTCCGGGAGCGCCACGAGAGTCAACTCCGTGTGCGGGAACCCGACCTCCTTGGCCGACATGTGTCCCTGGACTACGCCAAACATGAGGCCGACTCGGACGACGACTATGCCGAGCAGGACGACTATACGGTCGAGAAGATCCTGGCTCAGCGTCCGAAGGCCTCGGCACCCGGAGGTCTGGAGTTCAAGGTTCGTTGGCGAGGCTATGGGCCGTCCCACGACACCTGGGAACCCGTCTCCTCGTTTGTGCCGCGGGTCAATACTCCCTTCATGGAGTACATCCGCAAGCACAAGACCAAGATCCACGTTTCGGACTTGGCAGCACTCACCCGGGCGATTGCAGCCAGGCGTGCCTGATCAGCGCCCTGAGCTCTCCCCTGATGTGTTATGAGCGCTTGTGAGGCCGACGAATCGTCCCTTACTTGCTTGCTCTCTTCCATCTTTCGGTGACAGAGTGGCCATATACCCCCCCCTGCTGTATCCAGAGGAGGATGGCCCCTCTCTTCTTCTATTCGTCACTCACCCCCCCCTGCTGAATCCTTGGGAAACCAGGTAGGGCGACTGACCTTCATAATTCTGAGCTCTTGGGGCCTTGAAGCCCATACAACGTTGCGCAACGGATGCCGCTGTCATCGGCATTGCGATTTTTTGGTGTGTGGTCTGGTTCCATGGCATTTGCGGAATCCAGACCAGTCGACGTGTGTCTCGAGACTATATCTGCCTGAACTCAGGCGTTATCCTGTCCATCCTCCTGCATTTGCCTTATCCTGACCGTGGCGTGGTTTGGCACTCTGTTCTGAGTGTGTTTACACGCCTATTTACCCAAGTTGTTGCTTGTTTTTCTGCCCTCCAGGATATGTGCACCTGTATGTTAAGTGTCATCAGCCCATCGCTGAGGGATGGACTGTTTTTCACCACGAATCGGGATACAGAGGCGCCTTAAGTCGCCGTGTACATATCCTTACAGCCTGGTCCAGCCTGGACCAGTACTTGATTACAGATTCTACTGTTTGAGTGCCCGTGATACCGTGTTGCCCTATTCGCTGTGATGTGTGGAGATCCTGATGGCGCCAGGCGGGAAGCCCAGTTGCCTGACTACACTCCCAGCGGTCCGCCACTGTCAGTCCCAGTGTGAGCCTACCGATTTGCAGACGCACTTGCATTCGGATGGCGGCCTCCGGTGCTCCTGACCTCGGTCAGTCTGCCTGGGAAACTGGTGGTTTGAGGAGTCGACGCCTCCGCCCACACTGCATGAGGACTCCCTCATGTATGGCCTTCGTGGCAGTAGGGCGAGGGAAAAGACGGCCTTGATGCCCGATCCCTTCAGGAGGAGTTCCCGTACGATTTGGGGTTCGTAAGGAGTTCGACTATGGCACTCTGGACTCGCGTCGTATGGATATGGACATGGTGCGCCCGAGGAAGGACCCGTGGGGACTCTCCCCAGTCGGCGGGCCTTGGGAAGCTTGGGGTAGCCTGATGGATCTTTGTGGTCGCTCTCGACTTGTGGGGCCACCTCGGCCGTCGTGTGGCGCCTATGTTGGCCGTGTATGCCACTGCCACTGTGGTGGTGACCGTAGCAGCCGGCACCCGGTGCGCCTGGTATGGGTTAACGGGTCCTTTGGATGCCGAACAATCGCCGCCAGGACCCGGGACTTGATACTTGATACTATACATGTGCTACGAGCTGTTACAGCAGCATACCTATCCCACTGTGGGATACCTATCTTACTGTGACTTACTGAAGTGAGGATGTGACACCCCCCCCCCCCTTTCAGGGAGTGGTCCTGGGTACCCGCTGCCATGCGTAGGTGTTATCGAGCCCCCCCAGGGTTTGCTCTAAGGAGGGGGGTGAAGCGGTACCCAGAACCCCATGGCCAGGTTACGGCATACAACCGGTCTCCGGTCCACTAACCCCATGCACGGCGTGTTCTGTGCCGTGAAGCCCCGCATCGGCAACCGATGCACCGCCAGCGGAGATTTGTGTATCAGAATATCAGGAATCAACAGGGTTTTATTTTCATATTGTTTCCGTCAATTTTTACGCTGCCGTTCCGATACTCACTGTTTTGACTGCTGGCGGTTGGTTCGCGACTTTACCGTAACCGCCAGTTTAACTGTTTATAATGGAAATTTTAACGCTATCCGTCACGAAGGCTCCAAAGTCGCCAGGAACTGCATGGATGCTTCCGCAATTTTCATAATTAATACTCGCAACCTTAATCCGAATTTTTCAGGATGTCGAAATCGGATTTTCGACTTCGACATCCCCGCACTTGATTTGACCTCCTTCGAGTGGACCTACGTGCTTCCGTATGCACGAATCAACTTCCCTTTTATCCTGCCCTCCATTTGTCTTAAAGATATGGGCAAAACAAAGTTGATTCGTGAGGCCACTTGTGAAGGTCATATCTCGTGTTGCTTGCGAGGAGTTACGATAAGGAAACGTGGGATGTATTCACAATACTCCCGACGTAATTTAGGAAGCATAATATGCCTTGCGTCTCCACACGTGCGCGCTAGTGTAATGGATCATGGTCAATAGGGTAGAGTTTGCGTTATAACTCTTTGGCCATGACATTGCGTGCGTTAAGATAACTTTCGAGTGTAGCGCGCAAGTGTTGGTGTTGCATAGGAACTCTCCTTGAGTTCCTATGAGCGATAGACACAAAGTTATGCCCTTGGAGGGGCATGACATATCGTGGTGGGAGCCACCTTTTTCGGCAATATGTGGTATGTGCCATGTGTGGTGTTGCGTGCCCATTTGGCGGGTCCATTGCTCCAAGACAAGCCCGCCAATGGACCTCATATTGTGCAAGCCCCTTCTCCATACTCCCTACGGTCAATTGCATGCCTAACCTTCGTGAAGGGAAGCTTGTGTGGTGATCCCGAAGCGATGCGTTGGGAGCAAAGTGTGTGTTTTACAATTTTCCATATTTTCATGTGCCCACTTGGGAAGTAGCGCTCGTAACCTTTCAAGGCGCCCCAAGTGGAGCACATATGTGGGATCGAAGGTCAATGGTGTCAAGTCATTGTGTTTAGAAGGATTAAGTGATTGCACGATCCAAGCCGGAGATATTATAATATAATTGTAGACCTTTCAAGGCACTTTTGTGTGTCATTGTGCCAATTTTGCCATTTTTGGCTCGTCATGATGTCAAGTGGCGACCGTGTATCTCAATGTTGCGCTCAATTGACATCATGACCCAAGTATGTTATGAGGGTACATACTTCGGTAGCCAACATATCTTGGACCCGGCGAATAACTCCTCTTAGGCTTGGCATACCGTGGCCGCCATGTTGGCGATTTGGGACTATCCTAAATCATGGGCTCACTTGGCGACCCTGCCATTCCCAATACCGGAGGAGTTGGGCGACGCCCCAAAGATATGTTGGACACATATGACTTGATACCAATCCTATGGCACACTCCGGTCCGAGTCGGGCATGTGCCTCATATGCCCCAACCATGAGTGTGCGCATTTTTGGCCATTTTGAGCATTTTTCCACTTTTGCTGCCCGCCGTGCCCCATGTTCTAACCTTCGTGCACGCCGGACGCATGGACCAATGGACCATATATGACATGGCTGTTATGGGTAATGGTCCCCATGGTCCACACACTACGTGGGCGAAGCGGAGCCGCCTTCGTTAAGGCGCTAGGCCAAATTGAGTATGGGCAATTTTGCCATTTTTGCATTTGTGGACCCAATTGGGATCGTCACCACGCCAGGCAGCATGGAGATCTTTGAGAGCCAAGGGCATGGGAGTCTTCGTTGGACTCCCAGTGGATCGCGTATGAAATGGCGGATCCGATCTCCAGGCCGGCGTGGAGATATACTATTGGGAGCATACCGAATTTTGGCTCATTTCAAGCAGCCAAAATGACCCGATTTTGGGACCCCAATTTCCCCCTTCCGTGTGGTCAATTGGCGGCCCCAATTCTCTAAGCCCATAGGAAGCCCGGACCTAAATCCAAGTTGTACACTCAGATATAAGTCCTAGGTCCTGCCTCCTACCCTGTGAGTCATTGGCCTTACCTTGGCCGAGCGAGCCGCGCGTGGGAATAACGCCAATTTTGGTGATTTTGGCATCATCACCCCACTTGACTCATCCGTGTTGCCCTGATGCCGGGACCTCAAAGGGAACCAGTTTGGGTGAGGGCTCCAGGGAGTTCGTACTCGAAGGGCATAGGGTCAGTTGCCTCGTCCCTACCTCTGGCGGGTCCGGACGGGGGGTCAATTTTGGGAATTTTTGAGTTAGTTTCAGTTTGGGCTGAAACAGCCCATTTTCAGCTACCAACTCCTGGGTGATAATGGCGGGGCCATATCTCTGGCTCAGAGAGGAGTTGGGACCTGCCGTAGAGGGAGCATAGGGAGCCACTGTGGGTTGGCCTTGGAGCCCCTTGGTTCCCAGGAACTCGCCTGTGGCTGGGCGGGACACCTCTCCCATTGGCAGGGTTTCAGGGTCCGGACTGAGCAGGGCATGGGTTGTGTTTGAGCCCCCGCCCCCATCAGCCACTGAGAGGGTCGGACCTGGGATTGGGATATGAGTTGGGACTGAGTGTCTATGGTCCTGTGATGCCCTTACCCCAGTCCAGTCTTAACCCCATGTGTACATATCCTGATGTGTTGCTGTACATACTTTCGTTCCCTCTTTGCAGAGTGGCAAGGATTCTGAAACGCTTTGTCACATGACAACGCATTGATGCCCTTGTGAGCGTAGTGCTTTGCCTGCCTGCTCACTTGCGTGTGTCCACCGCAGCGTCCCGTGGCCGGCCCCCCACGGGAACGCGTCAGTACTGCAGGGCAGGCAGGGATTTTGTACATTAGCCAACCTTTTCAGGCAGACAGAAAATTGTTAAAGATTTTCTGACAGGCCCCTTCTTTTTTTTCCAGGGGGCTTTTGGCGCTGCATTGCCTGCTTAGCCATTGCTGCAGGCAGTTTCTGTTTGTAGGCAGGTTAGTATTGTAGGGTTGCAGTGTAGTCCAAGCCCGCAGTTCCACCCCTACCCCCACTCTAACTGGTATGTAGGGCTGCAGTGTACTTCAGTCCTGCGGCACGCCACAGTAAATTTTTTTTTGGGTGTGTGTTTGACTTTTTTGTTTGACACCCTGCCCTGGGCTGTCTACAGCAGCTCAGCCCCCCTCCCCCGCCCCCCTCTTTCACTAGTGTAAAGATCTGAGTGTCTATTTTCCTTAGTCAGCCATTTGCTGAGGTAAACCCCAGCAAATAGCTTGGGAAGGGAGTGTAAAAGGACACAGAGTAAAGATCGCTAGTGAAGCGGTATGGGGTGCTTCACCCATACCCGCTGCCCAGCCTGTGGCGCTCTTCGCCAGGCTGGCTCAGGAATTTTCCTGGGCTGATTACGGCATCTCGATTTCTGTGGGATTTCTGTAAAATACCCCAGAAATCGTCATTTTTCGTCATTTTTGGGCTGGCGACGACAGTCGTCGCCTGCGCGACGCAGCTCCAGATCGAAGTTTTATTTCTCGATTTCTGGAGATTTTAATCAATTTTATTATTAATTTATCGTTTTTAGAAATATAGAAATATAACGTGACCTTTTTCGCGGCGTTCCGCGAAGGTCAATTTTTGCGAAAAGAGTCACGTTCACGAATTTTTCAAAAAATCCTGAGGCGATCCCAGGAATCAGCCAGGCACCCATGGTGTGGCCCAACAGTGGGCCTTTTCATATATAGTTTGAATTGGGACAGAAACGCGTCGTGTCGGCTCCGCGACGCGTTGGGGGGAGACACGCGAAATGAGTGTTTTTGACTCAAAAATCACTATATTTCACTGTTTTTCGCCCAAAAACCACTGTTTGGCCCAGTTTGGGCAGGATCTCAGTGGAGATCCTGATGGCGACGACTCGTAGCCGTCAGATTTTCTGATGGCGGCGACGCCGCCGCCTTCATTTCGTCCTCTTTTTTATGCTATTTTTATAGTATAGAAGTGTTACACATACATATTACTTGTCTACATGTTTATATTGTCTACATATACCTTCATCTCTTGCCCAGGACGCCAGATTGTGTCATGGCCGAGGCAAGGATCACAGAATTCTTTGGAGAAACCCAAATTCGAGAGGAAGTCTTGGATTTCATGGGATTGGGGTCGTGCATGCCAAGGGAAGCTTGGAGGTTGCCCTCCCCCCAAACGCTTCACTAGTGGGATCGCGTGTGTCGCGCATGCGTAGCATAGGGCAGATCAGAATAAAATAGGCATGTCAGAAAGCATAATTTAGGTATGTATTTTACATTCAAAATGTTTGTACAGGTTGACGGGATGATATTAAGTTTTGGTTATTGTTCTTGAGTGCTTCGCAGACGTTAGAAGGAGATAGATCAAAATGAAGGCTTTCGACAAGGATGATCAGAATCAAACCAAGGACAAGACCATTACACTAAATCAATTCCCGCCGCCGGCCCAAACCTACGAGAACGACAACCAGCCGCCGCTGCAAGCCAGCTCACCAGTTTGCCAGTCCGAGATAGACAACACGTACAAGCAGCAAGCGAGCTCCTCCGCTCATCAGCCTGACAGTGCATCCTTGTCTTTGCAACTGTGCGTACCACGGCTCGAACAAAAAGACACGCCGCCGCAACCAGCGAAATCGTCTGTCGAACGGTCGAAAGTCACAAGCTCTACATTGTCCGCCTGTGCTTCAAAACAGGACTGCCAACAAATGTGCATCTCGCTCACTTGTGGCTTAAATGAAGGAGTCAGCGAACGCATCAACGCCTCGGGCGACTGGCGCTGCAGCTGCGCCTACGAAAACTTTCGTCGACGATCCACCTGCCATTATTGCGCACGACCCAAGCTGAGACCTCTCCTCAAACCGGCGAATGAAGACCCTAAGTTATAAAAACTGCAGGTACAGTGTTTAGGGCACTCTGGTTTCATTTGCGATGTTGTCTTCTGATTCTTGTCTCTACATAATGCCGGTGGTCTGTTATTGTTGGGACAGCTGGCCTGTCGCCGTCGCCATCGCCGACGTCTCAGGTTTTCACGAAACATTCAATGTTGATCGGATCTTGTGAGATTATCGTCCTGATTTACTAATTTCTGGATGTCGTTTTAACAATAGAATTATCGGATGCCTGAATGTAGATTTTCAAGCGGAATTTCAGTGCTGTGCGCATTTCCTTCATGTACATTCATTCAATGCGCATTATTAGCCATGTACCGTGTCATGCGTGCTGAGTTTGGTGATTGGTTTAGCATACGAGTGGAATGGTTTGGTCGAAGCATGCATTCTTTCAATCATGCATGTTCTCCACACATGCATACAAATAGTCGATGCATAATATTGGTGTTAATGTATCCCAATGGTTATATGTTTCTCTTTGTTGCTTCCTTTATCTCCTCATAGACATGTAGTAGGCGGAGGTGAGCCTCGCCCATGTGTGGGGGCGACACAATTGCCGGATGTGGCCGGAGATGAGGCGCGGGGGCCTCTTGGTGTTGATATGGAATACTCGAGGTTCAACCAGGTACGGCATAGAGAATAAAGATGCACTTATGCCGGACTGAGGAGTGCATTGCCTCAATGTGGGATTGTTGCTCTTGATTGTTGCTTCGCTTTGTTTGTTGTTTGCTTGATCGGTTGTTATCACATTTTCAAGAGAAACTCATTTTGCTCGTGTGCTACCAAACCCACTCCCAAAATATATGAATACATGTTAACATACACACACATGCCAATTTTTTTTAGATTGTTAGCAAGTTACAAAAGGAGTCGTCTACCTTTTCATCTTTCTGGTAGCAGAGGCTTGCCAAATTTTGGGTTTGCCCATTTTTGAAAGTTTGATTTGTCAAATCCGAAATTTTGGACTTTCTTGTGCGGACTCCTTTCCCTACAATACACTCCGTTTTGAGTTTGGGATCTTTGCTTGAGTTTTGGTTGTAGTGTTGGTTTTGTTTCTTGTACGACTTCTTTGTGCCCGGCGAGTATAGCGCTTCCTCTTGGGCGCAATACAAGTCCCAAGATGTGCTTGCACTTGGGCACAAGAAACAAACAAGTCCCGGTCGATGGCTTTGAGATGATTGAGAGTCTCTAAGGACCGGTGGTATCACCCGCGCACCTTGGAGACTAATCCCGAGGTTCCCAAACCTCCTTGTCTCTTGTTGGTTTTTGTTGGCCTAGGAGAGAAACATTTGGGATCTTTTGCCCAACCTTCCATTTTTGAGTTGGTTTTGTCTTGTCTTTTTGTGCTTGCTGGTTTGATGGTTTTGAAGTTTTCTTGTGTACTCGACGTGTTGCCCAAAGACAAAACAGTAGTGGGTACTCATGCCCCTATTCTCGTTTAAATTGTGTACCCCGTCAATGTCGCCATCCCTTATTCCTTTTGTGGCCTCCCGTATTCCCGGAATTCGGTTATGCATTGGTTCCTTGGATCCCCACACCATGATCGTTAAAGCCGACGTTGGGTTATGACGAGTCAAGTAAGTTGACAAATATGGTGCAGCAAGTAAGATGCTTTTGCAATCGACGCACTTGCTTGCTTAACGGATCGTCACTATGGGTTGATGCATGGCTATCACCGGCTCGCTCGTCGAATGGTCAACACCAAACGAGGTGGGGAGGTCGATGAATGAACGATTCTTGCTTCTTGGGGAACGGACATGATTCAATGAAGCCAAGCGGCTATTCGTTGCCCCGAAGAGATCTCCACCGATACCACACTCTTTCCCTACGTCACTCATGACCATATGGAAGATTACGGTTGGGGTTGACATTTGCGAGCGCAATCTTGGACTACCGTACCAGTGTACAACGAAATGGCTAAGGATAGAGCATGCACTCTCGTACTTGCCTGCGTTGACCTATTCTCAGATTGGCAAGCAGGTAAAGAAGGTCCCTACCAGGACCGGCCCCCGCTGTGCCCCTTCCGCCTGTAACCCCTGCCGATTTGCTCCTGATCAACGATTGCATTGCTCAAAATCCAAGGTTCCAAATCCAAAAATATAGAAATAAAATCCTCCTTCAACCCTGAATGGCAACCAGATCCCACAAATACAGCAATAACCCGATTCACAATCCAAATCAGGCTGCGGGCTTTCGTTCAGCACACCGGTATTCCCACGGTGGCGGGCATGTACAAGAATTGCACCAAGGAAGAAAGCCCTGAAATTGGCATATGAACACAAATAAAGCAAAGTTGGGGAAAGAGGTAAACATACACATTCACAGCCATAAACCCCTCATTCCCTGGACTCAAGACCTTCCCTTGACTCACCAACATATTGCCCTGAACCAGGTCAAATGAGATGGCTGAATGCCATGTATCACAAGTCACTACATAAACCCCAAAAATGTGTTCACTCCCAAGCCTCTAAATCCGAGCGCAATAGGGGAGGTGGCGTGTCATGGCCTAGAGTGGCACTCAGGACCATGCCCTACCCTGACATAACCTTGGTTGGACTTGGAGTCGAATGGGCTTGGAGAAATGACCTATGAGTTTGAACTCATAACATGCCAAAAAACTGCCAATTCACACCATATTGGCCATATATCACATATATGCTCAAAATTGAAGTTACCACTTATCCGAAGGCTCAAAGCATGCATGGAATCGAAGTCCAATATTCATGGAGGATATAGACCAAAGGTCAATGCCCATGTACATCCCCACTTTACCCTCGAAACCCCTTCGGATATGGGCGCCACGCACTGCCCAAGTCAGCCCATGATCTTGAGACCAATTCTTGTGATCCTTCAGGCGCCAAGCCAAATGGAGTACACGATCCGGCATATGGTGGTGTTCAACTCCAAAGCATATGCCAACATATGAACAACATACCATGGTTCGACTCTCCATAGGCTTCTTGCTGTTAGCTGACCAGGTGAGTACACAAAACGCAAAAATGAGCAAAAATTGAGGTCAAAAACATGAAAATATGACCAAATACAAAGTTGTCATGATAGTATATCTCTATGCTCACCCATGATATCCGCTCATGATTCAATACACAAATGATTGGAACCATTTACGAACAATTCCCCCACTTGGATCCCCAATCGGGCGCATGGAGATACCTTCGCCACTAATATCTACATGCCCCATGAAAATGGGAGTGCACCCATGGATCTCCTTGTTAAACATACCATGAGCAATACATACGCGGTAGACTTCGTCTAGCGCTTTGAATTCCACAATTGGGACATGGGCAAAGCCCTTGTCACGTATGGCTTCCCATCTCTTCGGCCACACGAAGATATATAACATGGGCGTGAGCATATCAAACATATACCATGCATACAACACATACCCTCAAAATATGGCTCCCACCATGATATGCCATGTCCCTCCATTGACATAACTTCACGTTAAAAATAGGTAGGAACCCAAGGAAAGTTGCTATGCAACCCCAACACTCATGCGGCACACTCGAAAGTCGCATTAAAATATTCGGTTGCACGGTCCAAGAGTTATATATCACTTTATACCCTCTTGACCCTTTTTCCCTTGCTACACCGGGCATGTGTGCGCACCAAAGGCGTTTGATGCTTCCTAAATTAAGTTGAGACCAAGGCAGTTCCAACCCAACCTTTCTTATTCTCTTTCCTCACACTCGCTCGTAGATATGGCTCTTCAAAGTGGTCCCAGGATTCGCTTTTGTTTCCCTTATATCTCCAAGTCAAATGGGTGGCAAATATAAGGGAAACCTGATTCGGGCATAGGGAAAGGAGTATGACCAATCGAAGAAGTCCAAATCAAGTGCGGCGATGTCGAAGTCGAAAATCCGATTTCGACATCGCGAAAAATTCTGATTAAAATTTCGAGTGCTTATTTAGAGAATTGCGGAAGCAACGAACACTTTGCTGATGAAATCTGACCCTTCAACGGAATATCCGCCAAAATATCTGGAAATAACAGTTAACCAATCGGTTAACGCAAAATCGCGAGCCAACTGACAGTCGCCGATACATTGACCATCAGAACGAAAGGCTGAAAAATTACGGAAACATTATGATAATAAAACCCTGTTGATTCCTGATATTCCGATATATAAATCTCCGCTGGCGGCGCCTCGGTTCTGATTATGGCCGCTCATAGCCGGAATGGCCAAACCTATCACACTATCACATCGGGTTAGATCAGGTGGATGGGAGAGTATGATATCAGCCAATGGCGGCTTGCCGGCACATAGATACACACCCCAAGTGACCCCAAGATGGCCACGGGGGTCCGAACCGGCTTCACCCCCCTTCTCAGAGCGTTGTATCCGCTTGGAAACAAATGAAGAGAGGACGGGAGGACCCCAATGGGCTCCAACCCCCCCCTCCATGTCCCAAGGACACATGGAGGCCCCACACACGTCGTAGGCGTCCCCCATGCCCCAAGGGAGGGGTGAGGACACTGATAATCAGCGCCCTACGCCATATCCGGTCTCCTCTTGATCTACAACATGGAACAAGGGGATCAAAGATAGAAAAACGTCGTCGGTCGACCTAAATAAGTATACCACAATGAAATATATATGTGGAGATCGAGTGAAGGGGGTATATGGCCGATCAAGGCCGAAAAATCCCCGGATGAACGCCCTCACTTGTCTCCCCATTCACAGAAACAAACAAAATGCCAAGTGGGATCCATTACTGTGCTACAGCAGCAACCAAATGGACCAATACGTCCTTGACATCCAAAGAAATACCCTTTTTCTTTAGGTAGTCCATCCAGACCGTGGTGTACCTCGGCACAAAACTGCTCGGAGGCTCCCACGAATCCCTGGATGCGGCGAATCCCTTCCATCGGACTTTATATAGCCTTCCCCCAGGCGTCCCCGGGTCCGGCTTGTCCGCCAGGATCTTCTCAGCGGTGAAGTCGTCGTCCTCACCCTCATCGTCCGAGTCCACATCGCCGGCCGTGAACTCGAAGGTGACGGGACGTCCGCTGGGGTCTGGTGCTCGGGGACGAAGCTGGGTATGGTCGCGGTCCAGGATCTTGTTATCCCCCACACGAACTGCATACACATCCTGCCCGACCTTCCGCACGATCACCCCCGGCACATACCAAGATGCCTGCCGATGCCTGGACAGGACATCCTTGTGGTGCCGCTCCACCCACACGGTGTCTTGGAGAGCATACTTCTGGACTTTTCCCTGCTTGAAGTACTTGGCCCTCTTGTCGTGCTCGTCCTGTAGTGCCTTACACACCTTGGCCGCCGTGTCGTCCGCCTCAGCCATCATAGCGTTCGCATCCCGGGCCACTTTGCCATGGTTCATCCACGGGAGAGTGCGTGACACTCGATCCCGTAGGAACAGGATGCGATGGGGCGACAGTCCAGTGGGTCCCGGAAGGTCATGGTACGCCTGGAGCACTCTCCACAGCGAATTATACCAGTTCCGGCCCGGTTCGTCGATGTGCAGCTGGCGGAACTTCTCGAACATCTGCCGCCCGGCCACCTCAGCCCGGCCATTTGACCGGCTATGGTATGCCACGGTCTTGGCATGCCGAATGCCCATGTGCTTGCACATCGTCTTGAACCACGTCCCCACGAATTGACTGCCCCGATCGCTGCAGATGACAGCTGGGACATCGAAAATCGTCAGCCAATGCCTGATCATGGCATCAGCGACGGTCTTGGCCTGCAACCCCACTCCATGCTTGTCCTTCTTGTCCTTCTTCTTGGATTTCTTGCCAGGGACCGCCACGATATACCCACTGTGCCTGTCCACCGCCAGGATGACACAGTCGTAGGTCTCTCCTTCCACGGTGACCTCAGGCATGGCGAATACATCCATGGCCACGGACCGCATAGGGGCCTCCGGTATTGCCGTATACACCGGGTTGCCCGCTGTGGAGTGGTTGGGGCTCTTCGTGGCCCGACACACGGCACAGTCGCTGCAGTACCTATCCAGGATGGCGTAGTACCCCGGAGGGAACTTGAAACGCCACTCCAGGTCCTGCTGCATCTTGTCTCGGCCAGGGTGCATGAGCTGGGCGTTGTGCCAGTGGTCAATGAGCTCCTCTACTCGGTTCTCGGGCACCAGCAGCTTGTCCTTGAGGAACAACTTGTCTCCATCCTCGGTCAAGCCCTCAGGCCACTCGTCGTCCGACGGGGCGCTCACGGCATTCCAGTACCTGCTCCAGTGCTCGGATGCCGCGTAGTCATCCGACCAGTCCTCTGTGAGCACCGACTTGACTAGCTCTACAGGGGCCACCATCCATTGCTCGAGGGTTTCCTCTCGAATAGCTTGGACGCGGGCACCCCGGAACTTGGCCAGGTCCGTACGGTTCGCCATCACCACAAAGCACTTGACCCCCTCTTGCTCCATGACCTTCTCCATCTCGATGATGCGCTTGGCCTCCTCGGTCTCCTCGACGTCGCCATGGCTGGATATGTCCATCCACGCCTTGCCCGCGGGGTAGGCCCAGCGACTGAGACAATCTGCCACAGTGTTGTCCTTCCCCGGGACGTACACGACGCTGAGGTCGAACTTGGCGAACGTCTCGTGCCATCGGGCCCTCCTAGCCGCTGGTCCTGAGGGGGTGTCGACATGCTCCTTGTGCCAGCTCTGTAGGGACTGGTGGTCCGTGCAAACCACCACCGGCTGCAGTCCGATGTGGCCAGACCACTTCCTGAGCGCACATACAATGGCGTATGTCTCCTTCTCCCTCGCCGTCCATGTTCGGCGTTGGCCCTCGGCCAGGATCCTGCTCCAAAACGCCACGGGAACATGAGTCCCGTCGTCCCGGACTTGCTCGAGGACTGCCCCCACGGCATAGTCCGAGGCGTCTGTCCGTAGTACGAATCCCTTGTCCGGGTCCACCAGGAACAGCCCCAACTGCCCCAGGAGTCGCTCCTTCAGGCTGTTGAACGCATCCTCAGCCTCAGGGGTCCAAGCAAGCTTCTTCTTGCTCCCCTTCCGGCCATCGAACTTGCCCACTTGCAGCATCTTGTGCAGCGGCCCCGACAGTTCTGCATACATTCGGACATAGCCCGAATAGTAGTTGCAGAACCCCATGAAGGATCGGAGTTCGCTGATGGTCTGGGGCTTCTCCCAGTGGTGCAGGGACGCCAGCTTCCCAGGCATGGGACGGCGTTGCCCGTGACCAACCACGTGACCCGCGAACTCCACTTCCTTCACGAAGAGTGAGGCTTTGGTGGGCTTGCACACCATGTTGTGCTTGTCCAACTCGCTGAGCACTCGGCGCAAATCCTTCTCATGCGCGTCGATGAGCTCATCCTCAGTCATGTTCTCCGTGCCGGACCCAATGATGATGTCATCCACGAAGGGATCGGCACAGTCCCGGACAGGACCGAGTAGGTCCTCCATCATGCGCTGGAAAGCAGCGTTGCCATTCTTGGCACCCATAGGCACCACTTTCCACTGCATGGGCCCCAGTGGCGTCGACATCGCTGTGCAGGGCCTGGAGTCCGGGTGTAGCGGCATCTGGTGGTAACCGTGTTTCAGGTCCAACACCGTGAAAATCCGCTTTTTCTGCTGCTTTTGGAGGATGGAGTCGATCAGGGGAAGCGAGTACGAGTCGTGCTCGGTCTGCTCGTTCAAGCCTCTGTAATCAACCACCAACCTCCACTCGCCCTTCTCCTTTTTGGGCACAATGAAGGCTGGGCTGGCCCACTCACTGTCGGAGGGTTCGATCCATCCCCGCTCAATGAACTCGGCCAACAGCTTCTTCATGGCCTCGGCCCGATCGCCCTGAAGTTGGTACTCCCGATGACGATAGATCTTCGGGTTCGGCTTCAGCTTGATCTTCGCTCTACCAAACCTCCCACGATCTGGAGGGTTCTTGTTGGCGACGCCACTGAACAGCCGCGGATAGGCCTTGATCAGCCTCTCCTTCAGCTCGGCGACCTTCGGGTTCTCCTGGGCCTCCTCAGCCGCTTGCTTCGGTATAGATACAACCGACCGCACTGCGGTATAGGCCTCTTCCGGGTCCGAATCTGACTTCTCCTCGTCCGATATGCCGTCTTCATCGTCGCCGGGCGCGCTTCCGCCCGATAATCTTCGAAAATTTGCGGCCTCGGGCTGGTGCTCGTCGCTACCGGTTCCCACTCTCGGAAAACCCCACGTAGGTGGGTCCGACCCAACCGGACCATCGTATTGGTCCGCGATGTGATCCATGACCCTCGCCACGAACTCATCCTTCTCGTACTTGCCGGTGACCAACATCTTGTCATCCCACCAATGCGGAGATGTGACCATGGCCCGCCTCTTCATGGCCGCCACACGGTCGTGCATCCCCATCCGCATGTAGTTGACGACGTCGTCGATCTCGGCATGGGACAGGACGTCAATGCCATCAATTGGCTGATCCGTCCCCTCCTTGGGCTCATACATGACCTTCATGGGCACCGCCTCCACCCTACGGATGAATGCTTCATCACCCGTGGGCTGGGCTTGCGCCCCATCCACCAGGAAAGCCTTGGTACCCCACGCTTGACCCGGGGAGGGCATTGATACACCCTTGGCGTCGATGAACAGCTCCTCTTCTGGCCCGAATGACATCTCGTTCAGGGTGATGGAGTCCAGCGTCGATTTGAGACCCTCCAGCGGACATGGGGTGGATCCTATGCCGGTTATGACCAGGATCCCCTTCGCCCTATCCGCGATGATCTTCTCCACCGTACGTCTGGTATTATCCAGGGAGCCATGCCAATACATGGATCCCCACTCCTTCAAACCCCAATGTCGGTGTCAGGCTGAGTCTCCTCGATGCCAATGCCTCCTACACTTCCGCAGAAGTGGGGCATCCCGGGAAGCAAAGACGTCCGTCTCGGGCGCTTCGGCTCCCAGCGTCTGGATCATCCTGTCGTACACCTGCGGCACCATTCCATACTCCGTGAGCTGAACTCCGCGGTCTCCTCTGGACTTGGCACCCACAGCTTGCACCGCTCGGACAATCCGATCCTCTTCCTCAGCATTCCATTGGGATGATCGGCATGCATAGTCCGTGGACAGCCATGTGAGGCATTCATCATCCTCACGGACCAGCGTTGCACGATGGGGAAGGGCTCCAATGGCGTTTGCCACCATGAAGTCATACCCCATGATCATATCCCAATCTGTAATGTCGGCCACATAGAAGTTCCCGGATAGAGTGCTTCTCTTCGCCTGATCAGGGCGGTTTAAGCGCTCATGTTCCCAGAATTCCATACTGATAGTGGCCTCATGGGTGCCACCACCCATGATCTCTCCATTGGCGACCTTCAGGCGTACCGGTCTCCGGCTGGGCTGCAAGAATTCCTCCTTGAACAACCCTCTCCGGACCAGGCTCACCTGGGCACCCGTATCCACCAACACATCCACCACCTTCTCCTCTCGTCCGCACCGTACACGCACCTTCAAGTGCAACTGCCGCTCGTCGCCATGAGGTGTATGGACGACTCTCACGGCATGCAACTCTAGCACGTCCGGGTGCATCAGGACTTCAAGGGTATGGTCACGGATGGTGTAGATCTTGGGTTGGTCTTGCCCGTCCACGGGGCTCTCCGTGGTCGCTCCTTCCTTCTTGCCATGTCCCGTACCCACATGTACTTCCCTTGGTAGGGCGCTCCAGGGGTTGGGAGTGGCGAAACTCAGTGGTTTTGGCTCTTTCGGAGCCTTCTTCGGCACCCGATGGGCCTTCGCTTTCTCTGAGATTCCACTGATTTCCGGAGGAGAGACCTCCGAGGTCCCACTCCCGTGGGGGCTCCTCTAGACTTGGCTTCCCGCAGCCCCTTCCGGCTGCGATCCGCCAGGACTTTGTCCACCACGTTGCTGGGCTTTGAGTTCCTCCAACGTCCTCAACATGTCCTCAGCAACCTCCTCGATCGACCTCACTCGTCGGTCTTGGCCAGTTCCACCACCATAGCCTCTTCCTCCGCCTTTTCCTTGGCCTTTGCCTTGGCCTTTTCCCCCGTCTCCGCCCTTCGCCTTCCAGTCGGAAATCCGCTGCTCCTTGGGCTTCTTCTCGGGTTGGGCGGCGAAATAGGCCTTCTTGTCCGCCTCATACACCTTGCACTGACGGTGGTCATGTGCATGGTTGTTTTCCTTGCCATAACAGACCCAGCACCCGTCGTGCTGAGACCTGTACTCTCGGAACGAGAGCGGTGGGTTCCCGATCCTCCTTGGCTCTTTGCCCTTCTTGGGTCCCACCTGGCTCCATCTGGACCGATCCTGCCCATTGTTCTTCACGTTGTGCGCCACAAACGCGAAGAAATGGGCCTCCTCGTGATCCTCACGGGACCAGTGATCTTGACCACTTCCACTACCATCCTCCGCAGAGTTGGCCGTGTCCTCCTGGATCTCCCGATGATGGCGGTCGTCTCGGTGGCCTCGTTGTCCATGACCATGTCGATCCTGCACGTGGGCCTCGTTCTTCGCATTGAGCTTCAGCTCCACCGTGATGTACTTCACGATCTCGTCCAGGCTCATGCGCGCGAAGATGACCTGCATCCTCAGCGGCTCCCCGCGCCTCCACTCCACGTTGTTGAGGCGCAGCAACCTTTGCCCCATGGAGTCTCCAAACACCTCCACGTACACGGCGTTCCTCAGGCCCAACATCCGGTTGGGTTCGCCCAGGTTCCTCTTGAAGAACTCCATGATTCCCGCATGGGTATCCTCCGCCGCCATAATCCTCACCGCCACCCGCTTCTTGGCCCTCTTCTTCTCCTCGTCCTCCACTCTCCTCTTCCAGTTGCTCGGGAGGACGTCCTTCAGCAAGTGGCGGATCTCACTGGCCTCGTTCCAGTCTTCCACCAACTTGAGGCATCTGCGGTACTTCCGCAGATACCGGTTCCACTCCCGGACCCGCAACTCACCGCGGTCCAGCGGCAGTGGAATGGACCACAGGTCCTCCAGCTTCTGGTTCGGAGCGTCCACCCGCTCCTCGTCCTCCAACCACTGGATCTGATCCCGCAGCTCCTCCTTGAGGTCCTGCGCCAGCCGGTGTGGGAATGTCCGGCATACCCACTTGTCCCGCGGCGCTCCCCGCATCTCGCCGACGACCTCCTCGGCGAAGTCCTCCCAGTCCAGGATGAAGTCATCCAGGTTGGACGGGTTCCCGTCGTAATAGGGGATTTTGATTCCCCTGAGGTCGTCGATCCTGATGGCGTCTCCGACGTCTCCAGCCACCACTCCACCGAGACGGATACCACCTGTGGCCGGGGGGTGTGAGTACACTCCCCGTACATCCCTCTCCTCCATGGAGTGCGGTCCAGTTGGGCCTGAACCCATGGGGTTTGGAATGCGGGAAGGATTTGCCCCATCGGCCGTCCATATCCCCGTATTGGGATCCTTCGCCCACGGGTTTCCGCTTGGATGGCCTCGACCATGTCCGTCGGCGCTTCCCAAGGTTCGCCCCTGCATGGTCTGGTTCTGGATCTCGATCTTCTCTTCCGCATAGACTGCCATATTCGTCGTGAGCGGTACATCCTGGGCGGCATGGGACATCTGTACCGTCAGGCTCCTCGGGTCCGTGGTCACGTGCCCTTCCCGCATGGACCCAGTTGGTGCCGTGTGTTCCCCGAGCATTGTGGACTCGCTGAACAGGGGAACATACGGCAGCGCACCCGGGTCAACACGCGGAGGCGCGTATGGTGCCTCTGCAGGTCCGCCCATGGGTTTCTCCATGGCGCTCCTGAGAGTCTTAACCCGCTCCACCAGCTCTACCGCGGCCGGCTTTGCCGGGAGCTCCGGACCCGAGGCGAGGGGCTGTCGCTCCTCTAGCCTTCTCAGGCGTCCCGACATGTCCTCCACTAAGTGGAGGAGGCTGTCCACCACTTGCTGCTGCTTCTGCAGGGCCAGCTCCAGATTTTCCCGGTACCGGGCCTGATCCGCTCGCAGCTCCTCCATGTGGTTCTCCGCGGCTGACTGGTCGTCCAGGATCCCCGCGACGTCCTCCTCTAGAGCGTCCTTGGCGTTGTCCAGGCGGTCAAGGTGACGCACGATGGCGTCCATCCCCATCTTCGGGTACTTGCCCATGAGGAAGGACACGTGCTCCCAGTGGCACGCAGCGTGCTTTCCCCCGGATTCAGCGCAACCCGCGGTTCCCGGCACCTCAGACTCCTCGCCCATGGGCGTATCGCCTATGGCGTCCGTCTCTGGTCCCGTGTGCCGGGGCACAGGTGCCGTCCGGGCCCTGGCCGGCCTCTCCAAGCCCTCGGCGTCGTGCTGCAGGGCGGGCTCGGGGGCCGTATGCGCCCTGGCGATCGGCGCGGACATCTCCGGCTCCGAAGGTGGCTCGTGGGCTGTCCGATAGCCCTCGGAGTGCCCCTCGGATTCCCACAGCCTGACCGGGCTGGGGTCCGTGTCCATAGCCCCGGCGTCCCTTGCCGCGGACTTGGGTGACCCGCGCTTCCGGTAGCGCCGGGCCCGTCCTCCACTGCTGCCTGAATGGCAGGCCTCGTCAGAATCCTCCGCGGCGGAGCGGAGGTTGCATGCCTTTCGGCAGCGAGGCTCGCACATGGAGACCAGGTCCTCCATGTCACGTCCTCCTCTTCCCGAATGTCGTACTTCTCGTCGGGCTTCAACTTCCGGAGTTCGCCATGCTCTTGAACGTCTCGGTTCTTCTATGGCCCCAATCTCCGGCGTGGTCTCCACCGAGTCCACAATACGCACCGGGGGCGTACTTGGGCAGGGCTCATAAGGGCCCAAGTCCCCGGGCCGGCGGTTGGTAGGGGCAGCAGGTAAGCCTCTGCTACCATAAAGAAGGTCCCTACCAGGACCGGCCCCCGCTGTGCCCCTTCCGCCTGTAACCCCTGCCGATTTGCTCCTGATCAACGATTGCTTTGCTCAAAATCCAAGGTTCCAAATCCAAAAATATAGAAATAAAATCCTCCTTCAACCCTGAATGGCAACCAGATCCCACAAATACAGCAATAACCCAATTCACAATCCAAATCAGGCTGCGGGCTTTCGTTCAGCACACCGGTATTCCCACGGTGGCGGGCATGTACAAGAATTGCACCAAGGAAGAAAGCCCTGAAATTGGCATATGAACACAAATAAAGCAAAGTTGGGGAAAGAGGTAAACATACACATTCACAGCCATAAACCCCTCATTCCCTGGACTCAAGACCTTCCCTTGACTCACCAACATATTGCCCTGAACCAGGTCAAATGAGATGGCTGAATGCCATGTATCACAAGTCACTACATAAACCCCAAAAATGTGTTCACTCCCAAGCCTCTAAATCCGAGCGCAATAGGGGAGGTGGCGTGTCATGGCCTAGAGTGCCACTCAGGACCATGCCCTACCCTGACATAACCTTGGTTGGACTTGGAGTCGAATGGGCTTGGAGAAATGACCTATGAGTTTGAACTCATAACATGCCAAAAAACTGCCAATTCACGCCATATTGGCCATATATCACATATATGCTCAAAATTGAAGTTACCACTTATCCGAAGGCTCAAAGCATGCATGCAATCGAAGTCTAATATTCATGGAGGATATAGACCAAAGGTCAATGCCCATGTACATCCCCACTTTACCCTCGAAACCCCTTCAGATATGGGCGCCACGCACTGCCCAAGTCAGCCCATGATCTTGAGACCAATTCTTGTGATCCTTCATGCGCCAAGCCAAATGGAGTACACGATCCGGCATATGGTGGTGTTCAACTCCAAAGCATATGCCAACATATGAACAACATACCATGGTTCGACTCTCCATAGGCTTCTTGCTGTTAGCTGACCAGGTGAGTACACAAAACGCAAAAATGAGCAAAAATTGAGGTCAAAAACATGAAAATATGACCAAATACAAAGTTGTCATGATAGTATATCTCTATGCTCACCCATGATATCCGCTCATGATTCAATACACAAATGATTGGAACCATTTACGAACGATTCCCCCACTTGGATCCCCAATCGGGCGCATGGAGATACCTTCGCCACTAATATCTACATGCCCCATGAAAATGGGAGTGCACCCATGGATCTCCTTGTTAAACATACCATGAGCAATACATACGCGGTAGACTTGGTCTAGCGCTTTGAATTCCACAATTGGGACATGGGCAAAGCCCTTGTCACGTATGGCTTCCCATCTCTTCGGCCACACGAAGATATATAACATGGGCGTGAGCATATCAAACATATACCATGCATACAACACATACCCTCAAAATATGGCTCCCACCATGATATGCCATGTCCCTCCATTGACATAACTTCACGTTAAAAATAGGTAGGAACCCAAGGAAAGTTGCTATGCAGCCCCAACACTCATGCGGCACACTCGAAAGTCGCATTAAAATATTCGGTTGCACGGTCCAAGAGTTATATATCACTTTATACCCTCTTGACCCTTTTCCCTTGCTACACCGGGCATGTGTGCGCACCAAAGGCGTTTGATGCTTCCTAAATTAAGTTGAGACCAAGGCAGTTCAAACCCAACCTTCCTTATTCTCTTTCCTCACACTCGCTCCTAGATATGGCTCTTCAAAGTGGTCCCACGATTCGCTTTTGTTGCCCTTATATCTCCAAGTCAAATGGGTGGCAAATATAAGGGAAACCTGATTCGGGCATAGGGAAGGGAGTATGACCAATCGAAGAAGTCCAAATCAAGTGCGGCGATGTCGAAGTCGAAAATCCGATTTCGACATCGCGAAAAATTCTGATTAAAATTTCGAGTGCTTATTTAGAGAATTGCGGAAGCAACGAACGCTTTGCTGATGAAATCTGACCCTTCAACGGAATATCCGCCAAAATATCTGGAAATAACAGTTAACCAATCGGTTAACGCAAAATCGCGAGCCAACTGACAGTCGCCGATACATTGACCATCAGAACGAAAGGCTGAAAAATTACGGAAACATTATGATAATAAAACCCTGTTGATTCCTGATATTCCGATATATAAATCTCCGCTGGCGGCGCCTCGGTTCTGATTATGGCCGCTCATAGCCGGAATGGCCAAACCTATCACACTATCACATCGGGTTAGATCAGGTGGATGGGAGAGTATGATATCAGCCAATGGCGGCTTGCTGGCACATAGATACACACCCCAAGTGACCCCAAGATGGCCACGGGGGTCCGAACCGGCTTCACAGGTGGATAGCATGATCCACCAAGCCGTGTCTCCTTGCCTGGAGTTCTCCGCGGAGGACAGCAGCTTCGTGTCCAACAACAACACTGCCCGCGTCGTCAACTCCGCTGCTGGTTACTATGAAGAGCATTACTGGGCTCCGTGAAAACTGCCCACGTTGGACTGCATGGACCCCAGCCAGGTGTTTCACGAAGTTGCTGAGTGCTGCAGGACCTATCCTGACTGCTACATCTGCCTGGCCGCCTTCGACTCTGGCGTCAATGGTGAGAAAGTGGACGAGGTCCAGGACGAATAGGAACATTCGTGGAGAACAGTGGGATTGGAGGAATTTTAACGTAATGGGGAGATCTGCATTTTGCTTCGTTTCATGTTTTTGTACATACGGTTGGTACAGTTACTCGCATTCTCAGTTTCTCTCTGGGATTTGCTACCCTTCTGGGTAGTCGCCCTGGTTTGGGTTTGTTTACTCTCACAGAAAATTTCAGTGCGCTGCAAGTGTAGTGCAGGGGTGTTGGTTATTGGTGTAAAGACAAGGAGAATACACCGCCGTCAACATACGACAACCATTATTTCTTGTTGTATATAGCAGTTATTGGTTCGCGGAGCGTGCGCGGATGACAAATGGTGCTTGCATTGCAGAAACCCCGTCTGTGCCGGACGCCTTGTTGGCTGAAATGCCAGTGGCGAGGTCGCTGCGGCGTTTCCCACGGTGTCCGTGCATGGAGACAACCAGGAATCCAGAAATCCCTGTCCAGGAATTGACTCGAGGGATGTATTCGGTCAGATGTCCATTACCTTTTGTGGTCACCAAGTGTTGACAGTGTTCACTCTCTCTCCATTCCCGGTTGATGCCTTGAGCACTGTGGGTTGTTAATGCTAGGAACTTGGAAGATCCTTATCACATTGACCGTCTGTCCCAGGATTGAGTCTATGGCCCTTAACCCCGAGGTCCGAATTTGAGGCCCGAAAAGGATACCAAGCCTGCGCCAGACCACTTACTCCGGTTGAACGAGGGTGTTTCACGTGTGACTGAATCGGAGCGATTGACATTTGGTAGTTGGGTTCTGATTGAAAGGCCATACATATACTAGATGTGCTTACGGGGCATGGCGCCGCTGGCTGCAGCAGCCGGGACCTGAATTCCCCTTTGCGCAGGACATGCCCATGAATAAAATTGCTGAGTGGTTGCCTGTGGCAATCAAGATTGCGGGTGCAAATGTGACCTCCGGCTACCAGGGCTATTCTCTGTTTCACTGAGCTTCCCCTGTTTGTCTGCATTCGGCCTGATCGTCCCAGATTTATTCTTTACGTTTACTGGTCAT
The DNA here is from genome assembly GCA_964036045.1 of Eutreptiella sp. 'Long Island Sound 2002'. Lineage (NCBI taxonomy): Eukaryota > Euglenozoa > Euglenophyceae > Eutreptiales > Eutreptiaceae > Eutreptiella > Eutreptiella sp. 'Long Island Sound 2002'. The sequence continues at coordinate 1,012,356 of OZ038387.1, forward strand.
CAAGAATACGAAGAGATCCTCTCTGCGAGGAGCATTTACAGCTTTGTTGTTAGCTGACTCCCCTGTCTTTCTGACTACGTTTCTGATTGAGGGGGAGCCATACTAGCAACCTTGGCGCTGATTCTGTGGCTGCTTTAGCAACGATGCCACACAGTCTGTTGGCACGTGTTTCAAATACTGCCTCAGAACCTTGATTGGTGTTAGCATTCGCTCTTTGCCTCAGGTTCCTGGGTCCCTCATTTGCTGTGCTACGGTTTTTTTTTTTGCTCTGATTCGTGGAGCCAATCGTGTGAAGATAAGGGGCGCGCTCCCATCTTGCGCCCTGCCCCTGTGGCTTGAGTGCCTGACCCCGTGAGACGCCAACAGTGGGCACCCTGGAACACGTACTGGGCCACGTCTCAGATCCAAGGGCGTGGACACAAGAGGATAGACGTGCATACACACGTTGAAGGCCGCCGCTCCACCATCAGGTACCGCATGTCCTGGGCAGGCGAGATTGAACTAACTGAGCGGAGTGAGTAGATAGGGTTGCGATTACTCACTGAAGCACTGAGAGTAGGGCTAGTGCAAAGCCAGTGGCCGTACACAAATTACGACACCTCTGAAGGCGACTGGCCTGTGTCCAGTCAACGTCCGCTGGCATCTTGGAACTGAGCACTATTCAGCGGGCCAGTATGACTAAACTGGAAGCGGACCCAGTACTACTGTTTCCTCAGAGCAGATGGGGTATCAGTGCACGTCCTATGACTCGACTGACTCGAAGTTCACCACTGCGGTACCAGCCCCGGCGACACCCCCCCTGGTGTGGCACCAGTGTCCAGACCCCCGACCTGGCTGGAGGGTGTCTGTACGCCCACAGCCCACGAGGGCGCCCCAGGGCGAGGCGATGGCACTGGGTTCCCCCCCGGGGGGCGAAGGCTGGCCCGGGCTGTGGCACCACGGCGTACAACTGGCAGAACTGCGTAATGTCTGTTGTCTGTTGCCTGTTGCCTGACGTCAGTTTATTTTCAGTGCAGACCTAGAAGGACAAGATGCAGCCCCAGTGAACACATGAAAAATGGTACAGGTTGGATTTGTGTTCTCGCTTCAAGAAACATGTTTCGCAGGGTATTGGAGCAAGTTATGAAGGGTTTCCGAGCCGCCAGCTGGTGGTACCAGACTTCTTTGCAGGTAGCGTGTTCTGCAACTGGGCAGCGGTTGGGAATACAACCTACGAACAAATTGGTGTGCAGGCGCAGGTTTCCAACCTCGTCCGCAGAAAGATTGTTGATGCCACTCGCGGACATGGCTCAGACATGGCCTTCTACTCAGGATCCACCACTGGCGCATCCAAAAGTAACACAGTTTGCTCTCTGTACGCTCCCATCGCATGGCAGGTTGACCGCAAGTGCCGGCCCATCTCCGCCTCATCCTGCGACAAGATGTGCGCTGATATGAAAGCGGAGCGTGATGTTATGTCCTCGGTCCTCTATACCCCTCGCTCTCGTGTGCTGGTTGCTGATGCTTTGGTGTGCTTGGTACCCCCGTGGGTACACAGTCAGGTTCCCCTACCTGCATGAACCAGATTTTGGTTCAGAAAATTTTGTTGGGCCCTTTTGCCCTACCTCGTTTGACCATATTTTGATAGGTCTAGAGAAGATTTTGCGTCAGGCAGTTTTAGCCCAGACGCCGGGCGGTGGGGAAAGCAGAAAAAAAAAATTTGCTTTTGCACCTCGCACGGCTACACACTTGCCGCGATGCATGCACGCCTGATCTGGCCCTCTGTCCTACTCCAGCGCTTCACTTGGGCTCTATCCATAAAACAGCAAGAGTGTGCTTGCTAACCCATTCCTGAGAGCCCAAGCACGATACATGTGGCTCAGTCAGAACTGAGCTTTGCAGACGTGGGCGTCGTTGCCACTATTGGCAGGCTATTTGTTAGTCATGGTTGTTTGTGCTCTGTAGGTCATCTGTGGTGCACCGCAGTTTTGGTTTCACTGCAAACTGACCTTGCTACTGCATGTTTTAGCCTTGCCTATCTGTAGTTTCTTTTACTGATTGGTTCGCGGAGACATCTGAATTCAGAGGTGGGAAACGGTCGTTGTGGGGGCCTTGATAGCCCTTGGAGGATCTGCCCACCATGGTTTGCCTTGCCTTGGGTCGCAGCACTTGTCGGTAGGTAGCCATCCCGCAAACCCGATATTCCGAAACGCATTTTATCCAGTTCTGTTATACACATACTGCCCGAAGGACCTAGAGGCCTGAGCCCTCCTCTAGTATGCCTAATTACTCTGCTTTATTTACTCTTACTAGACCGTCGCGCCTTGCCCCCTACTGTGTTGGGTAGTGCTGTCTAAGATTGTGTAGGAAGTTGTGTGTAGGACCTTTAGAAAGTTCGCATTTACATATAAGTAGTGCTGGTACTAACTGCAGCTACACTGCAGCGCAATGTTTCTGCAACCAGGAGCTGGTAATGCTGTAAGGCTTTGGGACACTTGACAGCATTGCAGTGAAGTAAGCTCTTCAGAGTTTTCTGTGCTGGGGTACAGTGTATGCTGATGCCCTCTTTCAAAGACTCTATTTGACGTGCCTAGTGTTGCTGAGGGGTGACAGTGACGCTTGTGATACCAACCAGGCTGACCCGGGAGAGACTTACGACCCGCTGGGTATGGCTGACAACCCTGACACCTTCGCCGAACTGAGGGTGAATGAGACTAAGAGCTTCTTGTCGTGCTATTACATGCATGCTATTGTGATCTATGAGGGAGGAGTTCAGTACTCCCACATTTCTGAAAGATACAGCACCAGCGGTCCGTGCCTTCCCCTGCAGGGTACCCCCGTGGTTATGCTCACTGCCTGTGGTCGTGTGTCTCACAATTAGGCTTCATGGCACAGCGCCCCAAACTCAACACGTGCTTTGGGGAACATCACTTGCTGGTACAGCGTGAGAAAACCAGTCCCTCTCCGATTTATGTGGTGTGTAGTGTGTAGTTGACTGGTTATGGCTTACGCTTGTCTCGTTGTGGCTCTGCCTGAGCCTGCATGTATGTCATTCTGTCATGTGGATGATGTATGGACTACTGTCCTGCTGCTTTTCTATTCTTTTTTCCACCTTTGGCAAGTGGACCCTTCTTGTATGGAAGTGGGAGTTCCGTATAGCCAGTCTTCTTTGTTATTTTCGTCATAGACTGAAGTGACCAACCTTTCTTCTTTCTCAGTTACCCCTTTGTTTCCTAACACAGAGTCATGTATTTGAGTGAAAGCTTACTCTGGGTAATGCTTACTGGGATTCAGAGGACTGTGATGTACATTGTGCTCACTCATTGCTAGTTTCGGGTCAATATGATATGGTGGGCATGGCTTTAGGTCTACAGGTACTACAAAATAGGAAGGAGCGGCGCCTGAGTTGGTCCAAAGTGTTGGCTTCAGGACAGCCCCCACATCTCTTTCAGAATGCGGGGGGGAAACTGCTGCTGTTTTGTCCAGATGGGGGATCCAGTGTTGTCTGAACCTCATTTGTGGTGAACGTGTCCAGGGTTGCTTGTCCTGAACCAAAGTCCAGGCTGTAACTCCTGTTGGATGCCTGAAGTACCTTACTACTAGGCGTTGCCTGTTTGATAACGCCCAGGCCACCATGTCTTCTGTCGTACTCTTGTTCGCTGTTCAGTGGGTGTTTCTGTGCCGCCCCACTATGAGTGCCTCTTCAAAGCAAGATTGGGGCTTGGCGGGACTGTGAGAAGTGGCAGTTGCTGTGCATTGGTATCCTGTTTGGATATCCCAGGCCTGACGTCCTGACGCCCACGATTAGACCACAAGATATTTTGCTGAGTACGATTGCATTTTACCGGCTGAATAGCCCATAGTTTTTCTCTCTCCTGAAAAAACGTCACCTTCCCTATGTACTGTTTTCTGTTCGCTCACTGGAGGGACTCAGACTTGTCCCTGATGAGGACAGTGAGGTGTGCAGCTTTGTTTGTCTGCATGTTTTCATCACGGTTGTAGGCCCAGACCACAGGTACCACCGTATTTCTGGTTCTGTTATATGGAGGTTGACCCTGTCTACCGTGCAGAGCAGTTTCCTTCTTCCTAGTTCATTCTCTAGTTATTGCTCTGTCTGATTCTTCGCTGGTTCTTTGTGGCACCCTGAGCGTATGTCTCTCCGTATTCCAGGTAAGTGATGTGTACAGGACAGTCCTGAATTGTCTGCCACGGGCCCACTGAAGTGACTGTCAGTGGTACTTTGTTTGGTACTTAGTAGTCAACACACAGTCTTGGGCAGGACACCACCTTCTTCAATTGATGGCCAGGGACACAGCCTGATTTCTTCTTGAAGTCCTGCCTTGTTTGTTCAGGTCAAACAAACGTTAATCTCCTTTCAGTATCGTGTGCGCTGAGGTATCCCGACAACCATCCATGTTAAGCTATCACCTCTGGTTGGTTACGGAGGACACCCGCCGAAACCCATGTTAAGCGTCCACCTCTGGGTTTTTCCTGCTGCAGCCGTAGTGGGATACCGATACCTAGGGGCTTCCCGATGCCATGAGCATGATAACAATTTTTCAGTCCCCGTCCGTACCCGAAAGTGCACAACTCAAGTCGTGGAGACCTCTGATGGATGCAGGGTGCGGGGATCACGTCTGGACACTGGTCGAGATAGCCAGAAGTGTAAGTCTGACGAGACTATTCTGGTCACTCGCTGAACAATTACGTCTAGACAGGGTCGAGATAGCCAGGAATGTAAGTCTTATAAGACTCTCCAAGGTCACTCGGCGAGTTGAGATATCCAGGATCGTAAGTCTGTTAGGACTGTTCTGGAGACTCGACGAATTCGGTAACCTTCTCAAGTTAACCTCTGAGTTGCCAGTTATCGCAGGGGTAGCAGGTGTGCGTACAGGTCTGAAACCGCAATGGTTTATCGACGCTGTCATCCCCTGTCATACCCACAGCTAAGGGCTGGATGTAATCGGTCTGTGCTACAGTAACAACCCATGAGGTACGCGACGCACAAGACCAAGCCCTAGCTGCTGTCACTACCCTAGAATGCCTTCTGTAGGTCTGGGTTGACGAAGGAAGGGAGGAGCAAGGGTAGTCAAGTTGGGGAGTCGACCAGCATATCAGACAGCCTGTGAGGAAAATACCCTTTGCCCAGCAGTGATTGATCACCACTGCACCTGGGGGGTGAATGACCAATAAGTCATGTATCCAACATGCTGTTTTCAGCTTGTGTCGGGTCCCTGCCCCCTGTGATACCTTTTTGTTTTTTGTGGTGTGAGCTATGCCAGACCGCCTGAAAGCGAGTCATGACGGCCGTCAATAATGGTCCTTTGGGACTGACTGAGATGGCACGTGACTTGTTTTGCAAATGTAAAAGGGAAGCCACCAAGGCACCCTTGATTCACCTGTTTCTACTAGCTGTCTTTGTAGTGCTGTTGTCCAAGTCTTTTAAGAGCAGGATGTGGTTTGCTTGTCATTTAACAGGAATATACTAGATGTACTATGAAGGGATGTTCACTGAGTGTACCATGCGCCTTGTTTTGTTTATGCCTGTCGTGTATGGTGTTTGCCAGGCCGGGCAGCCAGCCCGTGTCGTATGAGTCGAGTCTTTATGTAAATTGCATACAAACGTAAGCAGGGCTGACTTCTGATTTTGCCTCGGCATACTGATGTCAGAATTCCGACTGTGGGTAGTGTATCATTGGTGAACCTAGCCTGTTCAAGGTTAGTGGTCCTCCTCTGGTGTCTGACCTTCTTCACTTGCTGTATGCAGACTTCAGTGTGTATTTGACTTCTGTGCTGCACGCGTCCGATGGACGTCAGGTGTGTTGCTCGAGAACCAGTCCCAGAGCATGCTTTGCCACAGGGTGCTGCAGGTTCACCCTGAGGACATAAAGGGTGACGTTTCTTTCAGTCTGACGGATCGATTGAGCGCAGATTGCTGTTTGTTCCTCTGATGTTCATGCTCAGTTGGAGTACGATGTCAAGTCATTTTTCTGTTCATTCAAAGCAGGGCTGCACGACTGTCTCCAGGTTGTGCTTCGTTGGTCTGTTCCTTTGTGACAGGTACTTCTGTGTTCATTTTGCATTTGCCAGATATCCAAAAGCCTACTGGAGTTTGTAACCCTTCTGACGTCTCCAGAATGCAGAGCCCTTACATGATGATGTGTTTTTGCAAGGCAAATTTCGCAGATTTCGCAGACAGTCGTTTTGCAGTGCTTGCAGCCCTCGGGTACCCCTGTGCCTAAGAGTTTCACCAGAGCTTCGTACTGGGGCATGAGCCCTCATGAATCTTGTGTTTCCTGTTATTCCCTCTGCAGTTGCACTGGTAACTGCTGCCGTTGGTTGTCGGCTTGCCTAAGACTTTAGTTGCAAGGATTCCAAGGGAGAGGATTCCAGAAATTTCAGGGAGGGCCACGTGTCTGGAGACTGGTGTTCTGAACCCCCTGGGGTGGGAGCTGGAGGACTCTCAAAGTCTGCGAGAGATGCAGAACGTTCGGTGAATTTCCTTGATTTGTATTGGCATGGGGGGAGGCTCAAGAGTCTGTTATGCAGGCAAATTTGTTTCAGACTGTCGTGTTGCTATCTTGTCTGCTGTCAAATTTGCCCGGGCGCAATGCTTATGGCTTGCATACGCCCTGTGCCCCTGACCAGAACGCCCCCTGAGACATCCTTACCCTTTGGTGCGTCGTCTGGGGGGGAGTTATAAAAACTGCAGTGTTTAGGGCACTCTCGTTTCATTTGCGATGTTGTCTTCTGATTCTTGTCTCTACATAATGCCGGTGGTCTGTTATTGTTGGGACAGCTGGCCTGTCGCCGTCGCCATCGCCGACGTCTCAGGTTTTCACGAAACATTCAATGTTGATCAGATCTTGTGAGATTATCGTCCTGATTTACTAATTTCTGGATGTCGTTTTAACAATAGAATTATCGGATGCCTGAATGTAGATTTTCAAGCGGAATTTCAGTGCTGTGCGCATTTCCTTCATGTACATTCATTCAATGCGCATTATTAGCCATGTACCGTGTCATGCGTGCTGAGTTTGGTGATTGGTTTAGCATAAGAGTGGAATGGTTTGGTCGAAGCATGCATTCTTTCAATCATGCATGTTCTCCACACATGCATACAAATAGTCGATGCATAATATTGGTGTTAATGTATCCCAATGGTTATATGTTTCTCTTTGTTGCTTCCTTTATCTCCTCATAGACATGTAGTAGGCGGAGGTGAGCCTCGCCCATGTGTGGGGGCGACACAATTGCCGGATGTGGCCGGAGATGAGGCGCGGGGGCCTCTTGGTGTTGATATGGAATACTCGAGGTTCAACCAGGTACGGTATAGAGAATAAAGATGCACTTATGCCGGACTGAGGAGTGCATTGCCTCAATGTGGGATTGTTGCTCTTGATTGTTGCTTCGCTTTGTTTGTTGTTTGCTTGATCGGTTGTTATTACATTTTCAGGAGAAACTCATTTTGCTCGTGTGCTACCAAACCCACTCCCAAAATATATGAATACATGTTAACATACACACACATGCCAATTTATTTTAGATTGTTAGCAAGTTACAAAGGGAGTCGTCTACCTTTTCATCTTTCTGCCTACGCCGCCTAACTGCACGCTTTAGTGATCTGTCGTCTATATATATATGGCATATCTTTATTAATATATCTACCGGGCCGCGGGGTCACCGGGGGGGTTTGGGGTGGGGTGTAGGGACATATATAAAGGTTTGGTTGCAACTATTTGTAATGATAGATTGATTCAACTGAATTTAAAAATCTGATATCTTTTTACAAACATATGTGGGAGCGCTATAAACCTTTTGAAGGTACTAACCAGTGGAACGGACAAGTGGTCTGAACGAGTTCAAACATTGTCTAACAAATGACAGTGAGGGATAGAAAGTCTAGAATAGTCTAATATTTGAAGGAAGAAGAAATGATTTAGATGGGGTACAAAAGCTAGTACAAGAAAATGGCATCTGTACACGACATTTGAATAAAGATGTTGAAGATTTCCGAAATAGAATTACAGCAAAGTTGCTTATTAAATGAAAGCCGAAAAGTAAAAAAAGTGAAAATGTACAAAACAATTCTCTGGTAGTATATGATATAATAATAATATATCAATAATATATAATATAGCATAATGGTGCATCTAGTGGAACTATATGTTGTAAAGAAGGTCCCTACCAGGACCGGCCCCCGCTGTGCCCCTTCCGCCTGTTACCCCTGCTGATTTACTCCGGATCAACAATTGCATTCCTCAAATTGCAGGGTCCAAATCCAAAAATATAGAAAATAAAATCCTCCTTCAACCCTGAATAGCAACCAGATCCCACAAATACAGCAATAACCCGATTCACAATCCAATCCACACTGCGGGCTTCCGTTCAGCACACCGGTCGTCTCACGGTGGCGGGCATGTACAGGAATTGCACCAAGGAAGAAAGCCCTGAAATTGGCATATGAACACAAATAAAGCAAAGTTGGGGAAAGAGGTAAACATACACATTCATAGCCATAAACCACTCATTCCCTGGACTCAAGACCTTCCCTCGACTCACCAACATATTGCCCTGAACCAGGTCAAATGAGATGGCTAAATGCCATGTGTCACAAGTCAATACACAAACCCCAAAAATGTGTTCACTCCCAAGCCTCTAAATCCTAGCCCAATAGGGGAGGTGGCGTGTCATGGCCTAGAGTGGCACTCAGGACCATGCCCTACCCTGACATAACCTTGGTTGGACTTGGAGTCGAATGGGCTTGGAGAACTGCCCCATGAAGATGACCTCACAACATGGTAAAATCAGGCAAATCACACCATAATGCCCATCATTCAATTATATACTCAAAAATGCACACGGCAAATATTCAAATGCTCCATGCATGTCTCAAACCGGAAAGTAGTATACAAGGGTGATATAGACCAAAGGTCCATGCCCATGAATATCCCATCATTGGCTCCGAAACCCCTCCGGTTATGTACATGACATGCTTCACAAGTCAGCTCATGAGTTTGAGACCTAATTTTGTGAGGCCTCGTGTGCGGAGCCAAAATGACCATGTGATCCGGCATATGGTGAGGTACAACACCGAAGCATATGCCAACATATAAGCAACATACCATAGTTCACGGATCTCTAGGCACTTTACTGTTAGCCGACCAGTTGAGCACATAAAACACAAAAATGAGCATAAAACGAGGTCAAAAACATGCAAATAATGCCAAATTCAAGATAATTACAATAGTATATAACTTCGCTCACCCATGGTGTCAACCTATGACTCAAAACACAATTGCTTGGGACCATTTGCAAACAATCCCCCCACTTGGATCCCCATATGGACGCATAAGGACACCTTCGAACCTCCTCCCAACACGCACCATGAAAATGGGAAAATTGATATTGGCGGTTGTGGGTTGCTCTGTAAGCCCTCCCACATGCACTATATGAGCGGTAGACTTAGTCTAGCGCTATGGAGTTCACCATTGGGATATGGGCGAAGCCCTTGCCACGTATGACTCCATATATCTTCCTACAAACGGAGATATATAACATGGGCGTGAGCATATCGAAGCACATACCATGCATATAACACATACCCTCAAAAGTGGCTCCCACCATGTTATGCCATGACCCTCCATGGACATAACTTCACGTTAAAAATACGTAGGAACCCAAGGAAAGTTGTTATGCAACCCCAACACTCATGCGGTACACTCGAAAGTTGCATTAAAATATTTGGTTGCACGGTCCAAGAGCTATATATCACTTTCTACCCTCTTGACCATTATCCCTTGCTATACCGGGCATGTGTACACACCAAAGGCGTTTGATGCTTCCTAAATTAAGTTGAGACCAATGCGGTTCCAACCCAATTCTCGAAATTGAGACTACTCGCGTTGAGCCGGAGATATGACCTTTCAAAGTGGCCTCACGAATCAACTTTGTTTCGCCTATATCTCTAAGCAAAACGAAGGGCATAACAAAAGGAAGGTTGATTCGTGATCGGGGAAAAATGTCGGACCACTCGAGATTCGTCATATCGAGTGCGGCGATGTCAAAGTCGAAAATCCGATTCTGAAAGTCTGAAAAAATCGGATTAATTTTGCGAGTTTATAATATGAAAATTGCGGAAGCAACGAACCCTTTACTGATGAAATCTGACCCTTCATCGGAGATTCCGCCAAAATATCTGTAAATAACAGTTAACCAATCGGTTACCGCAAAATCGCGAGCCAACTGACAGTCGCCGATACAGTGACCATCAGAACGGAAGGCTGAAAAACCACGGAAACATTATGATAAAAAAACCCTGTTGATTCCTGATATTCCGATATATAAATCTCCGCTGGCTGCGCCTCGGTACTGAATATGGCCGCTCATAGCCGGAATGGCCAAACCTATCACACTATCACATCGGGTTAGATCAGGTGGATGGGAGAGTATGATATCAGCCAATGGCGGCTTGCCGGCACATAGATACACACCCCAAGTGACCCAAAGATGGCCACGGGGGTCCGAACCGGCTTCACCCCCCTTCTCAGAGCGTTGTTACCGCTCGGAAGTCATTGAAGAGAGGACGGGAGGACCCCAATGGGCTCCACACAGCCCCCCCCCCCCATGTCCCAAGGACACATGGAGGCCCCACACACGTCGTAGGCGTCCCCCATGCCCCAAGGGAGGGGTGAGGACACTGAAAGTCGGTGCCCTACGCCATATCCGGTCTCCTCTTGATCTACAACATGGACCAAGGGGATCAAAGATAGAAAAACGTCGTCGGTCGACCTAAATAAGTATACCACAATGAAATATATATGTGGAGATCGAGTGAAGGGGGTATATGGCCAGTCCAGGCCGATAAATCCCCGGATGAACGCCCTCACCCGTCTCCCCAAGCACAAAAACAAACAAAATGCCAAGGGGTATCCATTACGGTGCTACAGCAGCCACCAAATGGACCAATACGTCCTTGACATCCAAAGAAATGTTCTTTTTCTTCAGGTAGTCCATCCAGACCGTGGTATACCTCGGCACAAAACTGCTCGGAGGCTCCCACGAATCCCTGGATGCGGCGAATCCCTTCCAACGGACTTTATAAAGCCTCCCCCCAGGCGTCCCCGGGTCCGCCTTGTCCACCAGGATCTTCTCTGCGGTGAAGTCGTCGTCCTCACCCTCGTCGTCCGAGTCCACATCGCCGGCCGTGAACTCGAAGGTGACGGGACGTCCGCTGGGGTCTGGTGCTCGGGGACGAAGCTGGGTATGGTCGCGGTCCAGGATCTTGTTATCCCCCACACGAACCGCATACACATCCTGCCCGACCTTCCGCACGATTACCCCCGGCACATACCAGGATGCCTGCCGATGCCTGGACAGGACATCCTTGTGGTGCCGCTCCACCCACACGGTGTCTTGGAGAGCATACTTCTGGACCTTTCCCTGCTTGAAGTACTTGGTCCTCTTCTCATGCTCGTCCTGAAGTGCTTTGCACACCTTGGCCGCCGTGTCGTCTGCCTTAGCCATCATAGCGTTCGCATCCCTGGCCACTTTGCCATGGTTCAACCACGGGAGAGTGCGTGACACTCAATCCCGCAGGAACAGGATGCGATGGGGCGACAGTCCAGTGGGCCCCGGAAGGTCGTGTTACGCTTGGAGTACCCTCCACAGCGAATTGTACCAATTCCGGCCCGGTTCGTCGATGTGCAGCTGGCGGAACTTCTCGAACATCTGCCGCCCGGCCACCTCAGCCCGGCCATTCGACCGGCTGTGGTATGCCACGGTCTTGGCATGCCGAATCCCCATGTGCTTGCACATCGTCTTGAACCACGTCCCCACGAATTGACTGCCCCGATCGCTGCAGATGACAGCTGGGACATCGAAAATCGTCAGCCAATGCCTGATCATGGCATTAGCGACGGTCTTGGCCTGCAGCCCCACTCCATGCTTGTCCTTCTTGTCCTTCTTCTTGGACTTCTTGCCAGGGACCGCCACGATATACCCACTATGCCTATCCACCGCCAGGATGACACAGTCGTAGGTCTCTCCTTCCACGGTGACCTCCGGCATGGCGAATACATCCATGGCCACGGACCGCATAGGGGCCTCCGGTATAGCCGTGTACATCGGGTTGCCCGCTGTGGAGTGGTTGGGGCTCTTCGTGGCCCGACACACGGCGCAGTCGCTGCAGTACTTGTCCAGGATGGCGTAGTACCCCGGTGGGAACTTGAAGCGCCACTCCAGGTCCTGCTGCATCTTGTCCCGACCAGGATGCATGAGCTGGGCGTTATGCCAGTGGTCAATGAGCTCCTCCGCTCGGTTCTCAGGGACCAGTAGCTTGTCTTTGAGGAACAGTTTGTCCCCATCCTCGGTCAAGCCCTCAGGCCACTCGTCGTCCGACGGGGCGCTCACGGCATTCCAGTACTTGCTTCAGTGCTCGGATGCCGCGTAGTCATCCGACCAGTCCTCTGTGAGCACCGACCTGACTAGCTCTACAGGGGCCACCATCCATTGCTCGAGGGTTTCCTCTCGAACAGCTTGGACGCGGGCACCCCGGAACTTGGCCAGGTCCGTACGGTTTGCCATCACCACAAAGCACTTGACCCCCTCTTGCTCCATGGCCTTCTCCATCTCGATGATGCGCTTGGCCTCCTCGGTTTCCTCGGCGTCCCCATGGCTGGAGATGTCCATCCAAGCCTTGCCCGCGGGGTAGGCCCATCGACTGAGGCAATCTGCCACAGTGTTGTCCTTCCCCGGGACGTATACGACGCTGAGGTCGAACTTGGCGAACGTCTCGTGCCACCGGGCCCTCCTTGCCGCCGGTCCCGAGGGGGTGTCGACGTGCTCCTTGTGCCAGCTCTGCAAGGACTGATGGTCTGTACAAACCACCACCGGTTGCAATCCGAGGTGGCCAGACCACTTCCTAAGCGCACAAACACTGGCGTACGTCTCCTTCTCCCTCGTGGTCCAGGTGCGGCGTTGGCCCTCGGCTAGGATTCGACTCCAAAACGCCACGGGAACATGAGTCCCGTCGTCCCGGATCTGCTCGAGGACTGCTCCTAAAGCATAGTCCGAGGCGTCCGTCCATAGCACGAATCCCTTGTCCGGGTCCACCAGGAATAACCCCAGCTGCCCCAGGAGTCGCTCCTTCAGGCGGCTAAACGCATCTTCGGCCTCAGGGGTCCAGGCAAGCTTCTTCTTGCTCCCCTTCCGGCCATCGAACTTCCCCACCTGCAGCATCTTGTGCAGCGGCCCCGAGAGTTCTGCATACATCCGGACATAGCCCGAATAGTAATTGCAGAACCCCATGAAAGACCGGAGTTCGCTGATGGTCTGGAGCTTCTCCCAGTGGTGCAGGGACGCCAGCTTCCCAGGCATGGGACGGCGTTGCCCATGACCAACCACGTGACCCGCGAACTCCACTTCCTTCACGAAGAGTGGGGCTTTAGTGGGCTTGCACACCATATTGTGCTTGTCCAACTCGCTGAGCACTTGGCGCAGATCCTTCTTATGCGCGTCGATGAGCTCGTCCTCAGTCATGTTCTCCGTGCCGGACCCGATGATGATGTCATCCACGAAGGGATCGGCACAGTCCCGGACAGGACCGAGTAGGTCCTCCATCATGCGCTGGAAAGCGGCGTTGCCATTCTTGGCGCCCACAGGCACCACTTTCCACTGCATGGGCCCCAGCGGCGTCGGCATCGCTGTGCAGGGCCTGGAGTCCGGGTGTAGCGGCATCTGGTGATAACCGTGTTTCAGGTCCAACACCGTGAAGATCCGCTTTTTCTGTTGTTTTTGGAGGATGGAGTCGATCAGGGGAAGCGAGTACGAGTCGTGCTCGGTTTGCTCGTTCAAACCCCTGTAATCCACCACCAACCTCCACTCGCCCTTCTCCTTCTTGGGCACGATGAAGGCTGGGCTGGCCCACTCACTGTCGGAGGGTTCGATCCATCCTCGCTCAATGAACTCGGCCAACAACTTCTTCATGGCCTCGGCCCGATCGCCCTGAAGTTGGTACTCCCGATGACGATAGATCTTCGGGTTCGGCTTCAGCTGGATCTTCGCTGTACCAAACCTCCCACGATCTGGAGGGTTCTTGTTGGCGACGCCACTGAATAGCCGCGGATAGGCATTGATCAGCCTCTCCTTCAGCTCGGCGACCTTCGGGTTCTCCTGGGCCTCTTCAGCCGCTTGCTTCGGTATAGATACAACCGACCGCACTGCGGTATAGGCCTCTTCCGGGTCCGATTCCGACTTCTCCTCGTCCGATATGCCGTCTTCATCGTTGTGGGGAGCTCTTCCCACTGATAATCTTCGGAAATTTGCGGCCTCGGGCTGGTGACTGTCGCTATCGGCACCCATTCTTGGAAAATCCCATGTTAGTGGGTCCGACCCAACCGGACCATCGTATTGGTCCGCGATGTGATCCATGACCCTCGCCACGAACTCGTCCTTTTCGTACTTGCCGGTGACCAACATCTTGTCATCCCACCAATGCGGAGATGTGACCATGGCCCGCCTCTTCTTGGCTGCCACACGGTCGTGCATCCCCATCCGCATGTAGTTGACGACGTCGTCGATCTCGGCGTGGGACAGGACGTCAATGCCATCAGTAGGCTGATCCGTCCCCTCCTTGGGCTCAAACATGACCTTCATGGGCACCGCCTCCACCCTACGGATGAATGCTTCATCACCCGTGGGCTGGGCTTGCGCCCCATCCACCAGGAAAGCCTTGGTACCCCACGCTTGACCCGGGGAGGGCATTGATACACCCTTGGCGTCGATGAACAGCTCCTCCTCTGGCCCGAATGACATCTCGTTCAGGGTGATGGAGTCCAGCGTCGACTTGAGACCCTCCAGCGGACATGGGGTGGATCCTATGCCGGTTATGACCAGGATCCCCTTCGCCCTATCCGCGACGATCTTCTCCACCGTACGTCTGGTGTTGTCCAGGGAGCCATGCCAATACATGGGCCCCCACTCCTTCAAACCCCAATGCCTGTGCCAGGCTGAGTCTCCTCGATGCCAGTGCCGCCTACACTTCCTCAGAAGTGGGGCATCCCGGGAAGCAAAGACGTCCGTCTCGGGCGCTTCGGCTCCCAGCGTCTGGATCATCCTGGCATACACCTGCGGCGCCATTCCATACTCCGTGAGCTGAACTCCACGGTCTCCTCTGGACTTGGCACCCACAGCTTGCATCGCTTGGACGATCCGATCCTCTTCCTCAGCATTCCATTGGGATGATCGGCATGCATAGTCCGTGGACAGCCATGTGAGGCATTCATCATCCTCACGGACCAGCGTTGCACGATGGGGAAGGGCTCCAATGGCATTTGCCACCATGAAGTCATACCCCATGATCATATCCCAATATGTAATGTCGGCCACATAGAAGTTCCCGGATAGAGTGCTTCTCTTCGCCAGATCAGGGCGGTTCAAGCGCTCATGTTCCCAGAATTCCATACTGATAGTGGCCTCATGGGTGCCCCCACCCATGATCTCTCCGTTGGCGACCTTCAGGCGTACCGGTCTCCGGCTGGGCTGCAGGAGTTCCTCCTTGAACAACCCTCTCCGGACCAGGCTCACCTGGGCACCCGTATCCACCAACACATCCACCACCTTCTCCTCTCGTCCGCACCGTACTCGCACTTTCAAGTGCAACTGCCGCTCGTCGCCATGAGGTGTATGGACGACTCTCACGGCATGCAACTCTAGCACGTCCGGGTGCATCAGGACTTCAAGGGTATGGTCACGGATGGTGTAGATCTTGGGTTGGTCCTGCCCGTCCACGGGGCTCTCCGTGGTTGCTCCTTCCTTCTTGCCATGTCCCGTACCAACATGTACTTCCCTTGGCAGGGCGCTCCAGGGGTTGGGAGTGGCGAAACTCAGTGGTTTTGTCTCTTCCGGAGCCTTCTTCGGCACCCGATGTGCCTCTGATTCCTCAGGGATTCCACTGATTTTCGGAGGAGAGACCTCCGAGGTCCCACTCCCGTGGGGGCTCCTCTAGACTTGACTTCCCGCAGCCCCTTCCGGCTGCGATCCGCCAGGACTTTGTCCACCACGTTGCTGGGCTTTGAGTTCCTCCAACGTCCTCAACATGTCCTCAGCAACGTCCTCGATCGACCTCACTCGCCGGTCTTGGCCAGGTCCACCCCCATAGCCTCTTCCTCCGCCTTTTCCTTGGCCTTTGCCTTGGCCTTTTCCCCCGTCTCCGCCCTTCGCCTTCCAATCGGAAATCCGCTGCTCCTTGGGCTTCTTCTCGGGGTGGGCGGCGAAGTAGGCCTTCTTGTCCGCCTCATACACCTTGCACTGACGGTGGTCATGTGCATGGGTGTTTCCCTTGCCATAGCAGACCCAGCACCCGTCGTGCTGAGACCTGTACTCCCGGAACGAGAGCGGTGGGTTCCCGATCCTCCTTGGCTCTTTGCCCTTCTTGGGTCCCGCCTGGCTCCATCTGGACCGATCCTGCCCATGGTTCCTCACGTTGTGCGCCACAAACGCGAAGAAATGGGCCTCCTCGTGATCCTCCCGGGACCAGTGGTCTTGGCCACTTCCACTACCATCCTCCGCAGAGTTGGCCGTGTCCTCCTGGATCTCCCTGTGATGGCGGTCTTCTCGGTGGCCTCGTTGTCCATGACCATGTCGATCCTGCACGTGGGCCTCGTTCTTTGCATTGAGCTTCAACTCCACCGTGATGTACTTCACGATCTCGTCCAGGCTCATGCGTGCGAAGATGACCTGCATCCTCAGCGGCTCCCCGCGCCTCCACTCCACGTTGTTGAGGCGCAGCAACCTTTGCCCCATGGAGTCTCCAAATACCTCCACGTACACGGCGTTCTTCAGTCCCAACATCCGGTTGGGCTCGCCCAGGTTCCTCCTGAAGAACTCCATGATACCCGCACGGGTATCCTCCGCCGCCATCATCCTCACCGCCACCCGCTTCTTGGCGCGCTTCTTCTCCTCGTCCTCCACTCGCCTCTTCCAGTGGCCGGCGAGGACGTCCTTTAGGAGGTGGCGGATCTCGCTGGACTCGTTCCAGTCCTCCACCAGCTTCAGGCTCCGCCGGTACTTCCGCAGGTACCGGTTCCACTCCCGGACCCGCAGCTCACCGCGGTCCAGCTGCAGCGGGATGGACCACAAGTCCTCCAGCTTCTGGTTCGGAGCGTCCACCCGCTCCTCATCCTCCAACCACTGGAGGCAGGCCTGCTCCGTACGGATCAATCCTTCCCGGATCTGATCCCGCAGCTCCTCCTTCAGGTCCTGCGCCAGCCGGTGTGGGAATGTCCGACATACCCACTTGTCCCGCGGCGCTCCCCGCATCTCGCCGACGACCTCCTCGGCGAAGTCCTCCCAATCCAGGATGAAGTCGTCCAGGTTGGAGGGGTTGCCATCATAGTAGGGGATTTTGATTCCCCTGAGGTCGTCAATCCTGATGGCGTCTCCGACGTCCCCAGCCACCACTCCACCGAGACGGATACCACCTGTGGCCGGGGGGTGTGAGTACACTCCCCGTACATCCCTCTCCTCCATGGAGTACGGTCCAGTTGGGCCTGAACCCATGGGGTTTGGAATGCGGGAAGGACTTGCTCCATCGGCCGTCCAAATCCCCGTATTGGGGTCCTTCGCCCACAGGTTTCCGCCTGGGTGGCCTCGACCATGTCCGTCGGCGCTTCCCATGATTCGCCCCTGCATGGTCTGGCTCTGGATCTCCTCTTCCGCATAAACTGCATGGGTATTCGTAGTTGGCGGTAGATCCTGGGCGGCGTGGGACATCTGTACCGTCAGGCTCCTCGGGTCCGTGGTTACGTGCCCTTCCCGCATGGACCCAGCCGGTGCCGTGTGTTCCCCGAGCATTGTGGATTCGCTGTACATGGGAACAAACGGCAGCGCACCCGGGTCAACACGCGGAGGCGCGTAGGGTGCCTCTGCAGGGCCGCCCATGGGTTTATCCATGGCGCTCCTGAGGGTCTTAACCCGCTCCACCAGCTCTGCCGCGGCCGGCTTTGCCGGGAGCTCCGGACCCGAGGCGAGGGGCTGTAGCTCCTCTAGCCTTTTCAGGCGTCCCGACATGTCCTCCACCAGGTGGAGGAGGCTGTCCACCACTCGCTGCTGCTTCTCCAGGGCCAGCTCCAGACTCTCCCGGTACCGGTCCCGTTCCGCTCGCAGCTCCTCCATGTCTTTCTCCGCGGCCGACTGGTCATCCAGGATCCCGGCTACGTCCTCCTCTAGGCCGTCCTTCGCGTTGTCCAGGCGGTCTAGGCGATGCACGATCGCGTCCATCCACAACTCTGGGTACTTGCCCATGAGGAACGACACGTGCTCGCAGTGGCACTCAGCGTGCTTTCCACCTGATCCGGCGCATCCCGCGGTTCCCGGCGCCTCGGAGTCCTCCGCCATGGGTGTGTCGCCCATGCTATCCCGCGTTGGCTCCGTGTGCCGGGCCACAGGCGCCGTCCTGGCTCTGGCGGGCCTCTCCAACGCCTCGGCATCATGCTCCAGGCTGGGTTCCCGGGCCGTGTTCGCCGTTGTGGGCGGTCTGGCCGCCTCCTCCGACTCCGAGGGTTGCTCATAAGCTGTCCTATAGCCCTCGGAGTGCTCGGAGTCCCACAGCCTGACCGGGCTGGGGTCCGTATCCATAGCCCCGGCGTCCCCTGCCGCGGGCTTGGGTGACCCGCGCTTCCGGTAGCGCCGGGCCCGTCCTCCACTGCTGCCTGAATGGCAGGCCTCATCAGAGTTCTCCGCGGCGGAGCGCAGGTTGCATGCCTTGCGGCAGCGACGCTCGCACATGGAGACCAGGTCCTCCATGTCAAGTCCTCCTCTTCCCGAATGTCGTACTTCTCTTCGGGCTTCAACTTCCGGAGTTCGCCATGCTCTTGAGCGTCTCGGCTCTTCTCTGGCTCCAATCTCCGGCGTGGTCTCCACCAAGTCCACAATACGCACCCGGGGCGTACTTGGGCAGGGCTCATAGGGGCCCAACTCCCCGGGTCGGCGGTAGGTAGGGGCAGCAGGTACGCCTCTGCTACCATAAAGAAGGTCCCTACCAGGACCGGCCCCCGCTGTGCCCCTTCCGCCTGTTACCCCTGCTGATTTACTCCGGATCAACGATTGCATTCCTCAAATTGCAGGGTCCAAATCCAAAAATATAGAAAATAAAATCCTCCTTCAACCCTGAATAGCAACCAGATCCCACAAATACAGCAATAACCCGATTCACAATCCAATCCACACTGCGGGCTTCCGTTCAGCACACCGGTCGTCTCACGGTGGCGGGCATGTACAGGAATTGCACCAAGGAAGAAAGCCCTGAAATTGGCATATGAACACAAATAAAGCAAAGTTGGGGAAAGAGGTAAACATACACATTCATAGCCATAAACCACTCATTCCCTGGACTCAAGACCTTCCCTCGACTCACCAACATATTGCTCTGAACCAGGTCAAATGAGATGGCTAAATGCCATGTGTCACAAGTCAATACACAAACCCCAAAAATGTGTTCACTCCCAAGCCTCTAAATCCTAGCCCAATAGGGGAGGTGGCGTGTCATGGCCTAGAGTGGCACTCAGGACCATGCCCTACCCTGACATAACCTTGGTTGGACTTGGAGTCGAATGGGCTTGGAGAACTGCCCCATGAAGATGACCTCACAACATGGTAAAATCAGGCAAATCACACCATAATGCCCAAAATTCAATTATATACTCAAAAATGCACACGGCAAATATTCAAATGCTCCATGCATGTCTCAAACCGGAAAGTAGTATACAAGGGTGATATAGACCAAAGGTCCATGCCCATGAATATCCCACCATTGGCTCCAAAACCCCTCCGGTTATGTACATGACATGCTTCACAAGTCAGCTCATGAGTTTGAGACCTAATTTTGTGAGGCCTCGTGTGCCAAGCCAAAGTGACCATGTGATCCGGCATATGGTGAGGTACAACACCGAAGCATATGCCAACATATAAGCAACATACCATAGTTCACGGATCTCTAGGCACTTTACTGTTAGCCGACCAGTTGAGCACATAAAACACAAAAATGAGCATAAAACGAGGTCAAAAACATGCAAATAATGCCAAATTCAAGATAATTACAATAGTATATAACTTCGCTCACCCATGGTGTCAACCTATGACTCAAAACACAATTGCTTGGGACCATTTGCAAACAATCCCCCCACTTGGATCCCCATATGGACGCATAAGGACACCTTCGAACCTCCTCCCAACACGCACCATGAAAATGGGAAAATTGATATTGGCGCTTGTGGGTTGCTCCGTAAGCCCTCCCACATGCACTATATGAGCGGTAGACTTAGTCTAGCGCTATGGAGTTCACCATTGGGACATGGGCGAAGCCCTTGCCACGTATGACTCCATATATCTTCCTACAAACGGAGATATATAACATGGGCGTGAGCATATCGAAGCACATACCATGCATATAACACATACCCTCAAAAGTGGCTCCCACCATGTTATGCCATGACCCTCCATGGACATAACTTCACGTTAAAAATACGCAGGAACCCAAGGAAAGTTGTTATGCAACCCCAACACTCATGCGGTACACTCGAAAGTCGCATTAAAATATTCGGTTGCACGGTCCAAGAGCTATATATCACTTTCTACCCTCTTGACCATTATCCCTTGCTATACCGGGCATGTGTACACACCAAAGGCGTTTGATGCTTCCTAAATTAAGTTGAGACCAATGCGGTTCCAACCCAATTCTCGAAATTGAGACTACTCGCGTTGAGCCGGAGATATGACCTTTCAAAGTGGCCTCACGAATCAACTTTGTTTCGCCTATATCTCTAAGCAAAACGAAGGGCATAACAAAAGGAAGGTTGATTCGTGATCGGGGAAAAATGTCGGACCACTCGAGATTCGTCATATCGAGTGCGGCGATGTCGAAGTCGAAAATCCGATTCTGAAAGTCTGAAAAATCGGATTAATTTTGCGAGTTTATAATATGAAAATTGCGGAAGCAACGAACCCTTTACTGATGAAATCTGACCCTTCATCGGAGATTCCGCCAAAATATCTGTAAATAACAGTTAACCAATCGGTTACCGCAAAATCGCGAGCCAACTGACAGTCGCCGATACAGTGACCATCAGAACGGAAGGCTGAAAAATCACGGAAACATTATGATAAAAAAACCCTGTTGATTCCTGATATTCTGATATATAAATCTCCGCTGGCGGCGCCTCGGTACTGAATATGGCCGCTCATAGCCGGAATGGCCAAACCTATCACACTATCACATCGGGTTAGATCAGGTGGATGGGAGAGTATGATATCAGCCAATGGCGGCTTGCCGGCACATAGATACACACCCCAAGTGACCCAAAGATGGCCATGGGGGTCCGAACCGGCTTCAGTTGCGTCTAACATTTTGCCATACTGTTCCGACAGACGTATTACGTCTTTTGGAACAGCGTCTAGCAAAGTGTCTTACTGTTCCGTTAGACTTATCAGTTCCTGTGGAACAAGTCTCGCGTCTTCTTCAACAGTATGGAATGTTCCAGACTTAATAGTCTTACTGTTCCGCTAGACGCATTTCGTCTACATGCCAAACAAATACAGAACTAGCATCCCTCTCCGTGTACACCTTTGTTCGGCCTCCACCATTTGAAGACTTTGGGAAGAGCAACACTTGAGCATGAAGGTATGTGCACAATTGTGCACCCACTGAGTAGTGCTTGAAAACCACCTCTCACAGGCCAGATCAACCTTCTTTGTGCACCAAATAATGCCTCTGAACAAAGTGTAAGCAAGGACTTTTGGGCTTGGGACTGACTGGGCAGGCTGCGGAAGCCGCAAAAAATGAGCATTTGACGCAGGTGCTGATATGTTTGAGTAAAAAAAAGTCACCAACGATGTCTTTTGTGGGGTACTTGTTCCACTCCCAAGCCCCCCCTATTCTTTGGAAAGTATTAAATACTAACATTGACTCACTTTCTTTATTCTTTTTGAAGCATTAAGTACATTTTTCAAAATAACTAGGGTGATAACCCTAGCCCCCCATGAAATGCACCCCTACCACTTATTGGAGCGGAGGTATCTTCCTTCATGGAGGTATATACCGAGATAAAGTAGGCACTTCATGCCGGTCTCCCTAAAGGTTAAGCCTAGTGGTCTCCCACCTCAAAACCTAGATTCTCAAATGTTTCATCTACTTATTGTGGTCCCATTTTGTAACCGTTTCTAAATGCAGTTGCTTGGCCAAGCTGGCCAAGCCATATCCTGTGTCTGGCCCAACCTACTTGCCCCAGATTCCTAACCGACTCCATTGCACACAAAACAGTGCACATCAAGTGCTAATTTCATTCTACTAAGCCAGAGTGTTGTCAATTTTCATCTAATTTTGGTTCTTAACTATTGAACCTTTGTATTTAAGCCTTCAGTACCCTATTGCAACCTGTCTTTGCTACTTATGCTTTGATTTGGAAAGAGTTTACATCCCGAATTTGATTGTGCTGTTCTGGTGCCTATCATTGCTTGATTACTTTGAGTACAGTCCCATATTTTGAAAAGCAGGGAGATTTCCATCATCAAAACCATTGGGAAGGGCAGTGAGGTTTTCAAAAACTAAAACTAATGGGAGCCAGAATATCTTTCTGCTGCACAACATTTGCATAGCGGCCCATCTTGCTAAGTGCCTCGTCTTGCTAATCTGGTGCTCAAAGGCACTAATGGTTGGATGAAAAGAACACATACACTAAAAAAGGGGGGCACATACAAAGACCGGGGTGCCCCCCCCCCCCCCCCGGGAGACTCCTGAAAAATGTGGTTCCTAAAATTTCCAGAAGGAGGGGGGGAGGGGGTTGTTGTCGGGTTGTGGGGGGGGTTGGTGTGAAGCCTCACAGGTAAGCGCCCCCCGTGGGTGGGGAGCAATTGACCCAGAAAAAGAGTGGATGTGGTGGGAATGCGCAAAAAGGTAGAAATGGGTGAAACAGGGTGTAAATCCAAGCATTGGGGGGGGGTCAAAATCAAACTTGCTTCATCACCCATGCCGTCACGGGGTCCACGCACCACACCACGTTCCCCCACAGGTGCCCAGGGAATCGTCCATAGCACTTTTTTGACCACTTCCAAAATTGTGCGGCATTCGTGCCAAAAAAAAAAAAACTCTGCGCAGAAAAAAAAAGTCTGAGTATTTTTTTTTAGCGCAAAATATTTTTTCAGTGCGGATTAATTTTTTTTAGCTAAAAAAAAACAACCTCTAAAAAAAAATCCCCATCAGATGATCAAGTCCACGCTGCATTTATGGAAGTCTGTGTGGCAACTTCAAAAATTCGTAGGGCCCTTGCATGGGGCTTGCCGCAACACTCACATATCTGTACACCAGAACAGTGTTGCGCACCCGGTCTTCGCTCTTATGAATTCGCAAAAACACACACTGGTGTTCGTATAAGTCTATAATAAAATGACTATAAAATAGTATGTAATTTCGACCACAAAACTTCAAATTCTGCACACTGAAGAAAAATGTCGCTGTCACTGACCATGGCGCTTTGCAAATGCGCTATTCCTGTTGCGACGCTGCGCTCCAGCGAAGACGGGAGGGCCTGGCTGAACCGGCTTCACAAGGGAGGTCCAGGGCGGCAGTGCTGAAACAGCCCATTTGAGCACCGCCAGAACAGTCAAAGAATGACACAATGGCGATACTTGCCCCAAGATACCCAGGTCGAACCCGCTACATACCAATATTTCTTGATCCAAATCATGACCTTGAGCAACGTGGCAAAGGTCCCGAAGTCACGACGTGGGAGAGGTGTCTAGTGACCTCACGGAGCAAAAATGGGAGGGGGGTAGGGGAGATTCTGCAGTGTGGAATATCACCACTCTTAGGGCTATTGGCTCGTGCTTGAAACCTTGAGGCATCGGGAGGAGCTTATCTGAGCTTCTAATTCTGCACGAGCTCAGAGCTCTGAGCCCACCTTGTTGGGTCAGGATGGGGGTGGGAGACAGGGTTTCAGCCCCGAACTGCCCTGAAAAACACTCTCAAGTCAAGGGGTTGTTCATCACTGTTTTGCACATGGCAGCATACTGCCCAAACAGTGCTGAATCACATCATTGTTCCTCGAAGGACGGCTGCTTTATGTACCTTGTGTATATATAGACCTGGGGGTTTTTGTGCTGCTGCTCTGGTGCTTGGGGTGCTCGGGGGGGGTGCTGTGGCTGGGGTTCATCACTATTTCTCCGCATGGATCCCATTTGCCGGGGTGAGCTCCCCCCTTGATGTAGGGCTAAGACCCTTGGCTCCTTGGACCAAAATTGGCTCGCGTGCAGGGCGGCTGGTGTGGGCTCGCAAGCTCCGTCGCTTGGGGCAATGTGGCCCAAACGGCCGACATGCTGTTGGCCATGGGTTTCTCCCTCACCACAGGCAGAAAGGGTCCGGCCCAGGGGGTGGTGTACGGTGGTGGAAGTGTCCTACTTGCGATTCCTGTTGACCCTTGGTGGCATGCACAACCCAGCGAGAAAAGCAATTGAGACCCTATAACATGGAAAATGGCTGCTCTGAACCAACAGAATCCCAAGTAGCAACTAAAATCAACGTAGTCCTTTTACATGGGTCTACAATGACAAAACAACAGCATTGCAATCCAAATCTCACTGGCAACATCTGAACTTGCATTGCAACCTGCTTGAAAATGGGTGCCCTGTACCAAGGTGGGCTTGAGGGAGGGCTGATGCGAAATTTCAGTGGTTCCTGCCATAATGGTGCATGGGCCAACTGTTCTAGGCTCACCACCAACTGGCTTTGCTGAAATCTGTTCGTGAGGCACACGCAAAAGGTAACCAGCGAGGCACAATCCAACAGCCTTTACACTCCGCACTTGATGCCTGTGACCTGAGGAACCATTCCTGCAGCCTGGCATTTTGCGGGTAAAATAGCTGAAAGAACTCCGTTTGAAGGTCCACCGCCTGTGGCTCGTATATGAATCCCTGCAGCTTCTGCTGCGCATCTTCACTGGAATACTGCATCATCAACAGCAGGGTCTCGACCCAACCGGTGACCCTCTCAGAGTCCAATGATGAAGCCTGATGACGGACTTCGATGGTGTTTGATCCCCCTGGCCTCAGATTGGACAGGTTCACTTTGTAGTACCTCTGTGCGTTGCATTGAGCGGCTATCGGGGGGTTGAGCAGGTCCTGCAGCGAACGCAGTGTTGTGGCCCGCAGCAGCTGCACCTGCGTGTCTGGGCTGTCTGGCAAAGGGAGACAATATGGATGGCCACGCCTCCTGTTTGGGGGGACTACGGTGTCCAGAATGCGCTGAAATTTTACATAGTAAAGACAAAGCAGCTTCACGTGAGCGAAAGAGGGTTCCAGATTTCCGTGTGTTCCCAAGTGTACGTGCAAAGCTGCACTCTTTTGGGGAGCTCTGCACCCGAAACCAGCGAGAAAATTCATAACAGGGCTGATGGGGTCGTCCTCATTTCTTCTGCGTAGGAAATCAACGGCGGACTTCGGTTTCATGACCACTTCGACACTGTGATAGCCTGGAGACGCAGCAACACTACGGTCCTGATGCACTTCCCAGTGGGCAAAGCGCTGTTCCAACGCCATTGCCAGGCGTACGCTCGATGGATGATGGTCAGGTTCTCCCGGCTTCAGTATGGGGCAGTGGCGGCTGTACCAATCCTTCTGAGCTCCAGAGGGTTTGTGGTCAGCTGGTATCCATAGGTCAACGGCACCTCTGTCTCTCAGGCAACATTCGGGTTCAGGACCCTTCAGCTTCACCTCAAGTTCCAGCTCCACGCCAAAGGTTGGTGAATGCAGTGGCATCCATTCACAGCAAGCGTCTGACTTCATCCCGCCACACAAAAAGAGTCTTTGTCACGGGAGTTGGAAAATGACACAAGTGAACACCACCCACGCCGAAACGACAACCCAAATCAAGTTGGGGCAGGGAGGCCAAGCCGGCTGCACAGTCAACCAAAAGCCCAACAACCACCACCACAGGCACAGGTGGGATGCAAAAGCCAAAGTGACCAACAAACGTGGTCGAGGGGAACATACAAGCAAGTAAGTGTACAAACGGTCCACACTTCACTGCTTTGTTGGTGAGCAAGCAGCCAATTTTTTTTTCAGGACTTGTTGTGAACGGACATTGGGGCTGGTGGGACCATTTGTGTGCCGCAGGGGTGGAGCCATCACCGTGGTCTTTGCACTACCCAAAGGGGGAATGTTTGCCCGGCGCGCCTGGCGCGCTAGCTTTGTAAGGAGTATCCTATCTCTAGCCCCAAGTTTATCCTCACCTAGGAAGTCCCCCAAGTAGACCGCACTGGACCGCCAACCTTCCCTGCAAAGCAAGTTGCACAAGCCGTAATCTGAGGATTCAACAACACAAAATGTCACTGAGAATGTGCTTAACAAATAACTTTTTTTTTCTGACGAAGCTGCAATAGTTCTGCAATAGTTCTGCAGCAGTACGAGTCAATCTCGGGATCTAAGTACACTCTCAGAACATACCATAGCTTCTTCCCCTGTCAAGGGAGGGGTCAAGGTTGACAAGGGAGGAGCAACTTATTTTACCTAGTACACCATTTTACCTAGTCAGGATAACCTGCCTGGGTATGTCATTTTGGTGATTTTTGCCTAATTGCATATTTCTGTTTTGCTTCTTCTACCCAGCTACCCAGAGCATGGAGGCTGCCAACCAACGCCCGGTGAAGGAACACCATGGAGTATCCCCTCACCGCATATGGCGTGTTGGATAGCCGAAGGCTTGGAGATATGCTGTGGACATAACCCCCCCCTTGTAGGAATAGGACCCCAATTGTGACCGTCCATAGCCCATGTAGAGTTATTCTCTGCCTCCTTACTGGTGTCAGGTCAGAGGTCTTGGGTCCCCATACCCATCTTGTATTTGGGTTGGGGCCTCATCCTAGGGCTTGAGTGCCCTTTGTTTTGTTGTTGTTTTGTGCTATGTTGTGTACATACTTTTGTTGCATGATATGGCTCTTCTCATCCTTTTAGGTACAAAAGGGCTCTTTTGTGATCGCTGTGCTTACTTTTGAGCCAGTGTTTGTGCAGTTACTGTGAATTGTGCTGTGCATCGCTGTGCTTGCTCGGCTTGGGAAACGCGCCCATACCGGGCACTCCCCCAAGAGTGATAATAGCACTGGGAATGCTATTACAAAAGTCTCCTGAGGGCTAGCTGGAGTACCAGCCGAGAAGTAGCGCTCGCAAACGCCCCCCCCCACCAAGGCACGATGAACCCCGCAGCCGCCAAGTCCATGCAGGACTTGGACCCCCACACTGGGGAACTCCGCTCCGCTGGCTCCACACCCCCATTCCGGATTGAAGCCGCCCCCATGGCGCAAGGGGCCGCTCTCCAAATCGCCCCCGGGCCCCACGCGCCCGATTCATCGAGCAGCTCTGGGTCGGCCGCCGCACAACACCCGGCGTCCCCGGAACATGCCCAGCCGGGTCCCGGTGCTGTGGCTACCCGAAGTGGTTGCCGACCCCCAGAGCGGCCGCTGGCGCTTCGAGGAGGAGATTGACATCTCTGACTCGCTGGGCCAGCGGGCATACCGCATGAGGAGTGCCACCTACAAGGCCGTCAGCACAGTGCAACAGGCTACAGAGGTGAACGCCCTGGCGGACCATTACTGCTGCTTCGCCGTTGAGTCCGCCGCTGTGCAGCAGGAGACGGTCGTCTTCGCCGCCGACCTCAGCAACGTGGTCCGTGCACTCGCCCGGCATACTGATGCCGGGTTGACCCAAGCTTGGACTGAGGGACATGTACTGCACCATCGAGTGCAGGTCCTCAATGACCAGCTTGGGCGGCTTGGTAGGGATGTGGACGCACTCCGCTGCAAACAGCCGAGCCAAGGCAACCTTCTCACGGCATTGCAAGTACGGCCGGAGACCGTAGCCGCCGCCGTCGCAGCCGTGCCCGACATGGCCACCCTCAAGGGGATCATCGCCGCTGAGGTCAACAAGGCGGTCCGTACCTGCATGGCCCCCATCAACCAACGCCATGATGGGATGGAGGAGCGCATCCACGCCCAACGGCAGCACTACCACTAGCCTGAGAAAGCCCGCCTTGACAGCCTCACGCAGCACCTAGAGAACGTGCAGAAACAGGGCTTCCCCGATGCCGCGACATCCTCCACGGCTAGTCCTTCGCCGCCGCCGACCGCTACGAGCAGCGGACCCGACCCCCGGGCCTTGCAGTTCAAGATGGTCGACGTGGAGACCTAGCTGCGCCGCCTTCAGCAGGAGGTGGACGATCAACGCTGCCAAGGGACAGACTTCCGGCAGTCCATGAACGCCCGTATGACGGCCATCAACCAGGCGCGGACACCGCAACCGGTGGGCCCTGCCGCGGCAGGTTCCTTCCCTGAGGGAATCGTAGGGCAAGTTCAAGACCACGAGGATCGGCTAACCGTCTTCGAGAAGAAGGTAGAGGGGTGCCACGAGCGCCTCAAGGATTTGCAAGACACTGTGGAGGGCAACCACCAATGTGACATGGAAGGTGCAGAAGCATCTTCCCCAAAGGCACCTTGCTTCACGAGCGCTGAGGCGTATGGGTTCCATGCCCCTGAGGTGCAGAACCTACGACCTCCGCTGCATGAGCATCACCATGACCCACGTGCATATGTCGCGCCCTCACCCCATCCATATGCACATGCGCATGACACCTTCATGGCCCACGTCACCGGATCTGAGGGCGGCACACCTGGACACTACCCCCCCCCCCCTGTGGCTCCGAAAACCCTGGTATTGCCTACCCCATGAATCCGCACATGCCCCCCCCTTATGGCTACGTACACCAGCAGAAGCCATATGCCTCACCCCCCCCCATGCGCATCAGCATCAGCCGTATGCCTCACACCCCCCTTATGCTCATCAACATCAGCCGTATGCCCCGGAGTCAGTGCCGATCGACGTTACCTCATTCGGTTGCACTCTGGGCACTTCGACGACAAAGGGTGCTGCAACCCCAAGAGGATCCTAAGGTGGCCGGATCAGGAAGGTTTTCCTAAGATCAAGCCCATTAGGATCCCCTTGCGAGGCATGGCATTCGCCGAGGTACCCAACGACGACCCCCTCCCAAGCAAATCCAGTGCACCCCCCCCCCCCATATTTGATGCGTATTGGCCTGCAGCCGGTCCCGGGACCTACGGGCACCAGAGTACCCCCCATCTGGACCCTAGAGCCCTTGGGGATCTCCAGACCAAAAACATCCGCCCCAATTGGGACAAACGCGGCGAGACCGTGAACGGTCTGTGGGCCGGGCGTTGGGTGAAGAGGCCCGGATCATAGAGGTCCTAGCTTCGATCCCTGTGTCGTCGTGCAGTCCAATCGAGGACCGCCACCTCCGCCGTTGCCTCTCCTACAAGGAGGTAAAGGAGGAGGTAGAATGGGAGGTGAACCGGAAGACCAATGCGGATCTCTTCAGAGATACCTACAAGGGTACGGTAGTGCCTGCCCAGTGCACGGCATCGCAGCTCTGTGGTACCTTTGAGGATTTCTGCTATTGGGGCAAGCGGGTGAGGGGAGGCATCACCCTGGAGGACGCTAGCAAGGACTGGTTGGACGCCCTGCGCCTGCACTCAGAATTGACCCAAAAAGTCATTTCCGAACAAACAAAATACGGCCAGTCGTTTGACTACGTTCAGCTATACTTGTTTGCGCAGGTTTGGTTTCTCCAGTAGGAGAAAACCGATGAGCATCGTGCTCATCTGCGGCGGCGCCACCAGGCCTTCAAGATTTCACCCTGCGTTCCCTCCTTCTTCAAACCAGCAGAAAATGCACAAAACAGGTAACAGGCCAAAACTGGATGCTTGCTTCGTCATTCACCCACCGCGCAGTGGCGTAGGTGGTTGGGTTGTAGTCACTTTAGTGTCGGTGATAGTATCAACCTGTGGGATCTGAGTGTCGTGGGGGGGGGCAGGGCGGGGTGCCCTCAATCCCCAAATCTAAAAAGATTACGAAAATCAGAGAATAGAGTAATGAGCCAAGCTTACGAGTGCATGGGGGGAAATCCTTGCATTCCCTATGGGAATGTTGGTATTTCCCACTGCGTTCCCTCTTTCTTCAAACCAGCAGAAAATGCACAAAACAGGACACAGGCCAAAACCGGATGCTTGCCTCGTCATTCACCCACCGCGCCACCGCCCTCACAGGGGCACATTCGGATCTCTGTCTGATCCCTTCTTGCAGTTCTGTGTTGTAGGGGGGGGGGGGGGTCTATACTTTGACAGACTCCATGAAGTGAATGAGTTGAAGGTTGCTCATTATGGAATTCCACTTGCTCCGAGCTTCAACCATTGCTTTCCCCAGGAGATCCCCAAACACTTTGTGTATGCGAGAAACAGGGTCTGCCGGCATGAGCCTAGTCGGTACCCAGAACAAGTGTTGCATCGTGCCAGTCCACCAGAGGTGGTTGAACATGTTGCGAACAATTCTGGTCTGTGCTGGCGCCTTAGGGCTGGCATTTAGTTTCCTAGACGAAAAGATTGCTGCCATATTATCAATCAACAAGTTTACACTGTGTATCCGTTGATTCGAAGTGAAGTGGGCTGCATAGTTCACTCCAGCAAGCTCCCCCTGCTGTTGATTACCCAGTTGCTTGACGACCGTGCGTGCTATGCCTTTTCGGGTGGACAGGCCAATCCTGTATCCTCCTGAGGTTTCAGCTGCGTCCACCGCAATGAATGGTGCCAGCATGGGGGCAGTACATTGTGCCTGGGGGGGGGGGGGGGCAGTGTAGGGTACCGCACCGATGGCAATAGCTTCGAACATGACATGAACTAGTTTGGTTGATGGCCTGTGTGTGTGTCTTATATTTTTCCACCTGGTTTTGTGCCATCCATAAAGGAAAGAAGTGGCCCCCTGTCTTGGGCCAAAGAACCACTGTAGACGACCCGTAATCCTCTCCATGCGTTTTGGGGAGAGTGGTTGTGCCGCTGCTCGAATTGCTTTGGCAACACTCTTTAGGGTCGTGGAAGGAAGGTTTTCAACACACATGTGTTTCAAATCAAATTTCTTGCCTATGCAACAGACTGTCTGACTAGGTTCCGTTCAGGATTTTGGGGAGATAACTAGACCTTTAGCCTCCAAAAACTTGCAGAGTGCCTCCGTAAGGATGCAAAGCAGTGCAGGGTTCACAGACAAGAATATAATGTCGTCTAGATAATGAAAAAACTCCCACTGGCTGTGAAGATACCCTCTGAAAAACTCATTCAAGAACAGGTGTAGTGTTTCGTGTGCAATCACGGGTGCATAGTCCCAGCCAAAAGGCAGGAACTTGTAGTAACAGCCTGGCAGTCTGAACTTGTTCCAAAATTTTTTGGGCAGCACAAGCGACCAGTAGAAGTTAGAGACATCAATGGTAGTGGCGTAGACCCCCCAGTGTGACTGCTTTTTCAAAGACATCAAAGATTGAGGGCATGCTGCACGGGGGTGGTCTGGAGGATTGTTGTTCAATTAGGTTCCGCATGTCCAAAATGAAGGAGCACTTTTCCTTCGTCTTTGGCTTAGGGAAGGCCGAGCAGTTTGGTTGTACTGGCAGGTACTGTCTTTCCAGGAATCCTTCTTGTGCCAGTGTATTGCACGGGATTGCGCCCACGTCGGAGAGAGGTCGGGGCTGGATAATGTATTTCTTTGGCTCCCAATTTTCAATGTCGTCCAGCAGGCCGATGGGGACACATCTCCTCCAGATCACCTGTGGAATCGGGCACGACCCTTTCTTGCCAAGTCCCTTCAGTGTAGTCTCTTCGTCCACCGGTCCGCATCTGGCAGGTCCATCGTAGCCGTCATAGTCAGCATCAAAATTTTCCCAGTCGACAGTGTCCAGTTTCAAAACCGCCTCCACCATGGAGTCCATCGCCGCAGTTTTGGTGTGGTACAAACGACACCTGTCACTTGCCATGGGCAGTAGCTTCAGGATTGCTGTGTACGCCTCTGATCTCTGCACGTGCAGGTTTGGGGCCTTCGTGATTTTGTCACTTCATGATTTCTGCAAGGCCAGTTGTAGGAGGAATTGGTATTGGGCCCAGTGTGGTCGTCGCTCCTCGTCTTCCCCCATTCTGGGGATAGGCACTGCTTGCTCTCCCCCTCCCCATGCATCCTTGATCATGCCTTCATCCTCTTTCGCTTTCTCCGGGCCTGGATCCTCTTGACCCTGCTTCTCGTGGTGGAGTCGGACTCGGACGTTGAATCATCCTATCCACTTTAGGACTCTTTGGAGCTGGACGTTTGTGGGTCCTCACATCTGTTGATGATTGCGGTCGCAGGCCATAGTTCTCGCACTTCTCGTCTGGCTGTCCTCAACACCGGTACCTTCTTTGTGGAGTTCGGCGGGAGTGGGACCCATGGGTTTTTGGAGACTCTCTTTGCCTGTTGGCAGTCCATGTACTGCTGGGCCGTTGATGTACTTCTCCATCTGCACCATCCTTTGATCATTTGTGTGGATGATCCTGCCGCTACCAGTGTTGCCGCACATAACCGTCTCCACCCATGCCATCAAAGTGTCTTATATGTGGAATGTTGTAGTACTTTTGCCATGATGCGTTCAAGTTGTCGGATCCCAGAGAAAATGAATTGGTTTGGTGTGCGTCCCAGCTTTTTCGCTGCTGTGTAGTGCAGCGCCATGGCCCAGGTGGCCCCGTAGTCAGTGAGGGGCCTGGTATACCATTTGTGGTTGATTTTCTGGTCCCAGAAAGTGACTCTTCTAGCCAGCCCATTGATGTGCCGCAGTTTGAGTGTTGCTGCCTCCGAAATTTATAGACCCATAATCGTTGACAATACCGCTGCTGCGGCCACACACCATTCCGTCGGCGTGTTGGCCGCCTCTGCCATCTCCCTGAGTGCCGCAAAAGATCCCCACTCTGGGGGGGGGGGGGGCGTGTTTGTCTTTTTCCTGCCGCTTTGGGCACCTTCCCCATGCCTGCCGGGATGGGTTCGTCCAGGTACCCCAATGTCCCAGCCCAGGCCGCCACGGATAGGATGGTGCGCACGACACTCTGTGATGACCCATTTTGCAGCTCTGTTGTGATTTGGGCATCAAGAGCTTGTGTCGTCGTCCAGTGGGGCCTTGCCCAGTGTACCTGGTACAGGTTTCCGAGGCTAGTACGGTACGTGCGTAGGGTACTGAGCTCCCACATCCATGCCTTTCTGTCCCATGGATATTTCTCGATGCCCCTTTCTCTTCTCTGGATGATCCCTTGGATTCCAAAGTATGCTTTCCGGAACCCCGGCCAATTTCAAGGCATTCCAAGGTGGTCCTCATTGGTTTCATCCCGTTCTGCTTGTGGGACTGTCACTTCTTGGGGCTCGCATTGTTCTCCCCCCCTTCCACTATCCACGGCCAGTTTTTGGTGCCGTGGGTCCGCAAGGGGGGGGAGCCTGCGATGTCATAGCATTGCTTGTCCCCTTTTGTCGCGTAGTAGACCACGTCGTCGACCTTTACGAATTTGAAACGACCCCCCGCTGTGTCTTCATAGAATGTTTTTCCTCCTTCCGCCACGATCTTTGCCAGCGGGATGCCACTCTTTTTGTTCTTTGGCTGTCCTATCCCTGTCCCAGGGCTCGCTCTTGGTCCATTTTTTCTCCCACCAATGAATGACCCATACCTGCTTAAGTAGGTTTGTTAGCTCTCCCTTATCAGTCCCTAGGCCTGTCGGGCCAGTATATCACCCTTTAAATTTTCATTGGAGTCCAGGTACTCAATCACCGAGCCGCACAGTGAGGTCATCCATTTTGGTAGTCCCTCTTTTTCCAAGAACTTTTTGATATTTTCTGTCGTGGCCTCCTCAAAATCATCTTTCTCCGCCAATCTGGCCTCCATTTCCTTTACTCTCTGCGTCAGTGCCTCCACCTCACCGTTCTTGTGGTCCTCGCGGCGTTCGCGTCCCTTTCCTTTTGCTGCATCATGCGCCCCCTTCTTGAAAAAAAACTTCACTCCGGTGTCAACCTTCCCACACACCATCTTGCTACTGGAGAACTTCTCATAGGCAGCCAAGGCTTTCAACACATCTCCCTCTTCCATTTGTGCTCCCTCGTGCCAGCCTGTCAAGTCCTCTTGGACTGCTTTTGCTGTCACTCCCACTGGGGCCAGCATCATTCCTGTAAATGTGCCTGCATGGCTCAGCTCGGAGTCACTCACTGCTGTATGGTAGACCGTGTATCCTCCTAACAGAAAATTTGTGAGATCTTGTGAGACCTTCCCAAATTATCTGCACATCCTCTACCCAGTCCACTACATCCTCAAACGTACCTTCTAGGATCTTCATGATCTTGTCACAGCACATCTCATAGGCTGCAATTGCCTGCAGTTGTCGAGCTGCATCTTGTTGCCATCCCGAGGCCTATCCTAGCCCTTCCAACCATGGCCCATGTTCTGTTCCCGTGTTCTGGATTCTCGTGAGCACCTCGACATCTCCTTTGGCAATCTCCTCTTTCCCACAGGCTTCCACGAAGAGGTCGAGATGTTAACCTATCACGAACTCCACAAATGTAATGTTCCCCAAGTTTGCTTCGACCATATTCAAAGGGGGGGGGGGGGTAGCAGTGCCCTCAATCCCCAAATCTAAAAAGATTCTGAAAGTCAGAGAATAGAGTAATGAGCCAGGCTTATGAGTGCATGGGGGGAAATCCTTGCATTCCCTACGGGAATGCTGGTGGGCACCACCTTGAGGAAGCCTCACCGGACCCCGCTTGGTCTGATGAAGCTACCCAGGTCCATCGAGTCGCCGAAGACTCGGTACCCCCACCCCCTTCTAGTGGCGTGACTCCAACCCTCGCTGATGAGGAGCTGGAGATAAACATCTTCGGCCCAAAAGTGACCAAGACAGGCCCCACCTGCAGCCACTGTGGCTTCAAGGCACACAATGTGGAACAGTGCTAAAGGAAGCACAAGCACCTGCGCCCCCCACAGGGAGCCCTCAAGAAAGGGCTGAAGGAGGGACCACCCTGCAGCTGCTGTGGCAGCACCTGGCACTCACCTGACAAGTGCTGGAAACTGCATCCGGCACTGCGCACAATTCCGAAGAAGGCTGCCAAATCTGCGCTTAAGAAGAAATAGAGGCGTGAGCGGAGACGACAGGGCGTAGTCTCGCTCACGGGGTGCCTGAAGGCTGACTGCCTGTGGGGCGAGAGAAACGCCGTCCGTCTCGATGTGGTGTTACGAGGGGATGAACGGGAGATCCTGCGATCACCCCAAGCAGCCGCCTTGGACTCTACCGCCCGGAAGGAACAAATCCTCCCGGGAAATGCCAATTTTAAGTCGCCGAAGCCCCTGTCGTCGGCACTGGAGTTGCAGTGCATCATTGACACAGGGTGCGAAGCGTTGGCGGTGATAGGTTATGAGCTGGTACCAAAATTGGTCTGCTCTAACGCCAAGAGCCCAATAAGACCGATCGGGGCTGGATCTAACTCCCTCAAGGGAGGCACTCACTGTATATGTGGGGCCCTTTTGCTCCCCATCTTCCACAAGGGAGGGTATGTGCGAGCCCGGTGTCCGGACGCCATCTTGTACATAGCAGACATCAGGCCCCGAGCCATAGTGGGATATTCCCTCTTGGCGAAGTATGGCTTGGCAGTCGTCCCCGGGCAAGGGACGCTTATATTCGAGGAAGACCTCGGTGAGGAGGTCATGCCCTCGCCCTCTCTCTTTGAACCCCCACCTGGATTGGAACTGACCCAAGTCGCGAAGGACAATCCGATCCAAGCGGTTGTTCCCTTATATTGTATGCAAGACCCCTCCATCACCGAGGACAGCCAATCAGGTGAACATCGGGACGAGGGTTCAACCATCTCTGTGGGAGTGGGCACCGGAAGGTTAAATGCCCCCGTTGAGTCACCGACTCGGCCTTGGGTCTCCCGTTCATCCCCTCGTAACACCACGTCGAGACGGACGGCGTTTCTCTCGCCCCACAAGCAGTCAACCTTCAAGCAAGGTTGCTGTGGACGCCCTGTGAGCGGGACTACGCCCCGTCGTCTCCGCTCACGCCTCTATTTCTTCTTAAGCGCAGATTTGGCAGCCTTCTTCGGAACTGGGTGCGGTTCCGGATGCAGTTTATAGCACTTGTCAGGTGAGTGCCAGGTGCTGCCACAGCAGCTGCAGGGTGGTCCGTCCTTCAGCCCTTTCTTGAGGGCTCCCTGTGGGGGGCGCAGGTGCTTGTGCTTCCTGTACCACTGTTCCACGTTGTGTGCCTTGAAGCCACAGTGGCTGCAGGTGGGGCCCGTCTTGGTCACTTTTTGGCCGAAGATGTTTATCTCCGGCTCCTCATCGGCGAGGGTTGGAGTCACGCCACTGGAAAGGGGTGGGGGTACCGACTCTTCGGCGACTCGATGGAGCTGGGGGGAGCCAACTTCTGAGTCAAGCTGTGCCTCATTGTCCTTACTTTCATTGTCCTTACAATACTGTGGGGGAACTAACATCCGTGCTGGGTGTGCTAATCATCCGATAAGAAACTTGGGGGCGGGGGGTGGGGGATGGGCATTGACCCGAGGGTATGCCACACATCAATGGTAGAATGCCTACTGGCATTGGAATTGTTCATGAGTGACAGGCTGGTCCCATTGAAATGACAACACGGCGTGTAACCACTCCCTGTGGTGATTGTTGTTGCTTGAGAGAGATCCTCAGAGTGACAAATAGAACGCTCAGATAGAGAGTGGCATGAATTGCCGGGACTGATGATTTGTCAGTGATCATGCTTAATCAGAGCGTCAAACTACACACAACGCACAAGGCCTGCGCTTGTGTCCTCAATGTGCACATTGGCATGTGCAGACACACCCGGTAGCAATGCAAGGGTATGTGCTGATGGTGTGTCTAGTTCAAGCACTTCAAGTGATCTTGGCACAGGGGGTTGTGTCAGGGTGCATAGTAGCTTTACTAAAATGATGGACCTGTCTATATAGTGGGGAGCTTGGGTGGCCCTTTTTCACCAGGTGATCTGCTCTAGCATTGCCGGCGACCACTGCCGCTGTGTGGCTGGGGATTTTGATCCATCTGAATCGGTGTTAGTAGATCAGATCAAGAAATCATTTTCAGTGGTGCTGAAATAGTTGCCTGCAAATGAGGTCGCAAATCACCTTTAGTGGAGTTGGAGCAGCTGCTTTCAATTTTAAAACTCCTGAATGTGTCCTGCAAGTCCTTTTTGGCTTTCATGGGCGTCTCTCCCCGGGCAACGACTTTGGCCAAAACTGGCTGACAGCCTCACCGACCCACACACCCACTCCATGAGCCCCCCCCGCCTGCCCCCAGTAACAGCAATTTCCGCCACCAAGCCGTGGTCTGCTGCTGGGTGGCCGTGGGTCAAGCTTGGATCATCATTTGGTGGCAATGGGTGCACATATAAACCCAGTGATGGGGAGCAAGTCGCACTAACTGGGCCCGCCTATTGGGCGTCTGTGGGCCTGTGAGAACACAGATTGCAGGCAATATTGTCCTATTGGTGCATATGGACAGGCATAACTCTGGGCCACTTGGTGGGGCATTGCTAGGAGCCATTCCCTGTGAGGTGGACTTGCCGGAAGCAATAGAATTGTTATCCTACCATCCCTATGGCCTCAGCCTTTGTATCTAGTGCCTGTCAAAAGGAAATGCAAGCAATTACGGTGCCCACAAAGCCGAGGGCATTTCAATATGGGAACCAAAACCAACAATATCTTGCAGGCATACATACAGTAAAAAAGACACAGAGCCAGTATCAGCAGAACATTCTATGTATCAAGGGCCTCGGCTTCATCGGCCATGCAATCTTTGCTATTATACACAATTTTGGGGATTTCCCAACATGCCCTTCATTCATTGTGACAACTCTTCAACACACCATGAAACATAGATAAAAAGTGGAGCTTTGCTGGACACACCCCAAGAGTGCAATCTGACAGCAAAAGAAGCACATATACATGGTGGCTTGACACCACCACACTTTCAAAGAATGTACAAAATGCTCACCAAGAGCCAACCTGCTGTTACACCGGCAAGAGAGGGTTAAGCCACATAGGCAAAAGATTAGTGTCAGTTTAGACTGATCATAAATGGGTCAGGGGTTGGATTGTAGAGTAGCCCAGGCGAGGCATCAGCTGACATAGAATGCATGTCAATAAATTGTTGGATTTGTGATGGCTATGCTGCTGCGGTGCCTCCTCTCCTGTGCAGCCACTTGAACCTCATGTACATTAGTAGCACACACTGATCAGCTGCAAAAAAATGAATGGAATTCAATGCCCACCCCTTGGCATGCTGCGGAAATATGGAGAGACAAGGGCCGGAAATAAAGGGTTGGCACTTTTGGAGAGTCAAATAGTGGGTCGAATTGTTGGGCAAAGGCTTGGGAAAGGGTCCAGCTTAAGGATGCAAGGGTGGAAACTTGCACCTGTGGTCTTTGGGTATTGGGTCGATATACCGTGTTCTTGAACACGAGAGGGGTAAGATCTGGCGGACTTGAACTTGAATGCGACACTGTCTGTGGTTTTTGTCTGTTTGAGGGTGCTTGCACATTAACAACTTTGCAGTACTTCTTGGTGGCCTGCGGTTTACTTGCTGCTGATACTGGGGCAAGGTATGTTTCTGGGCATCAACTGCGCAAGGGGATCTGCACAGGCAGGGGATCGCTGCCACACAAAACTGCACAAGGGACAGTGTGCGACAAAAGGAAATACACAATGGACAACGAAACTGAATTCAATGAGTACAGACTATGTACAAACTTGAGGGAACAGAGAAGGCATAAGATCTAAAACATGGATGATTAGAAGAGCACAGATGCTCGGTCAGGTCCCAGCAATGGCTCTTCGAAGTGGTTCCAATGAGGCTCAGTTAAATTTTATTGCCTGATGAGTTCCGCCCTGCAGTCTTCTGATTGAAGCACCACAAAGACTTACCTGTGTTGTCAAACACAGACCGCCCAGCCAAGCCTTAGAATTGCGAGGCGGGCGATGGCAGGACTGCCTTTGTTTGCTTGGGTGTCTGATACCTCTGGCATCAACCAGACACATCCCTCCACAAGCATTGATGCCAAATCGTCAGGGGCCGGTGATCAACCGATAGCAGGAGGTAACAACGGTAATTGGTTCACCAATGGCCACTCGCCGCCAGCAGGCAACTGCTGATAGCGACTGATCTCTAGCGACTGGCCCTTATCTGTTGGGCGGAAATCCAGGGGGGGGGGGGGCTGGGGAAAGAGAGAGAGAGAGAGAGAGAGAGAGAGAGAGAGAGAGAGAGAGAGAGAGAGAGAGAGAGACTGCCCGTCGAGCTCCAGGAAGAGTCGAATGGGATCCAATCACTGATGACGGTGGGTCCTCGCGTCGGGGCAGTCGGCACGCCTACCCAGCACCATGCAAGTGCTGATCGTGCTGCTTGGGTTCTTCCCGGGATGGTTGACGTTGCTGGCCTGCACTCCCACAGTCACACAAAGACGCACTTGACCAATGACCTAACCCCCCGCTAGACAATGTGCACAGAGCCAAGCCCAAATGCTCGCAACAATCGATCAAACTCTCACTAAACACCCACACCCACATTCTCGAGGGCCGTAGAACAAACGTCCACTTCCGAGCAACCCCGACCAGGCGTTCACGCGACACACACACGCACAATTTGCGAAGCACAGCACAACACACACCCACGCACGCGCGCGCGCGCACGCACACGATGTGCGTAACAAACTGCAACATTCAAGACAGCCGGCTTGCACTGGATCTCGTCAGCCACAGTCAGGACAAAAGCAGTAGCATTGTCTGGCTGCGCTAGGCGCCTTGCTGCAGTGCAAGGACAGGGAACACACGCACACACACACACACACACGCTGGGAACCGGAAAAACAAGAGCGAAAATAAAGCGTTCGGTGACTACTCAGGTGCTCCAGAGCAGCCCAAGACGTCTTTCGTTTTGTCGAAGAGTGAGCACAGCGTGCAGTGCTGACCAAAGTGCCAATGAGCGCAGGGTTCAGGTTAACACCCTATACCCATTCCCGACAGAGCAAACTCATCCACACGCACGCACGCACGCACGCACGCACACACACACATGCACAGACGCGCGCGCACACGCACGCGCACACGCACGCACCCACTGGGGACTTCAAGATATCAAACACCTGCAAAACACAAAGTCGGATGCGTTGGAAACAGTTCGTCAATAAATGATGGCATCAGAGCGCAAAAGACTATGCATCGAAATGGGCAGAAAGAGGCACGTCTGTGTGCCATATGCCAAATGCCCCACCACTATATGGCCAATGTGTGAGCCTGCCGTGTGTGCATATGTGCGTGCGCAACTGCGGCCCAACCGGTGGCTGTGTTTCACCCGAGTGAAACGCGCAGCATTATTTGCGCACGGGACCTGAGTGGCCCAGGCCGAAGCCCAGGCAAAAATGAGACCCGGACACGCCCCAGAAGACAGTCCGGGGGGATCAGCAGAAGCCAGAAGCAGCCCCAGACTGTGTCTGGGCACACGGCACCCAGCACTGCCTGGGGGCCGCCTTGCGGCGCTCCACCAGCGCCGAGCGGCCATGGCCCAGGGCCCGCTGCTCCACGTGGCCGGCGGTAGAACACAGACCGTCCACCATACGGCCTCCAAACTGAAGGCGGTGGGCGGTATCGCGTCACTTGGCTTCGGTGGTTGACTGCGGATAAGCCAGACGCACAGGGGGAGGGGGGGAACGACAAAGCAGTGCGCCCTGACACTCTGAAGCGCCGTGCCTTGTGGCAACAGTTTGATAAATATCAGGCACGCGGTGCCCTATCCCCATTCCCGGCAGAGGAAAGTCATCCACGCGCGCACACGCGCGCACCACGCGCACGCGCACACGCACCCGCGAAACACAAGAAATCGGATGCGTTGGAAACAGTTAATAAATGATGACACCAGAGCGAGAAGGACGAAGCATCGAAATGGGCAGATGGAAGAGGCACGTCTGTGTGCCATATGCCCTAGTACCAGCCACCGGCCGCCACCCTAAACGCCCACCTCCCCGTCTCCGGCTCGTACTCCTCGAAATGGGTGTTGGGCACACTGCGCAGCTTGCGGCGGAATGCCTCCTGCGTCCGCGTCCCATCGCCCTTGCGGCGCTTGGGGAAGATGCCGTACAGGGCACAGAGAGCGGCCTTGTTCAGCCCCGCGCCGGCCTCAGGGCGGCCATTCGGGAACAAGTTCGATGGGTACAAGCAGATGGCACTGTCGGCGATGCGGACCACCTTGTCCAACGCAACACCTGCAACAGCGGCCACGGTCGGGCTACAAGCGGCAGCACGAGCAGCGCGACACCCAACTTCTCCCCTGAACGCTGGTTTGACGAATACCGCCTGTCGAAACCTCTTTTCAACAGAACTCGTTTCAGGGTTTGGGCCAGAATCACAATTCCCGGTCAACGCCTTGTCCCTGAAAAGAGCACCCCGTTGGCTTGTGAACTGCCGCGGCACATTCAAGGCACCCCCTCCGGTGCCATGTGTGCCGCCCCCCCGGTCAGAACCCCCAACCCAACCCCCCCAACCCCCTGTGTGGCATTCCGTCGCGTTGTTGTTCCTTTACGGGGCCCTGGACAGTCACCCGTTCTTCCCTTCGCATGTTGCGTCGGGGCGCTGCTTTCTGTCGGCCGCTGCGGCCGGTGCTCCTGCTGGTGTTGTTTCCGCGTTCGCAGGGCCCAGTGGTTGGTGTGCCGGGGCTGCCCCCACCCCTGCTCTCACCAGTTTGACATTTCATTTCGCTCTCTCCATCCAAATAACTAAGCCTTAACCCCAACCGATTATGGGAGTTGATACCCGATACGATCTTCCTGCGGGCTGCAGTAGAGCACTCTGGTTGACGAGAGCGCTGTTGGCTATCGTAGCGGGGTTGAGCGGATGGGTCACCCGCGGCGAACCCTTGCCCCTGACAGTACGCCAGACGTAGCCCCGCTTCCTCCCGCCCTGGCCCTGTCACGCTCAAATATATGTGTCTGCCTGGTTGCACTCCAGCAGCTCTTGGTACAGGAGGCGTTGCGCACTTGTCTAACGAGGTGGGGGGTAATCGGGGGCCGGGGGAAGCCGTTCAAGACAAGAACGGAAAGGGGGAGGGGGGCATAAAGGCGAACCATGCCGGTTGGTACCTCCGGGTGTGCGCGCTGGTTTGAGTTTTTAGAACAGGGGGATGGCGGGGGCATACACGGGGCATATGGGGGGCATACACGGGGCATACATGGGGCATACACGGGGCATACACAGGGGGATACACGGGACAGGCAAAGCGCACACAAGGGGCACACACGGGGTACACATGGCACCTCTGAGATCCACCGGTTCCAGAAATCGGATGTAGCCGACGTCACTTCGCCCAATCTCAAAGTTCACGACGCTCTTCAGTTCTTCTGAGGCGGCCTGCTCCAATTCACTGACGGACGGGATCGTGTAGTATCCGCTTCTGCCCACGGAGGGGCACTCGAAGCTGGCCCGCTTGCGCTTCTTCTCCGTTGAAGGCGTGCCCTTCCGGTTCGGAGCCACGTTCTCCTTGCCGACCGCAGCCTGACCCCGACCCTTGGGGGTCTTGAACTTCCCCGGCGTCTCACAAGCCCTCGAAAAGCCGTCGTTCTCACGCACCTTCAGGGGCGTCACTAGTGCTTCTTTGGCGGTGTCGTCCGGTCCAGCAACTGCATCGGGCCTGCGGGCTTTGGTTGGGGTCGGGCTCGCCTTCCCAGGGGTCCGCGCAGGGCGGCTGGGCGTCCGCAGCGCACTCTTGTTGGGCGTGCGTGCGCTCTTGCTCGGTGTGCGCGCACCCTTGCTCGGTGTGCGCGCGCCCTTGCTCGGTGTGCGCGCGCTCTTGCTCGGCGTCCGTCCCCGCTTGCCCGGCGTCCGGGAGGCTTTCGGAGTCTTGCCTGGGGTCCGCATTAAGCACGCCAACTGCCGTGCCATTTTACCGGGACTCCTTTTAACCGCCTGATATTGCGGGACACAGGCCTTGGCAGCATCTCGGGCTGCAGCTCTCCTTTGTGTTACGGAGTCGGATCGACAAGGGCGCGGCGGCAGCCAAGACGAAACGAAGGGCGCGGCTCTGTTGCTCGAAGGTTGTGCGTAGGGCCCTAGCGGTGGGTCTTCGACCGACAGGTCACTAAAGAGCGGGTTGTTTCCGTATGGGCATGTGAGCAGCGACATGAAATCCACGGGCGGTGGCGGGGGAGGATCGCGGTTGCACGCGGATGCCGCGAGTGAGGGGGCGACGCCTCCAAACATGCACGGCGATCCTTGTGGTGTTGGTTGCCCGGGCATCGTGGGCTGTTGGGCATTCACACCGTTCCCAAGAGGCGGCGCGCTGCTGGCGAGGGGCCCGAACGTGGGGCATGAGCCGAGGCTCGAGGCCCCTGTTTGGGCAGGTGGGGCACCAAATGGTGTACGTGGTGGAGCTGAGGGGTTTGCATTTGACGGAAACGCCTGCGTGGGGGTAGGATCACTAGAACCGGCCATTCGAAACGGAGTGTTGGAGGGAATGTGTGCCCCGTCAGTGCAACTGCCTCCGCCATTGCCAACACTAAAACCCGTAGAACCCCCGAAAAGGGAACTGGGGGTCGGTGTAAAGTTCGGCGTGCTGGTAGGGGTGGGTTGTATTGCCCCGAACCGCGTGGGGCCCCCGAACAAGGAACCCGAGGCCGACCCAAAGGCGGATGTGGATTGTGTCGCCGAGGTCGAAGTTGAGGTTGCGGGTTTTGCACACTGCTCCTTTGCGGCGGGCGTGTGCTGCCACAACGATGACCCACTATATTCGAGCCAATGATATTGCTCGATGCTCAAGTCCTTAAAGGGTTCACATTTGGTGATTGTCTGGTACCGGACGGCATTGGATCCCAAAGTGGTGTCGCTGTCAATCCCCGCAACTGCATCAAATCGACTGTTTGAGGTAGAGCCGCACCCGAGAGACAATGGTTGTGCGGCATCCCCAAACACCGTAGATGGGTTGAATAGCGAGCTGGGACGTGCGGCGCTACAGTTGGGGGTCGATGTCGAAAGCGGTGTCGACGTAGAATTCAAAGTACCGGCGTTGGCCCAAGGGTTTGTGGAAGAAGAGGTGGGTTGGTTTTGTGCAACATGCGCTTGCCACAAGGATGCACGGTTTTGGTACTCCAGCCAATGATATTGCTCGATGCTGAGATGTTTAAAGGCATCGCACTTCGTGACAGTTTGGTACGCCACCTTAGAGCCTGCGAACGGAGCATCCCCTTCACTCATGCAAACTTCACGGAACTTTTGTGGAGCACCGGATGTATGGTTCCTAAGCGAGGGCGGCATGTTGTCGGACAAACTCGCAAAACTGTCGGACGAGAATCCGAAGGACAAACGCCTTTGAGTGGTGTTGGCATCGAAATCAAGAGGATTGTCCTCGCTCAACAACGGAGACGTGGATGAAAAACCAAATGGGCCACAACTTGCTCGGCCACCAACGGATGGAGCAGGCTTGCTCCATCCGTTTGACCCGGAGGCGTTTGAACCGAACAATAGGCCGGCCGTATGGGA
Source organism: Eutreptiella sp. 'Long Island Sound 2002' (assembly GCA_964036045.1). Lineage (NCBI taxonomy): Eukaryota > Euglenozoa > Euglenophyceae > Eutreptiales > Eutreptiaceae > Eutreptiella > Eutreptiella sp. 'Long Island Sound 2002'. The sequence continues at coordinate 1,056,801 of OZ038387.1, forward strand.
ACCATAACTTGAGAAGTTAGAGCTTGATTCGGGGTTGGTCGCACCAAAACCGCTATTGGTGTCACGGGAAGGGTGACCCGTGGACGTCGAATTTGTGGCGCCAAATCCACCGCTTGCGGAACCAAAAGAAAAAGACCCGTTGCCAAAAGTGGAGCTTCCAAAATTAGAGCTTTGGCCAAAACCAGAATTTGTGACACCAAACGCAGCGTTGGTACCATTTGATTGTGATCCAAACCCCACAAAGTTGGTGTTTGTGCCACTAGCACCAAAGTTTGAAGCACCACTAGCACCGAGACTTGAGCCTTGAGACTTCGGTTGACAAAACACGGCGACATCGTTTTGCTCTACGACGGCCTTTTGTTGGCGACCAGCAGCCATGACCGCTTTTAGGCTTTGCCTTGTCTCAAGAGACTTGGAACTTTGTCCCAACTTGGAAGCCCCCGTGCTCCCCGTTTGTTTTGACATTGTCTCATCTTGCATTCCATCACTTGCTTCTTTCTTGGCCCTAACTTGTTCGCGTTGTTGCTTCGCGATGGCTTGTTGTGCGGCTCGTCTTGCGCGTGCTTCTTCCAGTTTTGATTTTGCGGTGGGTTGGGTTGACGTATCCATGGCTTTCAAAGACTGAAACGAGAGGTCTTCCCGGGATTGTGCTTCGTGCTCAAATCGTCGACGCTTGCGACTCGTCAAACGGCCATGCGGCTGTGGAACGTGTGGAAAATCGAGGAGACGGGCGTAGAATCGGTGAAAACCACAGCCGTTGGGATCAAAAAAGGGATGAGGAAAAAGAGCGTGCACGATGACGAAATACAACCTTGGCACTCGCCGTCACGAATTACCTTGTGCGCATGCACATGATGCGTCAGACTAGTATTGCGTCGTCCGTGGCGACCGAATCTACAACCTTCCCGTTCCCAAACTTGTGGACCAAAACTTGTTTTGTCTATACGCACACCAAATGCGCAATTTGTTGCTAGAAGCGGAATCCCAAGATGCACAACATGCCACGAGGGATGACATCTTAGCCCACGTCGAAACGAAGCACCAAAAATCTGTAGAAAGAAGAATATACCCTCCGGACGCAATTTTTTCGCAATTCCTAGATGTTATGATTTTGGCTTTGCGTTTCATCTTTTGCTTTCAACAAAATGTTGAGAGATTGTGTGAGTTTGTGTACGCTCTTGTACCAATTGGTTTCAAAATTACATCAGCGAGCCTCCCAAAGATAGACCCCAAAGACAAGCCTAAGTCAAGATGGCTTGGGCCAAGAGAACAACCACCTGTACCGGCTGGCCGCCGGGGAAAGAGACGAAGCCGGGGTATCGTTCCAAATATCCAAGATATGCAGCTACCAGGCGTTCTTTTTTGTCGATATATTCGCATTTCAATTCGCATAATTGTTGCATGCAGAATGAAGGTGTCACAGGGTTCCAATGCACCGTAAGGTTGCACGAGCAGTGTCAACTTGCACGTCAAAATTTTTCGATGATAGATTGAATATTTCTCTTTCGTTCTCAATATAATTGGATGATTTTCGGGTTGGTTCTTGTGTGTACCTGCGTGTTTACATGAATTGACGCTTTTGGTTTGTAAGCTATGTTGAACACGTGCATGAAAGCACCAACGGACCATTTGTTGTCGGACATCGTGAAAAGTAGTTGGAATATCTTCCTTTTCAAGAACGATGTCCGAAACCTCCGACTCGGGCAACTCATTTTTGCTTTGGCATTTGGATGAACGGACGAAAACCCAGTGTGCTCACCGCGTTGGCAACGAAAGAAGGAAGCGAAACGATCCGTCGCACCCTCAAGATGGTGTGTTCCTCCATCAGAAGACATTTCCCACAAAATAGTAGTTTTATTTGACGTTAAGCATAGTTTTGCACAGCACACATCCATTCGTGCAATGCAACGAAACACTAATGGGCGTAATGGAACGAGATTGAGAAGAAGGACGAGTTTCGGGAAACCATTTGCATCTGTTAATCGTTTACTCTTGATGCCAATCATGCCATACTTCCTAAAGGTATGCTTTGGAGTCGGGTCAGCCTACGTTTACAATTTCATCTCCAACGGAACGAATTCTTTTATCGCTCATTTTGGAACAGAGGAATCTTTGAATTCTCATGGGAGAATGTTGGAAATCAACAACGTCCGCGGTGGCCTTCTTTTTTCATTTTCGAGCTATGGGACTACGAGAGACTCGGGTGCGTTCATGCGCGGGTTGCCACTGCGTTGAAATTTGAAGTGTTTTCAAATTGCAAATCACGTGTTTTCGAGATGCATGGACAAGTGTTTTGCGAACGTTGTTGGAATGACAAGTTTGTTTCGCTGCGACGTATGTATTTCATATGCGACACCTAAGAATTGGACATCTTTGTCGCTTTGCTTGAGAATTCTTGCGAACAAAAGAAATGCCTCAAATGGTAAACCGAATGCGCAAACGTGAAATCATACTGGTTGGTCGGCAACGACTATTTTCGTTGAGATGAACGCCATCTTTTTCTCTTTTTTGAAGGTGACGCATTTATTCCTTGCCAAGTGTGTTGTTTGTACGTACAATACAAAGTAAAAATCTCATGCCGAAGAATGAAGAGTAGAGGAAAAAATTGCGCGTTGGGAGAAGGCTTGAAAATTGCTCGCGCCGCGATTCGCAATCCCATGCACACCACGTTGTAATTGCATGGTCATCTCGACGCACGACTTGGAAAGGAACAAACACCAAACTCGATTGTGTGGCCTGCAAAAAATCTCCACTACCCTTGCTCGTGCAAGTGCGTTGGAATTGCCCTAGTGTAGCCGCATTTATCTCTCGTGCAATTCCTCGTCGGTTGGGTTGTTATGAGTTTTTTGGAACAAGCACCAAATCTCGATCGTGCGACAAATTGGGTCCGAAAATAGACAATCGCATTGGCCGCGAAGAGCTAGGTTGTTGGTGCCTTCACATTCGATAGTTCTTCTTGCATCGAGAAGAAGGACATAGTCAAAACACTAAGAAAGATTGGTCGTTTTTTCACTTTTTTTCACTTTCCGTTCGGCACCATTGAACCGCTTTTGAAGAGCGTTGGGAAAAGGCAAAATTTTCTTGGTTCGCACAAAGCTATGCGGTGAATTGCTCGGAGCATAGATGCGTTTCAAACGCCGCACCATTGTGTTTCGGTTGATCAACGGAGTGTGGCACATTGCATGAAACGCAACCGTGCGTGAGAATGTGCGCACTTCGCATGCACTTAATCAAAAAAAATTTTCCGGGCTGGGTTGATCGGCCTTGGGCATCGGCGTCACATTTTTGTTAGCTAATGCCGCTTGCGTTGTGATGCGTGCTTTACGCCTTTCTTCGGGGGTGAAGTTTGGAAAAGTCGCACCCGACGCGAATGCGAGCATTGTGCCACCGTTTTCCGTTCGGAGTCTACCCACCGACGATCAATTCCGTCGCTCCCTTTGCGGACTACCCCAACCAAGGCAAAACCGAGCTTGTGTCAGATCGATCATTCTGGATGAAACTGCCATAGTGAGTCAACCAGCCAAACATCATTTTCGAATCACCCCACGGACGCTTTGTAATTTTTGGGATTTCAACGTGGTTTCCCGGAGTTAGATGAAAATTTAGTTTGGAAGCAAATGTTGAACACACACTTCATTCCTACGCACATTGTTATTGGGCGCCTTTGCATCTCTCATCATTGTGCAGCGATGTGTGCGAGGTGTACATCGAGCCCGGCTCAATGTCGAAAAATTGGAGCCGAACACAAAACCTTGTTCTGCATTTTGCATGGCGAATGAGCTGCGACAACCATGGCGTGGACGCTAGCGGCAATACCGCACCATTGCAAACCGCATTGTGCTTGGCTAACGTAGAATTGACGTCGTTACACGATGTATTCTACTGTCCTCAACATGAGCACCCCACCAACAATGCATTTGCACGTTAATCAATGGGGTTCAAAAATGGGCAAGTGTGTGGAGATATGTTGTGGTGTGGCCACACCTCCCTCCAACCGTTGAGCCTCCCTCCGATTTCCCGCGAATCAAACAAGGGGCACACACCCCACCGACGTGCAAGAAGAGGTACTGGTGATGGTGTTCGGTTGCTTTCCACTTGCTTTTAGCCTTTTAAGCTACCCATGGCGATGTCAGTTGACCAGTTGCTTTGTGCCTGACCCGTGTGCAGTGTGTGTGGAACGTGCATTTACATGGGCGGCGTTGAGGGCAGGAATGCTCGTTTGTGGTGCTGTCAACGAATTTCCTTCGTGCTCTGGGTTTTCTGCGTTGCAAACCTTGTCGGAGAAGCTCCATTGAGAACCGTCGCGTGCAACAAAGCTCCCTTCGAAGGGGAATCCGTTTAACACAAGCAGTACGATTCAGGGATGGGGTCCGCTATTGCAAGTTCGCAGTTCATGCAGGGTTGAACATCTCAGGAAACGCATTCTTCCCGTTGTGCAGTGCTTTTTTTTTCTGTCTGCGGTGGGGTGACCCAAGTGACGAGATCTTGCCGGAAAAACTCGCCGCAGCATGGTGGATGCAGCCCCACGACCCCCCATCGGCACTGGTCGGCAGGCCTCTCTCTATGTCGGGGACTTGCACACCGAGGTCACAGAAGCGATCCTCTTTGATGCGTTGAAGGAAGTGGGGCCCATCCTCAGTATCCGTGTTTGCCGCGATAGCATTACACGGCGGTCTCTGGGCTATGCGTACGTCAATTTTCAGAGTGCCGCGGATGCCGAACGATGCCTCGAGAGCATGAACTACACCACGCTGAAGGGAGTCCCATGTCGTATGATGTGGTCCCAACGTAACCCGACGATGAGGAAGAACAACAAAGCGAATATCTTCATCAAGTCGCTGCACTCAGCGATTGACAACAAGGCCTTGTACGATACTTTCAGCGCCTTCGGGAACATCTTGTCCTGCAAAGTGGTGTTCAAGCAAAACGGGGAGTCCGCAGGTTATGGTTTTGTCCATTTCGAGTCCGAGGAATCCGCTTCGACAGCGGTCGAAAAGGTCAACGGCATGCTCCTCAACCAGAAACAAGTTTATGTGGGATATTTCGAGCGGAGAAGCAAGCGATTGGAACTTCACCAACAGAAGTTCACGAATGTTTATGTGAAGCACCTCAAGTCCGAGGTTGACGAAGAGAAACTGAACGACGCGTTCAAACCGTTCGGGGCCATTAAGAACTCGATTATCATGAAAAAGGACGATGGGACGTCGAAAGGGTTCGCCTTCGTCAACTACGAGGAGCACGATGCGGCTGTGAAGGCCATCGAGGAACTGCACGACACCACTGATGAGCAGAACAGCATCACCCAGCCAAGCAAGACGTTGTACGTGACCCGCCACCAGTCCAAGGCCGAGCGTCAACACCTTCGAGACCAGTGGGCCAAGGAGAGGGCCCAGCGCTTGGCCAAGTACATCAATTTGTACGTGAAAAACTTGGACGACACGGTCGACGACGCCAAATTGAGAGCATCATTCGAGCCGTTTGGTACCATCATATCTGCCAAGGTCATGAGGGAAGACAAGACCGGTGCTAGCCGTGGATTCGGGTTCGTGTCTTTCCGAGAATCAGATGCTGCCAACAAGGCTACAGCAGAGATGAATGGCAAGATTGGCCTCAGCAGTAAGCCAATTTATGTCAGTCCTGCTCAGAAGAAGGAAGAGCGTCGGCTTCAACTTGAAATGCAGTTCGCGCAGCAAACAAAGAGCGGGATGTTCCCCGGTGCCACTACACAGAACGTGCAATCTCATGCTGGTGTGAACTTTGGATACCAGCCCAACTTCGCGGCGACCAGTGCGTTAGCTCAATCCGGCGTCATGGCAGGGCAGATGCAGGCGTTCTCCAATTATGCCCAAGCGCAGCGGGGCATGGGAGGTGCAGGACCACGCTGGAGTTCCAACCCGCAGAACATGGTCCAGCAACATATGACGCCAGGGCGCGGCAGAATGCCGCAAGGGGGCATGCCCATGGGGATGGGCATGCATCAGCAACGGATGCCCCAACATCCAGGTCAGCGGAAGGGGCCTTCCCACGGCCCAGGCCCTTCTGCACCCAAAGCCCAACAACAGACAGCCCCCACCCCGCAGCAACCAGCTCGACAGCCGCTTGGAGCAGGAACGGCGGCAGCAGCGCCCGCAACCGGAGATCAGCTGACCGCAGATATGCTCCGATCCATGCCTATCGAGCAACAGAAGAACACCCTGGGGGAGCGGCTGTTCAGCTCCATTGTGTCGAAGCACCCCGACCTGGCCGCGAAGATCACGGGGATGTTGTTGGAGATGGAATCTGTGGAAGTCTTGGATTTGTTGCAGAATTCCGAGTTGCTGGCTAGCAAGGTCACGGAGGCATTGAGGGTGCTGAAGGAGCACCCTGAAGAGCTGAAGGCTGCCAAAGAAGAGTAGAGAGACCATCCCACAGCCACCCCCCAGAGTGGCCGTTTGCCAGAAGCCTCATGCCTAGCAGCCAGCACGCCCGATTAGGGCCTGTCGGGGGGCATTGTTGTGTTTGTGTTCGCGTTTGCGTTTGCGTTTGCGTCGACGGATGGCCTGATCAACAGTCGGAGATTTGGAATGGCGGGATCCAGGGACAGAAGGGTGACGCGCAGAGTCAGACCCCCCATAAAGAATATTCCTGTGACCCTCCAGGCAACCCATGCCCGTTCAAGTGTGAATAGGCAGGAGGAGGTAAAGTCAACCTTTCCAACTACTTTGCTGACATCTCCCCAGTGCTGATGTTTCATAAGTATCTTCGGTGCTGTCTTGCATTGTCAACCTTTCCAACTACTTTGCTGACATCTCCCCAGTGCTGATGTTTCATTTGTATCTTCGGTGCTGTCTCGGCACGTGTGGTTTGGGTTTTTTTTGCAGTTGGGTTCAGTTGGTATTGTTGACTGCACTCCTTTTGTCCGGGGAGCGTCACTAGGTCCAGGCCATGCCTCGGCCGGCCGTACAGTTGTCATCAAGTCACAGAAAACCACAAAAATAAAAAAAAATTGCCATTCTTCTTATTTGAGGCTGGTTGGCAGATCAATCTGCCTGCCAGCAGCAGTACACACCCGGAATCTCGAGGATGCTCTCAGGGTGATGTCCTTGATGCATTTCGCGATCCACTACTTGCTGAGCTTTCAAAATTGAATTGAAAGTACAACCTGTCACACCCATAGCCAGCAGCGTTAGTATTAGCTTTGACATACATCTGCTGCATTGCTCACGTGTGAAAATGACACACTAGCACAATGGTACAATGGCACAATTCAGACAATGGCATGGTTCTCAGTGTTCACTGCATCAACTGTTGCATGCTGCTTGTGTCTTGTGGGTTGTGTTGTGGGTTGTGTTGTGGGTTGTCAAAAGGCGAAAGGCGGCACACGCAAAGGAAAAGCTGATCACACAGCCATTAACTGAACACAGCAAACAGTCAAATATAACCCCTCTCTTGTCAGGATCCAGCTGCCCAATCATTTGCTCCATTCCAGCCAGCAGGTTGTTTGGAAGTATTCAACATTCAATATTTCTTTCATTTTGTACCTTATTTCAGAAAAAGAAAAAAGTGGTACATCGGTTGTCCTTGATCCCAACTCTGCCCCCGTGAATAGGAATGGTATTTTACAGTATTCGCTGAGATAATGAACCAGACCATTTCCAAGTACACATCATCTTGTACAACTGTGCAAATTTTATTGCTTTCGGCAAGTCCACCTTACAGAGAATCTACCCCAAGCAACACACACCCAAAATAGGGTAAAGGCTACATAAATACGGGCTCAAACATGCTTTACATATCTTGGATGGTCATTTTAGGTTATCACAATATCAAAAAAATAAGTTTCGATTTTTGAGCTGTCCAGGGGAAAAGAAGCACAAGCAGGTTGTGTACCAATACTGTTTGCCCCCCCCCCCCCCCCCCGCACCCAATACCCAGATAGGGTGAAAAACACACAAATACAGCCCAAAACATGCTTTACAAACTTTGGATGGTCATTTTAGGTGATCACGGTATGGAAAAAAAATGCGGAAACTTCGATTTTTGAGCTGCCCAGGGTGAAAATACCAATCCATTGAGAGCCCCCCCCCCCCCCCGCCCCGGCACCCAATACCTAAATAAGGTAAAAAAAACACATAAATACGGCCCAAAACATGCTTTACATAGCTTGCATGTTCATTTTGTGTGGTCACAATATCAAAATTTTTTTTCGTAAACTTCAATTTTTGAGCTGTCCAGGGTGAAAAAACTGCATCAGCAGGTTGTGTACCATCCCATTTACTCATGTAAGCCATTGTTGGTAGAAAAAGTCATTTCACGTCTTTGGCACGGGTATTCAACGGCCTTGGCAAGGCTACAGGCTGCAAAACAACAACTTTTCGCATCCTAGTAGGTATATACTGGCGCAACATCCCCACTTGCACGCCTCAGAGTGGGTAGCACGGGGTCACCGAGGCTGCCAAAACCGCCGACGTAGCAGAAAGGGCTGAAAAGTGCATAAAATGCATAAGCGCCTTTCCACTCCGCCCCATACAAACCCCATGAAGTCCGTACCTGGAACCACTTTTTCGGCTCAAAATAAAAAAACCAAAAGGTTCATGATTTTCGACACAAAAAGGGGGGTTTCATTTATTGACCCCCCCTCCCCTCCAACCTCTTTCAAAACCTCAAAAAAGTGGGTTTCAAGTGGGGGGGTCCGGGGTGCGTTTATTGGATAAAATAATGATTTTATTAGGGGTTAAACCAACAATTCAACCCCTCGAGGTAGAGTATGCGAATAACCCCAAAAAGGCCCAATCCAATTCAATCCAATATGCTACTTAGCCCCCCCCTCCCCCCAAATGATTAGTGCACTCAGATTTTGGAGTGCATTACCTGCATACGTTTGATAGTCATTTCATTTTCTATTGGTCTGTTAAATATAGTTCTCCTCGGCCCGATTGATTTTCATTTGGAGTGCATTGCCCCTAGTGCCTCTAACTCTGTACAGTTAACTTAACTTTATCAAGCATTTTTGAATTCTCTTTAATAAAATGTAGGTCTCTTCCCCCCCATTGATTTTCATTAGGCCCAACCTTAGAATAAGATGCACGATTTTCAGATTGTCGGATAATTTACTACCTCATTCTGATTCTGCTCTTTTGCCCTTGCCTGTGAATTCATCTTTCATTTAATCAATTTTCTAACAACCCTTGCACCCCCCTCCCCATCCAATGATTTTTGGCTAGAGTGGACCCCATATTTCACTTTGGTTGGTGGTAAAATTTGTTTATTTTTTTCGTTCTTGCGCCAAATCACCTCGGAGCGAGGTCGCTAGATCAAGCGCAGATCTTCCCCATTCATCAGAGATCATTGGCGTAGCATACCCTAAGGCATGATATTCGATGTCTAACCCCCTGTAGAATCATTATTTTGCCCCATAAGATGATCTCCCAATGGACTTCTTGATTTTGAAACCTCTATCTCCAGAAACTTGATATCATTTTGATTCTGAGCGTAGGGGGTGGGGGGCGGTGGGTGGGGGGGGGGGGGTTAAAAGTAAGTTTTTGGTCAGAAGGGTTTGAACTACGGGTAGACGGGGCAAAGCTGACATGCCAGCCGGTGGCGTCGGCGATCGAGCCCGCCGGGATTCGAACCGCCGCACTAGTCGGATGCATTACCATTCCAGTTGTCCTGATAGGTATCGCTCCCTCTACTGCTTGTAGCCGAGAACTTTCCACCGAAAAAACCTAAACTGCTGGTTTCTGTTTGCCTGCCTCCTTGCCCGACTGACGGTCTGACTGACTACTTGCTTGACTAACTGACTAGTTGGGTGACTGTCAGCCTCTCTTCGAAGTGCACTGCCGAAGGCAATAGAATTCTAATGGTGTTTTTTTTTTACGTCTTCTGAAAAATACAGTTTTATATACTTTGCTGTTTTATTTAATATTTCAATATTTTTGACACTGGTGTGGTCCCCTTATTGAAAGGAAAGTTGTGTGCCCGTATGCCTTTAGTTGAGTTCTGGGCCCCACCGAACCCTACAAGTGGGGGCCGAATAACCTTTATTAATGTTTTTTCTTCTCTTTTTTATTTTTTCGTTGTCTTTTTAACCAAATGCATTAAATCTTTATAGGAATACTAGGTTTCTTGGTGAGATTTGAATTCTAACTCTACCCATCTTAGAGTTTCAACTTTAAAGTTGTAGTACATGATTACTGTCTATGTTAAATACAGGAACTGCTGTGATAATCCTACTTTGGTTGTGTGGTGCGATATGCTGTAATAGAATATTTCTTCACATATATTTCAAAATTCTAGATTTTACAAAATATTTTAAGTTTGTGAGTTACATTTTTGTGGCTATTTTGAGTATTAAAGCCAAATCACAGTTTATTTTTAAGTTTTGTTGAGGAGAAAACATTAGAACTATTTTTCGGAATACAATAGATTGAATAACAAATACTAAAGGTGAAGTAGTTTCTTGGTTTTCTCTTGGTATTTGTGGTTTTAAAGATTCAAGAAAAAGTATGGCTTGCTACTCAAACGGCCGCCGAATTTGCATCGAAATTTGTTGAAGTTGTAGTAACACAGATCCTAGTCTTGGTTGTGAAACGGCGATACGTTCAATTATGTTCCTCATGAGTCGACTAGTTTAAGTTTAATGAGAGATATTACGCCGGTGTCCGACGTTGCTTGTCGTTCGCCTAAACAACGAAAAAGTTAAAGTTCCAATAAGCAAGTGGCGTTTAAGTGCTAGGACAAATGGATAATGTAAACCAACCAATAGGCACGCCAATAATGTGCTATCACACCATCGTAGTGCAATTAATGCCACAATGCATGCATTTGTAGATGTTGAACTGCAATGTAGAAGTTGAAGACTATAAAATCACTTTTGCAAAAATCCACATGCAGGAGCCAAATCGCATATGAACTTCCGCACCGCGTGGGCCGCGGAATCTACACCGACCATCTCTTGAACCAACCTTATTCATGAAAAAGGTCCAAAAATGTTGCGTAAAACTGAAAACTTTCATGATGGCATTTCAAATTAAAGATTGCTCTCCCACTTTATGTATTTGGATGCGCGCCGCAAAAGGAAGGTGCAAATCATGGTTGATGGAGGGCTTGCACAGCGCCAAACACGGTAGAAAAGATCCTAAGCCGACGCCCAAGCATTTGAAAGGTCGCTCCTTGGCATATTGTGCATTCCAACTGCCAAAGAACGCTTCGAAGTTCGAGTTTGTAGTGAGTGGCGGACACAATGAGCAAGAAGCCGTCCCAACACGCCACCGCCATGGAGTCAGCCGCGTAACCTTGAGAGAAGCTTGCATACACTACGCGTATGTGTCTCTCTTGCGACACTCGCCATCCTGCTTCGTAGATGTCATGCGCGTAGACCACATCGGGACCGCACATGCTAAAGCTTGAAAACATAGCAAAAAATGCGATTGCATCTGCCGCTATGTAATTTTAAACCTGACCCTAACAGTCGGTGGTATAGAAATGGGTCAATGGTATACTTATTGGTCGGTTTGCAATCGTATTATCATATAAATTTTTCATTCGGTGGATTGATGTTCTAATGTTTGTCAGTTAAGTGCTTTTAAATTTGCCTTTGGGTATTACTGTGCATTTATGATTGGTCTTTTAGAATGAACCTAAAGAGTTACCTTAGGTAATTTATTACGCCATGTCTTGATTGGAAATATTAATGGAATTAGACTAAGAAAAATTAAATTTGTTGATAAAAAAAAGTGCCCTTAAGCAGTGAATTTGTACCTTTTTCTACGAATAAAAAATATTTTTTTGAGATAATGAAAAACTGGAGAGATATTATTTTGATAAGCGAAGTAGAAAAAATTTCTAATTTTGCAGAATGTTTGATTTCTGAACAAGCATTACAAGGTGCTTGTTACATTTTGGCGAAGGATTTGGAGGCTTCTAAATTTATGAAACCCTAATTTGTATCTAGGCACCTTTGATTGTAAAGAGATCTTAGAACTCCATTTGGTTTCAGAAGTGAAAAAAAGAGTTTGGTTCAAAAAGTAATCTGAAGAAAATACATGTCACAAAATTATTCCACCTAGGAAAAAATGTAAAACAGGCCAAAAATAGGAACACCACCCTAAACCACTCTTACTATGATGCACGATGCAACTAATCTCCCCCCTCTTTGTATATTTGACCTCCTTCCCATTGTCTTATTGCATGGAGTGGGACCCAGGCCCAGAACTTTGTAAACTGTTTCACTTAATAAAAAAAAAGACCACTTTTCCTTTTGCTTCGAACACTCAATGCTCCTTTGCACAATTCATGTAAAACCATACATCCAGACACTGCCAGGCCTATCATGAACTTGAATGCATTATGACCGGAAAATGTAATTCATCACAATGGCCAAACATGTCAATGTCATATGAGCTGTTCTCTGGAAATCAGTGTGGTGCTGCACAAGAATAAGCCAAAATGAGCCAACTGAAACAGGGCCTCACAGAAAAATGGAAGCATAAACAGCAACAAGAAATTACAGCAAAAACATTTATCTAATGTACAACTTTTTTTTCTTTTCTAATGTACAATTCTGGTACTTGGAACGAACGAATGCGCCTCCCTTTGCACAGTGGCAAGAAAAGGGGAATATCAAAATCAACGTGAGAAGAAACAATGGGCAACAAACTGCCTGTTTACGGCTTCACGTGAGCATCGCAGATGACAGTCGTTCCTGATTCCCATGCCAAGTTCAACTGAGTTAAAGCACAATCATGTGTTTCTTATGCCAGAGGCTGTGGTTTCACCGACAGCGGTCGGCATTCGCTTGGACTCCAGACCTCAGAACACACAATCCACCGCAGGATCAACTGAAATCAGAGGATTTCGAAAAGTGAAGTGATCAGATGCATTGAGCGTTCCACTGCTCGTTGGACCCCGGCTTGAGGGTGTCTGATGCCGAACAGAGCACACCATTGTGGGACAAGCTTCTCCATGACGTGTGCCGCCCACCAGCCCTCTGTGGCTGCACCGGGCTCCCACTTTGGGGGCCCTCACGCTTGAATGTGTGGACATCAATCAAAGACACGCTTTGCATATGCCCCGGGTGGTCCACACTGCATCGATCTCATGCCATTATGGCCACCCTCGCCTCTATTTTGCACCCAAACGAAATTGTTCGGAGGTGTGTGTGTGTGTGTGTGTGTGTGTGTGTGTTGGGGTCTGTCTGTTTAATGTACTCGACCGGGGGGGGGGGGGCATGCCGAAGGCATATACTTTTGAATCTGCAGTTGTCTTCTCGCACAAACGGTGGCACCCCTGCGTTGTGCTGCTGGTCAGCATTCCGATCCTGCGGACACGTGATGTCATGGGGTAATATATAAGAGACAGCGGGGGCAAACTCATTTGCCGCACGCACAGTCTCTGAAAATGCTCCAGAGAGACCCCCGTGGGCCTCTGGAGGCTGTCGTGAAGGCCCTGTGAAGGCCGCGTGGCCCCGAAAGCCAGGAGACGGACCAGCCCGGCCGATTGCAGATGCAATCGGGCGGGACGGCAGCCGGGCCCTGTCACGAACACAAGACGGTCCGGGGGCCATGAAGGGTGTTGCTTACTGAGCGCGGAGCACCAACCCACGAGCCCACCGGAAGTCGTGCGTTTCGGGGTGGAGGGGGGGGGCGCTTGTAGGCCTGCGGCATGGGGGCATTGGGGGGGGGGGGCGAAGGGCGTGCGGCCCACAGCAGAAGGGGCTGACTGATAGGGGATCCTGTGCCCTGGAGACGGACCTGTTGGGCCTGCGGGGCCCACCGGGGATGCATTGGAGGTGGGGGGGGGGGGGGCTCCCCCCCTCCAGGGCGCCCAGCCTATGCCCAGCCACTGTCCCCCTGACGCCAACTGCCAGCTTCAACGGCATGGCAACTGACAGTAACCGCCCGCAACCGCTTTGGCAACCTCCTCCAACCTGCCTGACCGCTGCTGGGGCCGCCTCGGAGGCCCCTTCCCCTCTAATGCATCCCTGGGGCCCACCCTTGCCGACCCCTGCGCCAATGATTATTCGCGAGTATTCGCAAGCAGCTGAGCATCATCCGCATGGCACGTGCCCTCGAGGACGCCCGCCAGCACGTCTGGCAGGTTGATGTGCTCCCAATGCTCGCCGATGATCGCGGACTCGGCCTTCACGTAAGGGGCGATCTTGGGCTCCGCGTGCGCCTGCATCATCTTGTCGTGGATGGCCCCCTGCCACGCCACCATGCCACAGATGGTGCCCTTGAACTCGGATCCCGTCCACCAGGCGGTGCTGCGGGACAGCCCACCTTTGTTGTGTTTGTACTTCTTCACGTCGGCAACGTTGGGGCAGCCGGTGTGCTTTGGCCGAATCTTGGAGCCCAGGTATTTGTCGTGCTCGGAGCCCACCAATCCAGCTCCAATCACAGCCAAGCCCCTCAAGTAGCGGTAATCCACTTCATTCAGCCTCCAGAACGACCCGATCGGGAACTGCTGCACGTCGCCGACGATCAGCAGGGCCACGAGGTCGGGGACGGGCGTGCACTTGGCGTCCTCGATGCACAGGGCCTCCGCGTACGTCACGCCGGGCTTCACTTTCTGGTGCGAGTGCTTGTGCAGCCAGGCCATGGCCGGGACCGAGAGCGGGAAGTACAGCGCGGCGCCGATGGGGCCCACCGCCTTGTGCGTGTTCAGGACCGTGCGCACCGACTTGCGGATCACGTGGAACATCTCGAAATGCGGGAACTGGTCGGCCTTCGCGCTCGGGTGCTCGGCGATGGCGTGCCACCAGCTGCCCTTGGGGGCGGTCTGCTGCAGCAGGCGGTACCGGTGCAGGGCCTTGTTGATCTCGTTGGTCACCAGCAGGCACCCGTTCTGGACGCAGTTGAGCGAGGGGTCGGGCTTGATGTGGCCCCAGAACTGCGCCTTCCCCTCGCGGTACTGCAGGTACAGCGTGGAGTTCGCCTTGACCGAGTAGTGCTGCGCGCCCGCCTTGTCCATGTAGTCCTCCCACGCGATGGACGTCCCGGGGATGTGCTTGTGGCCGACCAGCTCGACCAGCCACTTCATGAGGTTGTCCCGCACCGCGTCGCACCGCTTGGCCACGTGGGACTTCCTGCCGTGCATGTCCGCGTCGGTGGCGTCCCCCATGGCCTGGTACAGCCCCTGCGTGTACTGCATCAGGACGTAGATGGGGTCGTCGCTGGTCTTGTCGTGCACGTGGATCTTCGCGTCGTACGGGACGCAGCGGGTCTGGGAGTGCCACTTCAGCTTCAGCCCGTGGACGGGGAAGTACGAGAAGCCGAAGATGTTGAGGGAGTCCCGCAGCCGCATGATCATCTTGCGGCAGGGCACGCTCCGGGGGTTCTTCGTGCACTGGTGGTGGAACTGGTGCGCGACCTCCTTGAACCGGGGGGCCACCTTCTCGACGGAGCACTGGTGCATGGACCGCTTGGCGCACTGCGAGTGCTCGCAGCGCTGGCCCGAGAGGGTGGGGCCGTGCGGGAACTTCATGCAGCTGCAGGCCACCTCGAACCCCAGCAGCGCCGAGGTCTCCTTCCCGCGGTAGTGGCACGTCGGGGACAGCTGCCCGGGATGGAGGACGGCGCTGCGTTGTGCGGCTGGGGCCCCGTCGAGGGGGGCCCAGTCCATGTCATCGTCCTGGACCCATCGGGGCTCCTCCGCGGGGGCGCGCGGGGACACCATCGCGCAGCAGACGACGGCGATGCCGACGACGACGGGGACGACGGCCTTGCGCCACCGCAAGCCCGGTCTTGCGTCCGGTGCCTCGTAGTGCCCCATCTCAGCGGAGGGTGGGATGGACCCGTAGCCTTCCGCCCCCACGCATACCGTAGATTGGGCCTCGGCAACGATGGTCATGATGCGTGTTGTGCACTGCGGAATGGAGATGATGGACCGGGGCTGCGGGCCACCCGATCGCCTGAGGTGTTTGCCCGATTCACACACTTGATTGTGTTGTATTTCAGGCGCGCGGGGGGGGGGGGTAAAGAAGCAGGACAGACCCATTCCACACAGAACAAGGGCATGACAGGGTGGCTACATGGTGGATCCCGTGGCTGGGGCCGGCAGCCTGACCTGCCTAAAAGAGGCCGGCCACAACGTCTCATAAACCCTGGCATTCTCTGTATCGCTGGGATTACTGCATTTTCCATAGCATTGAAAAAAAAAAAAGGCCCGGCACGAACACCCATTCCTCCGACCCCCCCCCCTTGCGCCCTCCTTTGCCATGCCCTCCTTCATGCCACACACAGCCCCCCCCCTCGCGGTGCAATTCCAAGGCGCCCAACTCCTGATGACAGTGCAAGCAACACCTTCACCATCACCCATCCTTCCACACGCCAGGGGTGCCGTGCAGCCGTCCCCTTTAATTGTTGTCTTGCATTTGTATCCAGACATTGGCGGAGTGCGGGTTGTGGCAAAGCTGGATCAAGAGGGTCTGGAAAGGAACTGGACAGCAGCAGCTTTCAGGTGCTCTTGTTCCAATTGTGTCCTTCAGAGAAGCAGGATTCCCTGTGCCTATTTGCATGGAAGGTACTTGGTTGCTGCTTCGCTTTACAAGCACGGGCCCGTTTCTTAACGGAGGAGGAAAATGAGTGCTCATAGAGTTTGACGAAGGCGATCATGGGCATTGAACATGAGTATCAAAAATCGTGGAAAACGTCATCAGCACGTCAAGTAGTCTCTCTCTGCTGCAATGCGAGACTTCAGACACAGAGTGGTGCAGGGTGGCGGGGTCTCCAAAAGCCGACAGACAGACCCGTGAGAGCCCGCCAAGGGTGCATTGCACAGAACATACTCAGGGAGTGGTGAAATCCCAACAGAATGTCATGTACTTCCAAGTAGGCAAGAAGCAAACACACAGCAAAGGTGGATAAAACGTGATGAATTTGGGCAGGGTGGGCATGACAACCCGGCTGTCTTTTTCCTCCAGGACAAATATCTTCAAATGCCACTTAGGCTGGCTGGAGACGGAACATCTCAAAAATTGCGTCACTTTGACAAGCATAGGAAATACTGGGTGCCGAAGGCGCCAAAGAAAAATTCTATTGCCTTCGGCAAGGCACCTCCAAGAGGGGAGAGGGACAAACATTCTTGAGCTGCCGAGGTTAGAAAACTGCATAAGCAGGTTGTGTGCCCTAGACCCCTTGGGAGCCCCCCCCCCCCCACCCCCAAAAAACCCAATAGTGTGAAAAACACATAAAAAGGGGCTAAAACATGCTTTACATGGGATATTTGATCATTTTGGATGGCCAAAGTATCAAAAAAAGCAGTTTCGGAAATTTCCATTTTTGAGCTGCCGAGGTGGGAAAGCTGCATAAGCAAGTTGTGCCCTAGACCCCTTGGGAGCCCCCTCCCAATACCCAAATAGTGTGAAAAACACATAAAAAGGGGCTAAAACATGCTTTACATGGGATATTTGATCATTTTGGATGGCCAAAGTATCAAAAAAAGCAGTTTCGGAAATTTCCATTTTTGAGCTGCCGAGGTGGGAAAGCTGCATACCCAAGTTGTGCCCTAGACCCCTTGGGAGCCCCCTCCCAATACCCAAATAGTGTGAAAAACACATAATCAGGGGCCAAAACATGCTTTGCATGATCATTTTGGATGGTCAAAGTATCAAAAAAAGCAGTTTCGGAAATTTCCATTTTTGAGCTGCCAAGGCTGGAAAATTGCATAAGCAGGTTGTGCCCTCAACCCCTTGGGAGCCACCCCCCCCCCCCCCCCCACACCCCACACCCCACACCCCAATACTGTGAAAAACACACAAAGAGGGGCTAAAACATGCTTTACATAGCATATTTCATCATTGTGAGTGGTCACAATATCAAAAAAATGTTTTGCAAAATTTTCCATTTTTGACCTGTAGAGGTCGGAAAACTGCTGCAGCAATTTGTGCACACACCAAAGGCCATTGAACCACCTACAAACAGCAATTTTGAAGCTTTTGGGGGGGCCATGGCTTAGGCTAGATGGGCGCAGTGGCCACTACATGGGTCCCCATGGGTGCTCAAGTACACGTATTGTCACCAAATGATCACCCAAACCCATCCTAGGGGCAACAGAAGGGTTTTGAGAAAAAGTGGAAATGTGAAAAACTTTCAAGTGTCACTAAACAGCCTACGCAACAGCAATTTTGGGGCTTTTGGAGGGCCCATGGCACGCGCTACATAGGCCTAGCGGCCATTGAGTGGGTCCCCATGGGGTCCCAGGTCCCAACTCCAGGTACCCCCCCCCCCCTATGGCCCCTTGCTAGTGAGGACTTGGCCGTTTTCACGTTGGATAGGCTGTTGTTTAGTGGCACGTGAAAGTTTTTTCAAATTCGATTTTTCATGAAACCCTTCCGTTGCCCCTAGGATGGGTTTGGGTGATCATTTGGTGACAATACAGGTACTTGAGCACCCCGCTGTGGATTAGGGGGTCCATATACAAGAAAAAAGTTCTTCAGGACCCAGATCCAAATACACACACAGCGGCCACAATACGCAAAGAAGTTTTGACCCCCCACCCCCAAAAAGGGGGTACCCAGGTGGGGTACAGGGGTCAAAATCCAAAAAATCATTGGAGGATCAGTTTTGGTCCTAAAATGATGATTTTACAAGGGGTTAGACATGGGAAACCATACATTGGGGTATGCTACGCAAACGGCCCCAAAAAGGGGGGTATACGACGCCCGCGCCTGCGCTTGATCTAACAACCTCTCTTCGAAGTGATTTTCTTTAGAGTATAGTGGAACTGCTGCAATTTTAAGGGTACTATTGTGTAGTGCGACCCCCCCCCCCCCCCGGCTAAGTGTTTGCACTGCGTGCGCACTGCGTGGGCACTGCGTGCATATTGCGCACGCAGAGGCTAGGATACTTACCCAAGAATACTTGTCACCTGTTTACTCGGGGGAAGACTGAAAGGTGTCAATACCATAGGGTTGGCCAGGTGTCCATCGAAACTTCTGGTTGTTGTTATAACCAATAGCATCGTCGAAGAAGAAATGTCCGGTCCTGGTGTCGACTCACCACCATCGAGTATCGGCGATCGAGAGCCTTCGAGTGACGATAACCACGTTGAATTCTTTGCAGTTGTGGACGTGGCCATACCGATCGATGATCTTGAGCATCTCGGTTCGAGAATCACCTTGAAGTCGACCAAGGTTTTGGTGCACGTACCATCTGTCGGGAAGAGTACTCTGCAGGGCGAATCGAACCGCCTCTACGGAGGCTTGTGAAAAGGGGCCAAAACTAGGGTTCGAGTATTTGCCGACATCCAAAACTTCGCACTGCGTGCATGGCATTCCCCCCCAAAAGGGGGGAACCGGCCTGGCAATAGGGGGGGGGGGGATTACAAGGATTACACGCCCCCCCCCCCCCCCGGATTACAATGGGGGCACACATGTTGATGATTGATGTTGACGAAAGGAAGGGAATCATTTTAAAGGAGCAATAGTCCATGGGACAGGCCCTTTCGGAGTGGTTATTTTTTTTCGCCATATTTGTTTGCTGAGGAGGCCCGTAGAGGCGAAACCGGTTTAAACTCATACACTGAGAGAGACCTTGGCTGTGCCCGTTGCTTGCTTTGGTTTGGAGGTCAGCTTTGGCCTCAACCACAATCAACGAGAGTGGAAAACAATTTCTTGGGCTTTTTATTTCTATCAGAGACATAACATTTCCAACTGACAAGTAAAGTATGGGCGGACCGACACCCCTACCACCATAGGACCCCCCCCAGCGGTACCAGGGAGGAGCATTTCGAGAGCACCCCACCCGGAAATACCCGTCCTGCGAGGGAATGCCGCTGCAGGACAGCAAGGGCTTTCCAATTGGGTACACAAAAAGGAAACTCTAGGATACATGCCCGTTACGCAAGGAGGAATGTGCTAGCTACTGGGGGGGGCAGGGGGGGAGGGGGGGAGTTGGCACAAGGCCTCGGTATCTGATTGTTTGCCTTTGGCGGGGGGGGGGGAGGGGGGGTTGCTGAACCCACCCACTTTGGTATTTTGTTTGGGGGGGCACCAACTCCAAAACGTCCCATTCCCGGGCAGTGGTTGTAGTCTCAAGCAGGGTTGACATTCCAAGGGTGAGCCAAAGCCCTGAGCGTGGCTTGGAGCACGACAGGCAAAGAAAAGTGAGCCCACGTCCAGTGGCAAACAATTTGCGGGAACAAGTAAGGTATGGGCCACAGAAAGCCACATGTGAGAAGGGAAAGTAGAATGGGAGAAGGCCAAGGCTATCGCAATGTGCCACGTCTACCCACGGGCAAGAGGGGAGGTACGCAGAGACCTGGCAAAGATGGCCAAACCAAAACACTCAAAGTAATCTTGGACTGAGAGCAACAGAGTGCATGGGGGCTTTTTCGCACAGCGCGGGCACAGCGCCAATTATCAGGTTGTTTATCCTGGGAACACCCCTGAAAACCACCCACCTGCACAAGGATGTCTGATCAATTCAAAACAGCATGGGGTGCAGAATTCAGGACCCTCGGACCCGTGGCAAGCATCAGACTAAAAAAACCCTGCTGTACCAGCAGGGGGGTGGTAGGATGCAGAATTCAGGACCTTGGGATCCGTGGCTACCGGTGGTGGAAAACAGCCGAATTTTCACACAGTGCGGCACAGCGCGGGCACAGCGCACGGTGCGCCCCCCATGGTCCAGCACCCGCTCCACCTCCCGGTGGTATTTTCCTTGCTCTTTGGGTCTGTGCCTCCGTCCATCCAGAACCCTCCAAGAATTAGCAGCATCCGTGGGTGTGGGTGGTTGAGTTGCCAACGCCCCCTTTCCCCAAATGGGGAATGGGACGTTTTGGAGTTGGTGCCCCCCCAAACAAAATACCAGAGTGGGTGGGTTCAAGTGATGCACAGAGATGCGCAGCCTGACAGGAAATCAATAGTGTATGATTGGATGTTCTGTCTTTGTCTATGGTGCCTAGAACAATTGAGCGTTGATGTAAAATTGCTTCAAGAATAGTTGACAAATAGCATGGCTCCCTCGCCTGTGTGATGCCTCTCCACCACAGTATTCGGCGCAATCGACGTTCGTCTACTTCTGATGAAGCGGGCCCGGCCATTGGAAATCAAATTGTATAGTGACTCTAAGTGGTGTGTTGACATACTGCACCACATTGATTTGTACAAGAGAAAGAGGTGGTACTCCAAAAATAAGCAACCCATGAGACATCAGGACATGCACCAGACCATGTCAACCTGAATTCTACTGGTGTATAACACATGAGGTTCTCTGACCCAGCACGAGATACCCAGAGCACTCTACACCACCTTGGGCGACTCGCGCCTATGTGTAGCACGGTGTGAACTGATTTTGCATGTATCCTTGCACATCTACACATTGCACATGTGCGCCCATTGTCTCGAAAACAGTTCCATGGAAGTTAGCACAGCTTTTAATTTGTCTGTTGTGCCATCGCCGAACTACATAGGGGGGTTGTGCTCTGGGTGGGGTGAAGGAGTTACCCCTAGGACCCACTGTGTGGCGTCCGTGTCTCCGGCAAGAGTGGCCTCTGCGATCCATGTGTGTGTGTGTGTGTGTGTGTGTGTGTGAATGTGTGTGGCTTGTTGGGGGGGATCCTTGCACTGCGCGCTACTTTTAGACTAGATTCCCCCCAAAGAGCCCCCAGGCACACCCCTTCCAAACGCCCTTAAAATTAGGCAACCCCAACTACCCACGCTTTGGGGGTGCAAAGGGCCTGGGGGATGTAAAACTTGCAATCTGAAATGGAAACGTTTTCTTATGTTCTTTTTTCACTGAAAAATGTTGCATCCAAATTTGATGGGTTTAACTCCACTGAAACTTGTGTGTGCTGTAATTCCTTGTACCTGAATATTGTCTACTGACACAATATCGCGCAACCATATCATACGTCCGACATCAACATCGCACGTAAGATGTCTAACATGCCACATACTCTTCATCTTCTCTTCAGAATCCCTGTTTGATGACCGACAGAATATGTGTCAATATGGCTACATAACCCCGACCTTCTCAGGGTCCCCATGGTGGGGAGAAATCAACGTAGAAAGGAGTGGATGATGTGGAAATGAGCAAAATGTGCGAAGGGGTGGAACTGGGCGGGGTGGAACTGGGCGAAAACGTCGGAACCCAGCGGGGAAGAAGCATCAAAACCTGCCGTCAAACAACAATGATGTCCAAAGTATCACAAAGTATGGGTTTCTAGTGCGGCCAGACGCCCAAATAGTCGCACTGCGTGCGCCCTGTGCTTAAGGGCCCCCTTTGGGGCCTCATTGATTTCTGCCACTTTCTGCTTTTTTTTTCCAAACACTTTCTCACCTGGTACCCCCACATGTCCGCAGAAGAGTGCAATGATAGGTACCTTTGTTTTTATCAAATGGGCTCAACATGTCCGTGCCTCCTAGTGCTCAGTGCTCACTGATGACCAATAGCCCTATCGGACTGATCAACTTTTTTTTGTTTCCAACTCAACTTTTCAACTTCAAAGTGAGCTCTCGGGCAAAAGCCTGGCTCAAGGAGTAGGGCATATAGTGCGAACGAGGGTCCCACATGCAACATGCCCCACTGTCAGAGCGATCAACTTCTTTATTGGTGGTGCACCTGCTTGTGCAGATGGGCGTCAGCTCATGAATGGGCCCTTCTGCCTCTCCGTCACATTGGTTCACTCCTCCGTGTTTTCAGTGGAATGAAATCAATAAATGTGAAGGGAAGAATGGAAGAGGCACGCCGGGGTCAGTCTGGTGTGTGCCTCAGTCTTGTTTCCTTATGTTGCTGCTTGGTTCTCAGCCCGTACATGCGGCTGCGGACATGCACCTTTGCTTTGTTGTTCCTCGCTGCGTCCCTCTTTTTTGTTGAACAGTGCACTGTGACCAGTGCACCTGCAGCATGTGTTGCTGCAATACCACTTGGCTCGCAAACGAAAGCACATCAGGAATCTCTGCGATCGTTGGCAACCCTTGTAATGTGGGGCTGCAGCACCATGGGGACAACACCCCAAACACGTGAAATTTGCCCCAAAAGTCGGGGAAAATCTGCAGGGCTTTCCTTACGGGAAGAAAAAAAGGGGGGGGGGGGTCGTAAGGCCAACAGAAACGAACGTTCACGGGGACGCTCTCTGCTTCATGGTCAAGACATGGGCAAGACACAAGACCACAGAAACGGTATTGAACAATGGTTGGCGGTTGGCAGCGGTTGGCGGCTGGCGGCGGTTGGCGGCTGGCAGTTGGCGGTAGGCGGCTGGTGGTCCCTGAGGGGTGTCCGTAAACAAAAAAGAATTGGGGGTCTTGAAGACAGCCCTGAAATCTGTACAGTGCAGGCTCGCATACTGCAACTTGTGGAGCATTCTCTGGAACAGACAACACTGTGGGGGGTTGGGGGTACGCACGTCACTGACTGGCTGGCTACTGCAGACAACAATGAACAATTCCTCGCAGCACGGCGACCCGCACCCTCCGAATTCCCATAACAAAAGTGGCGTGCTGTATCACTAATTGGTGCTGCAAAACAGTAGCGATGGGTGCAATCGTTGCAGCCGGGACTGTAAATGGGGCTAGATTCGGTCACAGAATAGAAATTGCGAGGCTAGTGTTAAGAGGTAAGCGCCACAGTAGATGCAGCCCTAATGGTCATCCTGTGTTCATCATGGCAATCAGCATCAGAGCAAAGTATGGCATTGGGAGGGAAAAGGCAGAAAACGGTGCACATGTTGTGGGACAGGAATGGACTACGGCAACCACTGCGCTCGTTTTCAATAGGTCTGCTCCCTGTGCAGAAGTGCAAAGCCCACGACAACTCAGAACTGGCGACTCCGTACATCAACGTATGCAGTTAGAGCACGTGACAGCCCTTCGTTTTGAAACTTGCTCCGGTGTTGGTTTCTTCTTTGGGCACATTTCACACAGCTAAGGTTAGTGCCACTAGAGCACGGTCACCGACATTCGTCGGAGTTAGCCCCGCCCCATGCCACTGAGTCATACCGGCTCCCTCCGCGCTCAGCACTCGGTAGGAACTGCCGGCATCCACTACGCGGCCAAGGGCAGTGCGTATGTTGTGGTGCTGGCGGCACTACTGCACAGGGACCTCAGCATCAGGGGCGGGACGCATTCAAAAAGAAGGTTCGATGCATTCAGAGGACACGGAGCAGGCCATCCGTGGGTCTTGAGGGCACATCAACACGTCCCCACGATGCGGTTACTCGAGGGAAAAGTGGGGCGTTGCTGTGCCATTAGGTGGTCTTCGCGGCTGAATGTTAACGGAAAGCCGCACATGGAGCTCCCCGGCGACTGACGTCTGCCCTGGTCAAGGTATTGGCCCTTGCGCCAAGGGCTTTGCGCACGGGTACTGCGATCATTGAGACCGGGGGGTGACGAGGGTGTGGCGCGACGTCGCGCGATGGTCTCTTTGTGCCGCATCAGTTTTGCTTCGGTGACCCCCACGGACTGACCGCAAATGTGCGAACACCCCCTGACAAACATCTCTGGCCAGGCTCTCTGTAGGAGGCCCCACCCCAAAAGAGGCCCATCTCCAATTCAGAACCCCCGTGCACGACCTGCGGCGCCGATCTCCGTGGGAATGGGGGTGGGCACAAATCACTGCAAACGTACGCGCACGTGTGCAC
>OZ038387.1:1086693-1316693 GCA_964036045.1 Eutreptiella sp. 'Long Island Sound 2002'
GCCACGGGCGGCAGGGGCTGCGTGACACGCTGCACTTCGCATGAACCACGCGCACTGGGGCTCGCGCGTGTCGCTCCGGCGCGCTCTCGCCGTTTCTCTTCCTACGTGTAAGGCACGTCCGGGTCCACCGCGCTGCGCGCGGCGCCTTGCCCGCCCGTACCTGTGTTGCGTGTCGTCGCTCTGGCCTCCTTGCTCTCCCCCCCGCCCCATCGGTGGTGTGTCCGTGGCGCGCCCCTTGGTTTCGTGCCGGCGCCCACCGACTGGGGCGCCCCGGTGCGTTCTGCCCTGGGGGTGGGGTGGGCGCAGAGGCTCGCCCCCGGCGCTGGCCCTGGCGCCCAGCCCCCCTCCCAGCGAGGCCCGCGCGTCCACTTTGCTTCCTGCCCGTCCCCTCCTTGGTCGCAGGCACGGGCACTGGTCGGGCTGCACTCTTTAATCCGTCCATGGTGTCCCTGGGTCCCAGAGGACGCACCTCCGCGGCGCTATGCCTGTCGTGTGCAGATGGTCCGCATGAGTGTGGCGCACCGCCCACTCATGGTCAGTGTCTATGAGATACACACGGTCCTCGAAGGCCAGGCCGCGGATCTGGTCGCTGCCCCACGCCTCCATGTGCCTCGCTGCTGCCTGCACCAGGTCAGACCGTAGGGGCGCCGCCTCCCGCGACGCGTACTCCATCAGCTCCTCCATGCACGTCTGGTAGGTGCGCCACGAATACCCCGACAGGCGCTCTTCCAGGACGCTCAGGTCGTACGGCTGCAGTCTCGGAGGCTTCGACGGGCTGGCCAGCGCACACCACGTCACTGCAACGGACGCCAGCGTGGGGCTGCGCGATACCGGCACCCCCATGACGTTGATCTTCGCCTCGTGGTGCCGCGCTGTGATCTCCACTGTCGCTTGCGCCGCGTTCCAGACAGCGCCCGAGATGGGGAATACAGCAGCTGGGCGGAGCTGCTCCTGCTGCTCCGCGGGCGAGAGTGAGGCGAAAGGGTGCGGCATGTTGTGTCACTGCCCTGTGACATGCATGCCGTTGTTGGGTGGGGTGCAGGGCGCCAACCCACACACACTGGATGGGGGCTAGCCCGCTACCAGCGCATCTGGTTGGCACCCGGGTCTGCCTGCCCGCGTCGCTCCGCGTGGGGGGCGTGGTTCCCTTGTTCGCTCAGCCGCGCGTGGTCGCCGCGTTCGCGCGCATGCGCTGTGCTGTGCGGGTGTGTGTGTGTAGCCCGGGGCGGCGAACCGGCTGGGGCTGGCTCAACAACCCCCTAAAGGGCCTGCTTCTGTGTGGTGCTGTGGCTAGGCGTCGAGACGCCTGAGGGGGCGATTGTATGTATCGCGTTGCCCCCTGGGCCCTAAGGCCCCTCCGCTCGGTGCGCGTGCTGGAGGTGGGGCTGGCCGCTAGGGCCAAGCCCGGGGGCCGTTGAGCCTGAGCCCCCCCTCGTGCTGTGCTGCCCGGGTGCCACCAGGCCCTAAGGCCCCTCCGGGGTCGCCACCCTGGGAGAGGGGGAGGTCACCTGCGCGGGGCACCGTCGGGGCACCCGCTCCCCTTTGACGTCGTCTTCCATTACCTGTTGAGCAAGCATGGGCGCGGCGGGGGGGGGGGGGACACTTGGTGTGGCAGTGGTGCGTCTGCCCCTCACAGGCTGCACCTCTGACCCCAGGGGGCGCCCGGGGCGGGTGGCGGCTGCTGCCGGCCTGACTCGGGCAGGGGATGGGGAGGGCGGTGTGGAGGGTGGGGGGGGTGCAGGGGATGGGGAGGGCTATGTGGAGGGTGAAGGGGGTGCAGGGGTGGGGAGGGCTATGTGGAGGGTGGAGGGGGTGCAGGGGATGGGGAGGGCTATGTGGAGGGTGGAGGGGGTGCCGGGGATGGGGAGGGCGGTGTGGAGGGTGGAGGGGGTGCCGGGGATGGGGAGGGCGGTGTGGAGGGTGGAGGGGGTGCAGGGGATGGGGAGGGCTATGTGGAGGGTGGAGGGGGTGCAGGGGATGGGGAGGGCGGTGTGGAGGGTGGAGGGGGTGCAGGGGATGGGGAGGGCGGTGTGGAGGGTGGAGGGGGTGCAGGGGATGGGGAGGGCGGTGTGGAGGGTGGGGGGGGTGCAGGGGATGGGGAGGGCGGTGTGGAGGGTGGAGGGGGTGCCGGGGATGGGGAGGGCGGTGTGGAGGGTGGAGGGGGTCTCTGAATTTTCGGGAAGAAATCGTCACCCCTCGGGCTCTCTGTGATCCTTGGGCTATATCATGTGAGAGGTCGTCATTACCCTCGTGGACTGCGCGTTGGACCCACCCCCAAGGGTCGCAGGTTCAAATCCCATTGCATTCACTCTTAGGACCTGCCTCAGACCGTTTTTCCATTCACAACCAAGGCTTAGCACAAGAAGACAACGGCACACAGAAATACAGGCAAAACATCGGTGGACATCAACATGGTGACCTGCAAGCACGGCCAACCAGGTCCGAGCAGAGCAGTGCGCTGAACAGCTGATGACAGACCACACACATATTGAATAGAGTCCAGAGAGGGTGGTGCCTGGGGCCTGCAAGCACCCCCGAATCCACTGGCGGTGTTGCTGGCGGCGTGGCGCCGGACTGGGTGGCCGAGGGCATGAAGAACCCACTGGGGGAAGGATGAAGCGAACACACGGGTCGCACGCTGCACCCTCACGGCATCGGGGTGCTTGTCCCACTGCTCACTGACAGGCAATCAATCCCCTGGGACCACGACTGCACCGTTTTGTGGGCAGTCAAGACATTCCTGGGGTCCATCTGCCAACGAACATACAAAAACATGAATCCTCCACTGGCCCCAAATAAACGATGCGCATCTCAGACCATTTTGCCTCTTTTTCTTGTCAAATGCCCCGGAAACCCCAAACAAATTGGCCAAACACATCCGCAAAATCCAGAAACCCAACAAATCAGCAGAACAAATTGGGGGGGGGGGAATCGGCGAAAATCAGCTGCCGATTTGGGGGGGGGGGGGGCGTTGGAGGGCGTTGGAGGACCAGCGGTCCCCATCCCTCTGACCATGTGCCTTGCTTCCAAACGGGGGATGTGGCCAAGGGCGGTGCTGACTCGGGAAGTGTCCCGACGCCGCGGCAGCGCATCCCCCCGGGCCTCCCTCCGACGCCTGCGCACCTTCACCCGCTTCTCGTTGGGCTTGGTCATGTCCGACAGCCGCAGCGGGTTGTACCCCTCGGCGAACGCGGTGGTGTAGAGGCCGGCGAGGCCGCAGTGCGCCTGCGCCAGACCCCCGACAGACCCGCCGGCGGCGTAGTGCTTGAGGGCGGTCATGTAGAGCTCCTCAATGGTCTTCTCCCAGTCGGTCCCCGGCTTCTCTTTGATGAGACGCCCAAACTTGGGGCCCAGCCTGCAATCGAATGGGGAAGGGACGGCCTGGCGCTGGGGGTGTGGGCGCTTTTGTGGTAATTGGGGGAGGGGAGGGGGGGCTCGGAAGCAGAAGCTGCCGAACCCACCACAACCATCTCGGACTGCCCCCGCCCCCCTCGCCCAGAACTGATGTGGCTGCCACTGTTGGTGGTGATGGTGGTGGTGGTGGTGGTGTATGACGGGGATTCATAAACCACTGGCAACTTTCATGGCTGTGCGGTGCGGTTCGGGGCGGTGTGGTGTGGTGTGGTGTGGTGTGGGGGGGTAGGGTGGTGTGGTGTGGTGTGGGGGGGTGGGATGGGGGGTGGAGGGGGGGGGGTCTGCAAATTACACTCTGCAACTCAGCACTATCTGCAAAATCTGCAAAATTCCGTAAAATTCTGCATGAAAAAGATACTATGTGGACAAAAAGTAGAGTACTACAGGCGGACGGGAGAAATATGTTGAGAATGCTTCCACTCAAAGTTCTGTACCTACACATAAATGTCACCCGGCAGACCACAGGTTCTCTGCACGGCAGCTGAAGTGGTTGGAAGGTGAATCAAAACATGTGCATGCTTTGCCACATCTCTGCCAGGCTGCCCCAAAATACAGCCAGTGCCTGGGGAGTGCAGGGGTCGAAAGGTTCCATCCCAAGAAAATCTGACGCGCCAAAGTGGAGGGAAAACGGGGGGAAACAGGGGAAAATGGGGGGGCAACCTCCCCCACCTCACCCACATCAACACCCATCTCCCCCCACCGTTCTTGGAGGTACCCGTGGTCGCCGTGTGCTTGGCAAGAGCCTGACCCGTGACCCAAGACCTGGGATGAGGTTGGTTGACAGCGGCAAACGAGGGTATGACATAACAATCATTGTGATGCTGCAAGAAGTCAGCCATTGCCTGCACAAGGTGACATGGGGATCCAGTAGCAGGCCACCACAAGCAGACCGGGAGAACCCGCATTGAAATTCCTCAGTTCCTCCCGTTTTCCATGCCAATTACTTGCCTTTTTCCCAGTTTCTCGTGTTTCCATGCCGATGCCAAAAAGGTTTGACGTGCCTCAGGTTTCCAAGGATTCAGAACCCATCGGCACCTGGGAGTGGTGGCGGAGTGGCCCTCACCCCTGCAATATACGTGCCACTGCCCCCCAAACGTGGCATCCTCACTGGGGCATTGCAGTGCACTACCCTTTGTCCTGCACCATCCTCCTCATCACCACTGTCCCAATCGGGGCAAACATCATCATCTTGACTCTCATCCCGACGTGGCGGTATGACAGCCGGTGGTTGGGCGCAGGATGTGGCCGGTCAAACAAAAGGCGGTTGGCATACACAACACAGAACCACAGAACGAGGCACCTGACAACTGCAAAATTTGGCAACATTCGGCACGTTCTGTGAAACAGACCGCGTCCTGCAATCTGCAAATTTCTCCAACATTCTAAACTCGCAGCCCCCCCTCTCCCCCGGCCCTGGGTGGAGCTTCACAGAGGCTCGCACTTGGATGTGCAACAAATACATAAAGGATCACCCGTCCAAACTGCTCAGGCAGGGCTGGCGGTGACGCACTGACACGCAGAGGCACACACCGGGACGCCAACTTCAGATATGACTGTCCGATGCACCGTTCTGCCGCGGCCTTCATGTCGTCGTCCTCGCAACTCAGGGCCCTCTTAAACCACTCGATTGCTTTGTACACGAGGCTCTGCTCCTCTGCCGGAATGGTGATGCTGGCCCCTGCAGAGGGCGGTGGGGGAGGGAGGGGGAGGGGCAGTAGGGGGGGGGGGGTAAAGGCACATGGAGTGGTATGGTTTGAATGAGGCACAGTAGTGGAGTCCATGTCGTGAGCTGGGGAGGCAACTGCGGGCACCTCGGCCAACCTACAGAGTCACCATGATCGCCACTGGACCCCCGCTGCAGCTTGTGAGGCCTAAGATCAGTGGCAACCAAGTCATCCAATCGAAGTTCTGAGTGCTTGCCCCAACTCCCCCTCCCCCATCCCCCGGGCCTTCGCAGGCGGCCACAGCCCGACACAATGCAAGTGTGAGCAGCGCAGACCTGCATCAGCGTTCTGGATCAGCGCGGCGTTCATCAGGTGAAGGTCACCGACCTGTCGAGAAATGGTGCGTCGTGTGTGCCCATGAGCACCTGCCCCTACATATGCCCGTTTACCCTCGGCCGCTGCCAAGTCCACCCCAACAGAATACCAGCAACTGTACGAACCAGTGAAGACTATAACAGCAGCAGCAGCAGCAGCAGCAGCAGCAGCAGTATGCTGTTGGTGTTGGTGTTGGTGTTGGTGTTGGTGTTGGTGTTGGTGTTGGTGTTGGTGTTGGTGGTGGTGGTGGTGTTGGTGTTGGTGGTGGTGGTGTTGGTGTTGGTGTTGGTGTTGGTGTTGGTGGTGGTGGTGGTGTTGGTGTTGGTGTTGGTGTTGGTGTTGGTGTTGGTGGTGGTGGTGGTGGTGGTGTTGGTGTTGGTGTTGGTGTTGGTGTTGGTGGTGGTGTTGGTGTTGGTGTTGGTGGTGGTGTTGGTGTTGGTGTTGGTGTTGGTGTTGGTGTTGGTGTTGGTGTTGGTGGTGGTGGTGGTGGTGAGGGTGTTGGTGTTGGTGTTGGTGTTGGTGTTGGTGTTGGTGGTGGTGGTGGTGTTGGTGTTGGTGGTGTTGGTGTTGGTGTTGGTGTTGGTGTTGGTGTTGGTGGTGGTGGTGGTGGTGGTGTTGGTGTTGGTGTTGGTGTTGGTGTTGGTGTTGGTGGTGGTGGTGGTGGTGGTGTTGGTGTTGGTGTTGGTGTTGGTGTTGGTGGTGGTGTTGGTGTTGGTGTTGGTGGTGGTGTTGGTGTTGGTGTTGGTGTTGGTGTTGGTGTTGGTGTTGGTGTTGGTGGTGGTGGTGGTGGTGAGGGTGTTGGTGTTGGTGTTGGTGTTGGTGTTGGTGTTGGTGGTGGTGGTGGTGGTGGTGTTGGTGTTGGTGTTGGTGTTGGTGTTGGTGTTGGTGTTGGTGGTGGTGTTGGTGTTGGTGTTGGTGTTGGTGTTGGTGTTGGTGTTGGTGTTGGTGTTGGTGTTGGTGGTGGTGGTGGTGTTGGTGTTGGTGTTGGTGTTGGTGTTGGTGTTGGTGTTGGTGGTGGTGTTGGTGTTGGTGTTGGTGTTGGTGGTGGTGGTGGTGGTGGTGTTGGTGTTGGTGTTGGTGTTGGTGTTGGTGTTGGTGTTGGTGGTGGTGTTGGTGTTGGTGGTGGTGGTGGTGGTGGTGTTGGTGTTGGTGTTGGTGTTGGTGTTGGTGTTGGTGTTGGTGTTGGTGTTGGTGTTGGTGTTGGTGTTGGTGTTGGTGTTGGTGTTGGTGGTAATGGTGGTGTTGGTGTTGGTGTTGGTGTTGGTGTTGGTGTTGGTGTTGGTGTTGGTGTTCGTGTTGGTGTTGGTGTTGGTGTTGGTGTTGGTGTTGGTGTTGGTGTTGGTGTTGGTGTTGGTGTTGGTGTTGGTGTTGGTGTTGGTGTTGGTGTTGGTGTTGGTGGTAATGGTGGTGTTGGTGTTGGTGTTGGTGTTGGTGTTGGTGTTGGTGTTGGTGTTGGTGTTGGTGTTGGTGTTGGTGTTGGTGTTGGTGTTGGTGTTGGTGTTGGTGTTGGTGTTGGTGTTGGTGTTGGTGTTGGTGTTGGTGTTGGTGTTGGTGGTGGTGGTGGTGGTGGTGTTGGTGTTGGTGGTGGTGTTGGTGTTGGTGTTGGTGTTCGTGGTGGTGGTGGTGGTGGTGCTGGTGTTGGTGTTGGTGTTGGTGTTGGTGTTGGTGTTGGTGGTGGTGTTGGTGTTGGTGGTGGTGTTGGTGGTGGTGGTGGTGTTGGTGTTGGTGTTGGTGTTGGTGTTGGTGTTGGTGTTGGTGTTGGTGTTGGTGTTGGTGGTGGTGGTGGTGTTGGTGTTGGTGTTGGTGTTGGTGTTGGTGTTGGTGTTGGTGTTGGTGTTGGTGTTGGTGTCCGTGTTGGTGTTGGTGTTGGTGGTGGTGTTGGTGTTGGTGTTGGTGTTGGTGTTGGTGTTGGTGTTGGTGTTGGTGTTGGTGTTGGTGGTGGTGTTGGTGTTGGTGTTGGTGTTGGTGTTGGTGTTGGTGTTGGTGTTGGTGGTGGTGTTGGTGTTGGTGTTGGTGTTGGTGGTGGTGGTGGTGGTGGTGTTGGTGTTGGTGTTGGTGTTGGTGTTGGTGTTGGTGTTGGTGGTGGTGTTGGTGTTGGTGGTGGTGGTGGTGTTGGTGGTGGTGTTGGTGTTGGTGTTGGTGTTGGTGTTGGTGTTGGTGTTGGTGTTGGTGTTGGTGTTGGTGTTGGTGTTGGTGGTGGTGTTGGTGGTGGTGTTGGTGTTGGTGGTGGTGTTGGTGTTGGTGGTGGTGTTGGTGTTGGTGTTGGTGTTGGTGTTGGTGTTGGCGTTGGTGTTGGTGTTGGTGTTGGTGTTGGTGGTGGTGTTGGTGTTGGTGTTGGTGTTGGTGTTGGTGTTGGTGTTGGTGTTGGTGTTGGTGTTGGTGTTGGTGTTGGTGTTGGTGTTGGTGTTGGTGTTGGTGGTGGTGTTGGTGTTGGTGTTGGTGTTGGTGTTGGTGTTGGTGTTGGTGTTGGTGTTGGTGTTGGTGGTGGTGTTGGTGTTGGTGTTGGTGTTGGTGTTGGTGTTGGTGTTGGTGTTGGTGTTGGTGGTGGTGTTGGTGTTGGTGTTGGTGTTGGTGGTGGTGTTGGTGTTGGTGTTGGTGTTGGTGTTGGTGTTGGTGTTGGTGTTGGTGTTGGTGTTGGTGTTGGTGTTGGTGTTGGTGTTGGTGTTGGTGTTGGTGTTGGTGGTGGTGTTGGTGGTGGTGTTGGTGTTGGTGTTGGTGTTGGTGGTGGTGTTGGTGTTGGTGGTGGTGGTGGTGTTGGTGTTGGTGTTGGTGGTGGTGTTGGTGTTGGTGTTGGTGTTGGTGGTGGTGTTGGTGTTGGTGGTGGTGTTGGTGTTGGTGTTGGTGGTGGTGGTGGTGTTGGTGTTGGTGTTGGTGTTGGTGGTGGTGTTGGTGTTGGTGTTGGTGGTGGTGTTGGTGTTGGTGGTGGTGGTGGTGTTGGTGGTGGTGTTGGTGTTGGTGTTGGTGTTGGTGTTGGTGTTGGTGTTGGTGTTGGTGTTGGTGTTGGTGTTGGTGTTGGTGTTGGTGTTGGTGTTGGTGTTGGTGGTGGTGTTGGTGGTGGTGTTGGTGTTGGTGGTGGTGTTGGTGTTGGTGGTGGTGTTGGTGTTGGTGTTGGTGTTGGTGTTGGTGTTGGTGTTGGTGTTGGTGTTGGTGTTGGTGTTGGTGTTGGTGTTGGTGTTGGTGTTGGTGTTGGTGTTGGTGTTGGTGTTGGTGTTGGTGGTGGTGGTGGTGTTGGTGTTGGTGTTGGTGTTGGTGTTGGTGTTGGTGTTGGTGTTGGTGTTGGTGTTGGTGTTGGTGTTGGTGGTGGTGTTGGTGTTGGTGTTGGTGTTGGTGTTGGTGTTGGTGTTGGTGTTGGTGTTGGTGTTGGTGTTGGTGTTGGTGTTGGTGTTGGTGTTGGTGTTGGTGGTGGTGTTGGTGTTGGTGTTGGTGTTGGTGTTGGTGTTGGTGTTGGTGTTGGTGTTGGTGTTGGTGTTGGTGTTGGTGTTGGTGTTGGTGTTGGTGTTGGTGTTGGTGTTGGTGGTGGTGTTGGTGTTGGTGTTGGTGTTGGTGTTGGTGTTGGTGTTGGTGGTGGTGTTGTTGTTGGTGTTGGTGGTGGTGGTGGTGGTGGTGGTGGTGGTGAGTGAGTGAGTGAGTGAGTGAGGACTCCCCTGTCCCAGTCGGGGGAACACTGCCAGCCCCAGGTTGCCGACTGCCCCGCAAGGTTCACCCGCTACACTTACCCGTACTACTCACGGTCGAACACTTCTCTTTGTTGGCTCATCAGCTGTTTTGACTTCTCTATTGTTCACTTCACCCCCACTGGCCTTGAATATGACTTTTGTGATACCTTACCTCTTGTTACCACGCCTCCTGTCGCCCGGAGGCTACAGTGCAGGGTTTTGACACCCTCACTGGCCGTGACACTGTATGTGACACTTGTGATACCTTACCTTTCGTCACCGTGCCTCCTGTCGCCCGGAGGCTGCAGTTCTGGGCTTTGATACCTTCACCGGCAGTCACTCTGACCGTGACACCTGTGATACCTTGCCTCTCGTTACCATGCCTCCTGTCGCCCGGAGGCTGCAGTTCAGGGCTGTAACACCCTCACTGGCCGTGACACTGAGTGTGACATCTGTGATACCTTACCTCTCATTACCGTGCCTCCTGTCGCCCGGAGGCTTCAGTTCAGGGCTCAAACACCCTCGCTGGCTGTGTCACAGCAAGACATTGGTTTTTCTCATTGCCCTTCCCTACCATAGCATCACAACCATACACCTTTACCTTCATGTCCCTGCACGGCACAGGTCTGGTCATACGCTGCAGTCCCACATGCCTTAGGTTCAATCATGAGTCTGCTGCAGCTGGCAACAACCTGCGTGTCGCACCCCCGCTCACAGCAGGGTCCACGCCTGGAGCCGCAGGACGTAGGTGCCCCTCCTCCTGGGCCGCAAACTATTCTTCATACTGACGGATATGTATACATACACTGTCACGGCAGAAATGAAAACTTACACAGGGTCCGCTGCTTCTCCCGCCCTCGTTCAGCGGGGTGGCGCTGGGACCAGGTCTGGGGAGAAGGGGGGATGTACTCCTTGTTCACGGCACGACGCTGCCGGAATTGTTGAAGGCGCCCGCATCTGACCCCACAGCCAGCATGGCCGGTGAAGGCGAGCACTGCCGACGCGCGCAGCACACTGGAGGTCTCAGCGACGCAAGCATTGTCGATCTACTTCACGGCGCCAGCCACGTCCCCCGTCACGGCCTCCACGCGGCTCCCACTCATCCCATCGTCGCGCCCCTTTGCCTTTCGGACCTTCAGTGTCTCGACGCACGGCTCCACGATCTACAACCCCGCGCCATTCTCGAGTCGGTTGCCTGCCTCCACCACGTCCACGGTCACTAGCACGATCACGCCCTGGGTACAGTGAGGGGGTGCTACGCTCTCTACGCTCAGGGACAGCACCTCGCCGCTTATGCACAACGACGGAACGACTCAATCGACAACACATGTGGGCGACTTGTACCCTCTGCCTGCTACAGCACGCCGCTCCCTGCGGGCAACCATTATACAATACAACTGGGGTCTGGGCACTCGAAGCGACTGACAGCCTGAGCCATCACCACGACTCCCCATCCAGCCACCGCCCACACTCGGGCACCACGGCGCTCCAATTCAGCCACAAAAGCCGGGTCCCACTGGAAGACACCACGAACGCTGCCCGGTCTGCAGTTGGCTGCCTGTGCATCCCACCGTCGCAACACCACACGGTGATTAGCCAACACGCCCTGGCAGTGTCCCTGGAGGGATACCTCCTCCACAGGCATCCAGACACGCTCAGCCGCCATGACTCCTCGGCGCAGAGTCGGCACCCGCCAGCCACGGGTGCGGAGCTGGAGTTCCTGTGCCACAAGCAGGGGGACGGGCACAAACGACAGATCACTGCGCGGCTCTCGGATCCAAGTGGCCTCCGCATCCACCGCCCACAGGGGGTCCCACTGCAGCGACTCGTACTCTTGGCGCGCTGCATCTCGCGCCATCTGAGACTGAGGGATATGAGCCGCTCGCACACACTGGAGAAGGACCCATCGGGGGTCCCCCTGCACCAGATGCTTTGCCCCTTCTACCACACGTCTGTGCGGCACACTCCCAGCTCGTACCACCCACGTGGTGGCTGTGCTCCTGGTGGCCCATTGCTGCGCACCAGGTGGTAGCCATTGCAGGAGCAAGCCGCGACAGCGGGAGCGGGACACCACTATCCCACACCATGTGCGGTGGATTGCCGTGCCTGCCCTCTGGTGCTTCCGCAACACACCCAAGACACTGCCTGCATCAGCCAACATATCACCCTGCATCCGCGGGCACGCCGTGACTTGGTGTCCAGCTACATTCTGCACTCGCATGTCGCAGAGGTCACAGCGATGCCACTGCTCATCCTCACTGTGGAGGCCATACAGATCCGCAGACCAGTGGTACAGTCGCGTGTACATCAGGTCACTGGGTCGCAAGAACGTTGTGGACAGCCACGCAGCTAATAGCGCCTGATCCGCCGGGTGCTGCTGCGCATACACATTCGCCGGCACTCTTCTCCAGGGTCTCGGCTTGGGTGCATCATCCCACTGGTACACCATCTCCACAGCCTTCTTCACGTCCACAATCAGATGATCCTTTTCGGTAAAGAAGAGGGTCACTCCGTCACACCAGGACCTGGGCAAACTCCAACGACTCTGTCGAGTCATCTCAGCCCGCGCCCTCCTGGCGAGTTCATCGGCAGTCTTGTTGTACAACGCCACCAAGTCGATTGCCTGCGTGTCATGTTCCGCTGGCGTCCATCCTGTGTGTGCTAGCTCGCGTACCAGCAACTCATCCGTCGCCAATACCCTCATCAGGAAGTCCGTTGCCGCCCGGTCAAAGGTTCTGCGATGCAGCTTCTTGGCGCCGGCCTGGTTGTCCATCCATCTGTACAGGGGCACGCGTTTCCTCAGCCTAACACATGCTCGGATGACCAGCCACGGTGGCTTCGTGCAGGATCGTGGCCTCCATCGGCGTAGTGGAGGCCGCAGTGGCCCGTATCCATGCGCTGGTGCGCCACAGCTCTGTCCCGTGCACATCCCCCACCACTACACCAAACCCCCAGACCTGCTGCAGCCCGTCGGTGCTGACATCTCCAACAATGACGAGCCCCTCATGTGGCACTGCTCCCAGCGGGCACTGCCATTTATCTGCATCCTCCGCCCGCTGCACGATCGGCTGCCATTCCACTTGATGCATCCAGTTGGCCAGCATGCCATAGTCTGAGGACGGGCTGGTGGCCGCATGCCCTGCACTCTGACGGTCCCCCCTCCGGGCCGCTTCTGCTTCCCAGTGGGCAAGCAGTTCATGCTGCACCGCCGCTCTGGTGTTGGGATGAACAGAGTTCCCAGCACTGTACAGCGCACTCACTGCCCGCACCCAAAGGCATGTAGCTGGGTGAGGTGCTCCTACGCCATGCACGCCACAGTAAATGAACGCCCATGGTGTTCTCCAGGGCAACCGAAGCGCACCTCGCACAATGTTGGCCACTGCCGTGACAGTGCAGGCCACTGACATGTTCTTGGCCTCCCAACGCAGGCTGTCTGCGGGCCATTTGACCAGCTTCCGATGAATCCATGCATTGATGACCACTCCGCGTATAACTATGTTGAGGATCTTCACCACCGGCGTGTGTGTCATTAGCCTCCTGCGAACCTGCTTGGCTGTCACACGCATCTTCGCTGTGTCCCGATGCGCCGCTGAGAAGGGATTGACATCCCCCCCCAGCAACTTGACGTATTCCGCCCTCCGCGCACTGCGCACTACCTCGCCATCCACCTGAATCTCAGTGTATTGCACCCGATGGCCCGGCTGAAAGTGCAGCATACCAAATTTGTCCGCGTTGTTGCGCAGGTTCAACCACCTTCCGAATCGCACTGCACCCTCTGCTTCCCTCTGCATCGTCTCAGGGTTGCTCGCCATCATCACTGTGTCATCCACTGTCGCCCGTGGGCCCTGGGATCGAACCCCGTCTCTTGTCCATATGGGCACTCCCGTGGTCGATCTTGCGAACCATACTGCAAGGAGGAGGGTGAACCATATGTAAAATATGGGGTCCATCCCCCCCCCCTGCACTGCCCCACCGGCTATCCCGTACCCCGGCGAAAGGCCGTACACCGTGACGACGAACACTTGCAAAGCCTGGAGCAGATACAGGGCCTCCTGCCAAGCCCACCGCATGAGGGGCTCACTCTCCACGAGGCTACTCATGCCCGTTCTGTGCAGCTGACCATACGCATTCGTTTGGTCGAGCAGCACGATGACCAACTGCTTGTGCCGCAGCACATGCTGCAAGGCGACAGTGTATACCAGTCGCCTGAGATGGTTACTGTCTCCACCTTTGACCCCGGCAAACTGGAAATGCCCCAGGGTAGCACTTCCGATCCTCCGACCTACGCGGCCCCAGTGGCCTTTCTGTTTGAAGCGTAGCGGTCCTGTTTCCATCAGAACTGGCCTACTGATCACGTTGAAGTCCAGCCCGACTTTCCCTGGTTTTTTATGTGGCGTGTGCACCGCTTGCAGGGTCTCCGGGGGCAGCTCAGCGTAGGGCGCGTTCAGCATGGCGCGCATGTGCTGGATCCCTCGTAGCCCCAGCTGCCGCTGCAGCTTGCACACAAATCCATCCATTGCCGCTGCATTGGACTTCTGCTCCGCAATCACTCCAACTGTCTCCACCACGGAGTACGGGTAATCCACCCCTGCCTCGATCGCTCCGTGGGATTGCACCCGCTGCTGCCGCCTTCTGGCCCGT
The DNA here is from genome assembly GCA_964036045.1 of Eutreptiella sp. 'Long Island Sound 2002'. Lineage (NCBI taxonomy): Eukaryota > Euglenozoa > Euglenophyceae > Eutreptiales > Eutreptiaceae > Eutreptiella > Eutreptiella sp. 'Long Island Sound 2002'. The sequence continues at coordinate 1,100,444 of OZ038387.1, forward strand.
TCCACCTGCGTGTAGGCGTCCTCCGGCGTGTTCACATCTCCGTCTGGCTGCAGCTGTCGCACCTCACCCGGTGCCATGGCAGCGACAGGCACGGGATGCCTGTGTGCCGCTTCCCGTGCTACCACGGGCAGGACTGCTTCTCCCTGTACCACCCTTTGCTGCTCCGAGTCCCAGACCTTGGTGACCCTCCACATGCCAAACGGCTTTTTAAGCCGTATGACCCTCATCGTCTCTCCCGTGAGGATGCCTTGCTCCAGGGTCTGGCGCTCCGGGACAAGGTGGAGCCACCTGTTGCGCGCCACCTGTGCTTCCAGGGTTGACAGGACCCTGGGGCTCTCAGTGCGCTGCTGCAGTCGCTCACAGAGCCTGTCCCACAAGTCCTCCGGCAGCGCCTCCTCCGCGAGCCGTTGCGAAATGGCTGCCATGACCTCACGCATGACCAGAAGCCATGATGCCACAGGTTGCGGCTGATAACTCAGGGCCTCCATTATATCCCCGTATTTGCGGCGATGTGTGTCTGCCCACCGCGCTACTGAGACTGGACGATAGCCGAACTGCTGTGCCGCCGCTCCTCCGGCATATAGCACCAGCATCCCTGCAACCAAGGGGTGGTCAGCTACTCCATCCTGGTACTCCACGCGCTGATGACTGGCTCTCTTTGTGGGCAGCATCACCCAGTCTTTATGTAGGGGCCCCTCCAGGCCTGTCTCCATGACAGCGCTGGACAGGGTATGCCATGCTGCCACCGTCTCGTCGTGGGTCAGGGCATGTCGGTTCCAGTCACTGATACCAATGAAGGCAACCCCAGGGTGCTGGGCCTCCAACTTGACGATGTGCTGCAGTTCCTCTCTGTACGCTGCCCGCTCAGGTCTCAGCGGCATATGCGTGGCGGCTACCATCACATGGTGGACCTGACGCTTTACCAGCACGGCCAGCACATGGCGTGTGTCCACTGTCACCTTCGTTTCCACTCCCGGGTCCTTGCGCACCCATACGATGATCCAGCGCCCTGCCCCCTGGGGGGTTCCACGGATGCACCGATACCCTGCTATATCCATGTCCACATCCTCCTTCTCAAACCAGACTTCCCCCAACGCCATGATCGCCGCGTTGTAGGTGAGCATGAGGGCCAGTACCGTTTTCCATTTTTCCGACGTCAGGCTACGAACGTTCATGTACAGGACCACCAGCTTTTCCCATTTGCCTGGTGACGCTGACCTTATGGTTGGCATGCACGCATACGCCGGATCACGCATGCACTGCCGCGGTACTGGGGGGCAGTGCGGCAATAGCCGGACCCGCACTCGCACTCCTGCTCCCTCTGTCTCAGCACGCATGAAACAACGCTGCTGCTCCAGGGGGTGCTGTAGGTATGCACACATCTGCATCCACCACTGATGCATGCCCGCTGGCACATCCACCTTCTGTCCTTTCTCCCAGAACAGGTGACGTCCAGTAGCCGGCCCCCCGTCTGTTCGGCGCCATTTTTTCTCCGCTGCGGCCGCAAACGAGAGCTCTGCCGCCTGCATCACATCCATATACTCCACTCGTGGCGTCATCGCACTTACTCCAGGCATCCAATAGCTGAGTACGCCATGCGCTGCGTCCCACGCTGCATCCATCTGGAGCTGGAACACCGTCTTCCCACAGCGATACACACCGGCCACCCGTGGCTCGCCTGGCTTCAGGTCCGCAGACGCTGAACCTTGCGCCAACCACTGCACTCTCCTCGCCCCTAGTCGTTCCGGCTGTGCATCCAGACCGCACACACCTCGATCGACATGCCATTCTGCCGCGCCTGTCCTCTCCAAGGCTTCCATCTCCTCCGGGGGAGGGTGCATCCCCCACCATGAGTGCTCCTGGAGCAGCCGCAGTGCCACTCCCGGGGATGCCTTCTTCCCGTGCTTCCGTACAGCTCGACGTTCCCGGAATGCCCGTTGGATCAGCACGATGGAGTGCCGGACATCCGCTCCAAAGTCCGTCGGCCGCAGGGCTCCTTCAGTGCTCATGGCCTCCATCCATTCGTGCGTCTGCACCCTACGGGAACGTGCGGCACCTCTCAGCTGCACAGAACTACCGACAGACTGCCGTAGCGTCGTGGTGCCAGCCGTCACCCATCCTCCGAAGTGATGCGCCATCTCTCTCTGCGCTTCCCGCAGACGATCAACCAGCCTGGGATCGCTCAGGTCGTCATACACGACCTGTCCACCAGGTCGCTCCGAGTGCCCATGCCCCCACAGTGATACATACGGTTGCCTGATACTATACGGGGGGAGGGTGGAATAGTCCACAGACACACCTTCATACGCCAGTTGTGAAACATCGATCGTCTCCGTCGGCGCTGCACTGCCTTTCGGCGGATGAGGCATCCTGTGGGACACATCGATCAGGATGCGCGCTCCTTCTCGTCGCTGGACGATGATGTCGTGTCGGCTGCCACGAAGCCGCAGGATCGCCTCCTGCCTGCCCTTCAGGATCTCATCAACGGACTCCTCATCAGCCACCAGCAGGACAGTTTGCCTCTTGCTGGTCTTGCCGCACGCCTCAACAAATGATCCCCACATGGTATTGTATGTACTGTGCCGGAACAGATACCTGACCTCCTGCACCACGTCAGCCACATCAGCTCCTTTGAAGCCTGTGAGAGCCACAACCGTCAGTCCGCCCAAGGAGCCTCCAACTTCATCAAAGACCAGCTGGGCATCATCGCGTTCATGACCAAGAACACGCACAGTGCCCTTCTGGGCTTTACGGGACGAGGTGCTGTGTCACTTCTGTTGCCGCACGGCGAATATGTTGACCGGTCAAGTCCTCGAGGCGGTTGAGGTATCTCAGCACCTGCATTTCGTCTACAGCATCATCAAGCAGCGGCATTGCTTCATCAGAGCGCCCCAGCGCTGCATACACGGCCAGCATTTCATCCCGTACATGGGCCAGCTCGTCATCAGTGAGGGGAAGATCCTTCTTGAGCGCAGAGTACAGCTGCAGTAACTTGTCGCGGGCCGTCACGTCCTCCGCAGACGATGCTCCTTCCGTTGCCTGAGCTGGGTGCGGCTCGCTGCAGTCAATCTATCAGCTGCAGGGGGGCCCAGCGGGTGCACATTGGGGCTAAGGCGACGGAGGAGGGGGGCCCAGCGATCACTGGCTGCCATCCGCTGCAGCTCGGCCGCATCCAGGGACTCAAGGAAGACAGCGCTTGGACCGCTGGCACATGTCACAGCCTGCACTGTTGCCTGCCACTGCTTGGCGAGCGCCAGGGGGCCATAAAGGACCTCAGCCTCCGACACACCAACTCCATCAGCGATCTCCTTGATCTGCGCCTGGGAAAGTTGCCGCGCTGCCGTCCGCGCCGCCATGACGCACATGTTCTCCCGCCATACCGCAGCCTTGGCACGATCAGCATTGGGGACCAGGCCATCCGTCAGAAGGTACAGGCACAGGATCTTGGCAGCCTTCGTTGACGGCAGCAGCAGGTCCTCCTTCAGGACATTGATCCTCTTGTCGGCCGCAACAAATACCGCAGACTCCTCCTGGATTTCGACCGCAGTGACATCGGCCACGCTGAATCGCGCTCGTCGGTCTGCTGCCATCCGGCTCCGATCTTCGTCATCAGACATGTCGCTCATGGAGACACTGCAACTGTAGAGCAAAGCACAGCAGGGGAGAAAGGGAGTTCGCACAACTGCATGCTCCAGTACACTCTCAGCCGCAGGCCCTCTTGCTGCAGTTCTGCTTGCCTTCAGGGGTTGGCTGGGGGGCTGAAGCCTCATCCCAGGGACTGGCCATCGCGGGAACCCTTATCTCAGGGGGTTCACCACTGCGGGTACTTGGCATGCAGAGGTACACCGAGCACAGTCGCCCCGTTCCCATGATTCTGCTCGCTCCTCACAGGGGGTTCACCGCTGCGGGTACTTGGCATGCAGAGGTACACCGAGCACAGTCGCCCCGTTCCCAAGATTCTGCTCGCTCCTCACCGGCAGGCGACTTGTTCCGTTGGCTGCCTCCGACCTGGACGCTGTTTTTCATCTCACCATTACCCGGTCTCGGGTACAATCCCTGTGTCGTGGCAGGCACCAAATGCAACAAGGACCCCTGTGACCCTGGCAACCCCTTCTCACCTTCACGTCATGTCACACCCTATTTTTCGTATTTAGCTCCAACCGTATCATGAAATCAATCCCCGCGCCACGCACGCATAGGCACACACAGCACCAACGCCCCGTTGGGGCCAACCTCTGGCACTCCAGGATTGATGCCAGCTCAGTGCCGTTCGTTTATGCTGCTTTGTACTCCCCATACCTGCTTGTTTTTGCTGGTTCCCAATTCAGGTCTTCTGCCCCAGGACACAAGCGGTGCTCCATCATTGGGCCTCTGCTGTCACCGGCATGCCCAGATTCCAGCCTGCGAACTGAGCAGGTGAGTCTGGCAGCCTCCGCTGAGCATGACAGTGCAGACATTTTCGACGAAGATGACAGACAAGACGCTCAGCGCATGGAGGCTCAGATTCCAACCTACAGCCGTTCCAGCGGGCGAGTCTGTCAGCTTGCCGGTTTGCTGGCACCTGCCGCTCCGGTGACACCAGCGTGTTGTACCCATGTTCACTCTCACGTCCACCCATATCCTGCCCTTGTTCGCTTATACCCGCCTCATTTCATTATGAACGGCAGGCTCACATGACAGCAAATATGCTCTGTCGCTTTCTTTGTTACTACGCTGTGTCTGTCTGTTGTATTATGCACTTCTACAAACACTTTTACCACATACCTGCTGCACATGCACCTTGCGTGTGTGGGCAGCCCACCTGACGGTGGTGGTGGTGTTGGTGTTGGTGTTGGTGTTGGTGTTGGTGTTGGTGGTGGTGGTGGTGGTGGTGTTGGTGTTGGTGTTGGTGTTGGTGTTGGTGTTGGTGGTGGTGTTGGTGGTGGTGGTGGTGTTGGTGTTGGTGTTGGTGTTGGTGTTGGTGTTGGTGTTGGTGTTGGTGTTGGTGGTGGTGTTGGTGTTGGTGTTGGTGTTGGTGTTGGTGTTGGTGTTGGTGGTGGTGGTGGTGGTGGTGTTGGTGTTGGTGTTGGCGTTGGTGGTGGTGTTGGTGTTGGTGTTGGTGTTGGTGGTGGTGTTGGTGTTGGTGGTGGTGTTGGTGTTGGTGTTGGTGTTGGTGCTGGTGTTGGTGTTGGTGGTGGTGTTGGTGGTGGTGGTGGTGTTGGTGTTGGTGTTGGTGTTGGTGTTGGTGTTGGTGTTGGTGGTGGTGTTGGTGTTGGTGTTGGTGTTGGTGGTGGTGGTGGTGTTGGTGTTGGTGTTGGTGTTGGTGGTGGTGTTGGTGTTGGTGTTGGTGTTGGTGGTGGTGTTGGTGGTGGTGTTGGTGGTGGTGTTGGTGTTGGTGTTGGTGTTGGTGGCGGTGGTGGTGTTGGTGTTGGTGTTGGTGTTGGTGTTGGTGTTGGTGTTGGTGTTGGTGGTGGTGGTGGTGGTGGTGGTGGTGGTGGTGGTGGTGTTGGTGTTGGTATTGGTGTTGGTGTTGGTGTTGGTGTTGGTGTTGGTGTTGGTGTTGGTGTTGGTGTTGGTGCTGCTCTTGCGCTTCCTCTTGCTGTTACTTGTGCTGTTTCCGTTGCGGTTGCTTGTGTTGTTGCTGCTGTTGCTGCTGCTGCGCATGATGATGCAGGCGCTGCTGACGGGCAGCACCCCCCCCCCCCCCCGCAGGGCGGGTGCGAAGGCACAGCGCCGGTCCCGCAATGCGGCGGGGGGGCAGCACCTGAATATTGAGCCCGGCGACGATCGTTGGGTCGCCGAGGACCGTCGCCAATTGCAGTGCCGTCACGAACTGCTCCTTCGCTTTGCTGAAGCGGCCGTCGGCGCAGTACAGCCGCCCGAGCTCCGCGTGCAGCTCCACCGTCCTGCGCTTGGGGCCGGCGGGGGTCCCCGCAAGGCGGCCGGCCCCCAGGCTCTGGCTCGTGGTCAGGAACCGCAGCGCCTTCCGCGCGTTGGCCTCGGCGTCCGGCTGCAGGGGGTCGCACTCCCGCAGGAAGTCCCACGTGGCGGCCGGGTCCTGCGCCGCCACGAGGGCCGTGAGGGTGCACTGCCACTCCTGCAGCCACTGGGGGGCGGTCTTGGTGCTGTGGACGAGGAGGGGGGGGGGGGTGGCGGGGGCGAGGGCGGCCTCCTCCGCACGGCGTCGTACCGCACGGCCCCTTCGTACCGGATGGGGTGCCCGGCAGACGTGCTACCGGCGCCCGCCCGGTCGGATGTGAGCAGAACGAGGCGAATCCTACTCAGTCGGGCATGGGACGCGGCTGATTCCTACTGAGGCCCCGGGGGAACAGCTGCAGATACCGGGGGGAGGGGAAAATTAGGAACGAGCGACATTTGGAATGGCAAACTTTGGTGCGGAGAAATTTTGATGTCAGTTCGTAAATACCGCTGCAAAATTTGGTGCAAATTCCCAGACTGTGGCACAAAAACGAGCGTAGACCGTGAATGGTGGTGGGTATTTCCTACGGGCCTTTGGTTGGTTGCTGTCATTCCTTACAGCTTCTGGATGGCTGCTTGGATGGTTGCTCCTGTTTCCTGGAGGCTGTTCGGCACAATGGAAGCGTGCATGCCAAGAGCACGAAAAATGATACTAGAAAAATGCCGGACCTTCAAATGCCACGGTACAATTTGGCAAACTTTTGTTGTGCCAAATTTTGCCATCCCAAATGTCGCCTGTTCCTAATTTCCCGCTCCCTGGCACCGAGTGCCCGGCAGACGTGCCACTGGCGTCCGCCCGGTCAGACATGATCAGAAGGAGGCGGGTCCTACTCAGTCGGACATGGGACGCGGCTGGTTCCTACTGAGGTCCGGAGGCAACAGCAGCAGACATTTCAAAGCAGCAAAGTGCACGGGGCTGAATCCTAACAAAACCCCTCCCTGCCGGACACTTGTGGCATAGCTGGTGACATGGGGTGTACCGGATCTGGTGGGCCCCCAAGGGCGCGGGGCGGTCCAACACAAAAAACACGTGGCGTAGAAAACAAACCAAGAAAAAGGCAACTGCTGGACCCGCGGCCCTCCGGCGGGCCTCCTGGCCTCCGTGAGATGGCGGAAGAGGTGTTGGGGGAGAAACACCTTTGGCCCTGTCTTCTTGATGTGGCCCAGAGGAGCCTCATCAACGCACCGCCTGAGCCCCCGGGCATGCCCCCCTGAAGAGGGGGGGGGGGGGGTTTGGCTGGCCCCTGTGGTCCCCGCGGAAGGCGAGCTCTAAATTTTGAAGCGTAAATCCTCTTTGCACTGAAGGCGCCGAAGCAAAATCTTGGCTGTCAGCCTCAAACATTGGAAGGGGAGGGGGGGGGAGGGGGGTCTGGGGGGGGGGGGTACTCCCCCTCCTCCTACGGCGTTCTTCCCTTCGCATGTTGCGTCGGTTCGCTGCGTTCTGTCGGCCACTGCGGCCGGTGATCTTGCTGGTGTCGTTTCCGCGTTCGCGAAGCCAAGTAGTTGGTGTGCCGGGGCTGTGCTGAATGTGGCGGGATGTGCGGTTTGCGCGTCAGCGCCGCCCAATAATTGGCGTATTGAGGATGTGCTGGTTGTTGCTGGGGTCATTTGACTGTTTTTGCCGTCCACGCGCCTCTGTCCACAGGCCGTCTATAGCCTGCCTCGCTGCGTTTCTGTGTGCGTGAGGCCCAGGTGCCCTGTTCCTCCACGTGTTGTCCAGGCCGTCCACCATCTGTCCTTTTCCCCCTCACGGCTGGTCTGCCCCTGATGGGCTCCCGCTCCTGTTGCGCAAACAGCCCATCTGTGCTGCGGGAGACACCCCCCACCTGATGCCGGTTGAGCAGGGGTTGCCCTGGCACCCAGTAGTGACGGGGCTGGCTGGCCAGGCCATCCCCTTTGTTGTCGCTGCCGCCCCCCCCCCCCCCCCCCTGGCCTGAAGGTGGAGATGTACCAATGACCCGCCGAGCCCGGAGCCCCATCGCAGCGCCGCAACGAGGGAGAGTGGGTACGAGCCTGCGATCCCCTGCTCCCCCCCTCACCAACGACGTGGCTTGGCCCTACGCCCCCCCCCCCCCGCTGCCCTGAACAGGGGAGGCGGACCCCTGACCCCGAGAGCCTCAAGCCCCCACCACAGCCCCAACACGAGGGAAGGCGGGTGGACCCGGCCTTGGAGGGCCCGCAGACCCTACTCCCCCCACCCCCCCTCCTCATCAAGGCACCGGGGACTACAGATGCGGCACTCCATGCCCTGAAGGTGGAGGCAGACACGCGGCCTGCGGAGCCCAGGGCCCCATCATATCGATGGCACAACAAAGGGGGGGGGGGGTACTACTACTACTGAGATCCAGCCCTAACAAGCCAGTGATCCCCTACCAGGGGTGCATTAGGAGGAGAGGAGCCTCAGAGGGGGCCCCGGGAGCCGTTAGATGGGCGGTTGGAGGAGGTTGCCAAAGCGGTTGGGGGCGGTTACTGTCGGTTACACATGCCATTGAGGCTGGCACTTGGCGTCAGGGAGACAGTGGCTGGGCATAGGCTGGGTGCCTTGGAGGGGGGGGGGCTCCCCCCCTTCCAATGCATCGCTGTCCCGTACTCTCCCCTCGCCAACGACCGGCCTGGTCCCACTACCCAGTGCCTCCGTGCAATGTGGCAACGCATTGAAGGATTCCCTACCCACTGCCCCCCCCTCTAGTGACATGCACACATACAAACACACACACACACACACACACACACACACACACACACACACACACACACACACACACACAGACACACAGACACACACAGACACACAGACACACACAGACACACAGACACACACACACACACAGACACACACACACAGACACACACACACACACACACACACACACACACACACACACACGATTGACGTAACAAACGGGCAACAGCCAAGACAGCAGGCAGCAATCAAGGAGGCCGGCTTGCACTGATTCTCGTCAGGCACAGTCACAACAAAAGCAGAGGCATTGTTTGACCGCACTAGGCGCCTTTCTGTGGTACAAGGCGCACAGGGATGAAGAACAGGTCCAGCCCACAAAAGAGCACCACTGCCAGCTTCGCTGGGTCAGGGGCCTGCAGGACAGAGCACAGGGGGTAAGCCATGGGTCAGGCAGCAGGACCCTGTCCCTCCCCAGCATGTTGTACCACCCAGGAGAATTCACAGGCTGCGCATTCCATTAACTCCAGGCCCCGGGGCAGAGCCATCTCCACTACCTACGTTCCCCAGGCCCCAGGACAAGAGGACGACATTATATATCAAGGACCTTCTGGGTTCATTACACATTGTCACATGCAACATTCATTCAGGACATGCAGACACACCCCGTTGCCGGGGTGGTGGACACACACACACACACACACCGGTGCGCCCCGTCTTCCCGCAGACGACGACAAATTGTGTAGTGGATGTCACTAAGCACTTCCAAAATGGTGCAAGTGGACCGCGGCTTGAACTCTTCGTCGGGCTTCATCTCCTGCGGAACAGGGGCCCTGCGTGCGGCCGCCCCATGATCACCATCTTTTATCCATGCGCCCCATGTACCGCGAGATGGGGCGGAACGGGGGGGGCGGGGTTATGCATGTGGACCTGCATCCCCCCCAAAAGGGGCCCTCTTTGGTGCTGATGTGGAGGTGGGGTGGGGGGTGGGGGGGCTGCGTTGCACCGATGAAGAACTACGCATTACGAAAGGCAGCCCCACGCAAAAGGGCCCCGGAGGGAGTCCGGGTGGAAGGGGGGGGGAGGGGGGTTTGGCTGGGACCCCCTCCCAGGGTCCCCCTATGGTCCCCGCTGAGGGCGAGGCAAAGAATTCCAAGCGTAAACCCTCTTGGCACCAAAGGCGCTGAAGCAAAATTTTGGTTGTCAGCCTCAGACATTGGAAGGGGAGGAGGGGGGGGGCCAGGGGGGGGAGGGGGGGGTACCCCCCCTCCTCCTGCGGTGTACAGCCGTTCTAATACATCCCTGGGTTGGGTTGGGGGGGGTGGGGGCTGGCACGCCAACAGCCACGCCCCAACACAGGCCCCATTACACACGGATCATTGTTGTGGGGGGAAATGATGTCTTGCCAAACGGGTCCCTCCTGCGCTTTGCGGCCCCACTTCCGGGCCCTCATCTGTCCTCAGACCACCCCCTATGAGACAGGGCCCCCATCGGACTTCGTCATCACCGGCCCTGCCCCTGTTTTGGGCGGCGGAGGGGGGGGGGGGGGGGGGCAGAGGCAGACCCCTTCCACCCACGGCCCCGGGGCTGAGAATCGGCAGCGGGACCCCCGGCAACGCAGCGCCGCGGATGCCCACGTGGCGGCGGCGGGCCGACGGACAAGCGCCCACAAGTCCGTTTTGGCGGCCCGTGGGCCCTGCGGACGACCGAGGGCCCGATGGCCGCGCACATGACATGCCCCCCCCCTGTCCCATGCGCTGCTGCGTGCCCCGGGGCATGGGCCCCTGCCTCACAAAGTCCCGTACCCCGCAGCTGTCTTTCAGGAATGTGGGACTTAGGGCCAATGGCCAGAGTTCTCCTGAATGGGCCACAAATGGTCAGGTGTGGACGCGCCACTTAGCTCCAGCCGCGCCTGCCCCACGGCCTTCATCGCCTCTCCAGTTCCAGTGTATATGCCGGGGTGCTGCCATGTTCGCTCCATTGTGCTGGTCCCTTACCTCCCTGGTTAGGGTCACTGGGGGCCAGCTGGCTGCGGGTTCAGGGCTTTATCGCCTGCTTCCTGGTCTGGGTTTGGGCCGTGGCTCTATATGTGTGTTCCATGTTGGCTGCCGTCGCCCGAGCGGTGCGCTTGCTGTCGCTGGCCCCATTCGCCCTCTCCTGAATGGGGGGGGGGGGGGGCGGTCCTGGAACCCAAAAGTCCAAAAGTTTGCGTACCAAAAACAGCGCAAATCAATATTTCCTTTTGCAAGATTTCATGTTTTCCCACAATGAAATCCGGTCCCAATGGGGGGGGGGTTGGCACAAGGCCTCGGTATTCGGTTGTTTGCCTTTGGCGGCGCCTATTGGCCTCTCACCACTGCTCTGAGGGGCGGGGGTGTTAAGCCCCCGCCCCCCCCCGGGAGGTGCTGAGTTGTTGAGCAAAACTCTGCCAATGGCCCCCGAAACAACGGCGAAGGCAGCGTCCCTCCTCCCAAACGCCCGGCCTCAACAACCGTCGCCGCGGCGCTGTGGTCGCTGACGTGCCGTGGGGCGGGGGCTGCGCACGCGGCCCGGGTCCCCTGGGGCACGGCAAAGGCCGGGGGCGTCGGTGGTGCTGCGGCGGCAGGCGAGAGTTCGGTGGTTCGAGGGCACGAGAAGGCCCGTTTGGGGGGTGGGGGGGGGGGGATACGGTCGTCAAACTGCACAAATCGTCTCCGGTCCATCCGCCATGACTCACGGGGGTCCGGGGGTGTGATCTGCCATCCCGTACCCCTCGTCTTGTGCCTTATGGCACAGGGAGGGGGAGGGGGGCAGCCGGCAGTGCGGAGCCTTTCTGGCAACAACCCCCCCCCCCCGACTCGGGGGTTGGTCCCCTGGCCAAGGGGTCCCTTAGAGGCCGGGGAAGGGGGTGGGGGGGGGGGGGGGCAAGCGCTTTGAGACGAGCATTGAGTGGCCGGGAAATGCCATGATGACGTTGCGGGTCATGGGGCATGTCATGACAGGGGGCGGGAGTTGTGGGGCTGATATCAGGAACACACCCCCCCCCCCCCGTTCTGGAGGACAGTCACTAAGCCACGGCCCACCCCCTGGCCGCTTCTCGACGCGACACAATTCGGGGCTTTCTGGAACACACCAGCCCCCCCCCCAACGCCCCCCCCCCCTCCCCCGCGTCAAAGGGCTGGGGTACGCCTGCGTCTCGGGGGCCTTCTCCAGTCACTTCGGCCTGAAGGCCCTTCGCTCCGCCCCCCCCCCTCCACTCCAGAGAGGGGGGGGGGACGTCCGGTCAGGCCCCGAGGGATGCGTTGAGGGGCTGTGTGGAGGGGGGGGGGGGGGGGGTCCACCACCGCAGAGTACCGGGCGGAACGTCCGCAGGCGTGGCCCGGGAGTTGTGGGGGGGGGGGGACTGCATCAGAGCACTCCCCCCCCCGATCCGCCACAGTTGTGTGGCGGTGTGTGGCCTCAGGGCCTCACAATCATGATCAGGGCGTGTCCTTCACGAAAAAGCTTTCGTAACGCCAACAGAATCGAACGTTCACGGGGACGCTCTCCGCTTCCTGGTCGAGACATGCGCAAGACACAAGAGCACAGAAGCAGGACTGAACAGTGGTTGGCGGTTGGCGGCGGTTGGCGGTTGGCGGTTGGTGGTCCTCGGGGGCTGTCCATAACAACAACACAAAAAGAAAAATTGGGGTTCTTAAAGACAGCCCCGGTCATGACGCCCCCCAGCCCCACAGACGCACTCGGAGCCCCGGGACACGCGCCGCCTCTGCCCCCGGTCCGTCAGGGCGGGCGGGGCCCACACCAGCTCTGCGTCGCCCTCCGCCCCCTCATCGTCCTGCGGCCTCACGCTCAGGCTCGTCTGCAGATTCATCTCGTAGCTCCGTTCCTCGCGCTGCAGCAGCAGCATCACGTGCTGGGCCTGCGGTGGGACGTGAGGGACGGGGAGGGGGGGGGATGCGGGAACGTGCGGCGTGCGTCCCATCGTCGCGCGCACCAACGGACTTTCTCGACCGAAGCGACGGACGCACCCCCCGCCGCGATGCCGCCGGAGCGACACCTCAACAGCGCGCGCGACGCGTTTTCGTGCAAAGAATCAGCACCGCCCGTTCACGCGCCACAACGCCAGGCCTACTCCCTCGCGGCGGGGCTGCGGTGCGCGCGGGGCCCACGCGGCAACGGGACACGAGCGACGACCTTCGAGATCCAGGTGAACGCGTCACCGCAGGCGCCGTTCGCGGCGTCGTGCTTCGCGACGTCGATGTAGCACTTGCACGACTGCTGCCACATCATCCGGATCTGAAGGGGTCGATGCGGGAGCAGAGGAGCAAGCAAAGGGCCAAGGCTTCTTGGGTGCCCAACTGTCAGTCCCCCTTTATATCCCATGAAGATTCATGGGCCCGGGGGGGGGCGACTACAACTGGCCCTGATGCGACACCCCCCCCCGCTATCTGTCAAAACTTGGGGGCGGGGGGGGAGGGGGGGGTATTGCCAGCTTGGCGGCGGGGGGGGGGGGGGGCTGCGCGCAACCCACTACTATAACATGCATACCTCAAGGGGGTGTCTGGGGGCATGGGGATATAGAGGTATGTATGCGATAATAGCGATATCTTGTCTTTGCCAGGAAGAAAGTCTCAAGGGTCTTAAGGACTAAAGGCATAGTACCCCCTTCAACGAAGCATGGGACAAAAAATTTGGCGCCGTTGGCGCCATGGCCCCCACACCGCTATCTTTCAAAACTCGGGGGGAGGGGGGGGGGGGGGGGGGGGCTGGGGGGTGTCGCATACAAGGACTGGGCCCGGCCGCCCCCCCGGGTTCATGGGATTGCTGTTTGAAAAACCAGATGGGAAGGGATCGAGAGATACTTAAGTGCATGATTACTGACTGCCCCGTGCGTTGTCATCTCCCGATATTCTTTGCTGGCTCAACGCCTTGAGGGTCGACCGTCCACAGTTTCCGGTACCACCGGGTAAAAAACCTGCTTCAATCATGTGATGGGCACTGGACCTCAATACAACTGCAAACCAACTATCATTCCCGAACTTGGTTTGATGCCGGTTGTAACCCAGTTCGATGGTGCGGAGGCGGAGGGCTGTTGCCACCTTTCTCACCTTCTGTTACAGCAAACGGCGCACACCCAACACTTTCACATGGGCTGGCAACACAACCAGAAACAATCCAAGTGCTCCACCAGAACAACAGAAGAGGGTGTTCATGCTTTTGTTCGGACTGCCAGGTACAGCAGCTGCTGCACGCACAGCTTTCTTTCTCTGAAAATGTGCGTGACTGTGTGCGCTGTGAGTGGTAGACCCAGCCAAAGGGGCGCAGTGCCCTGGTAATGCCGTGACATGCAAAAGTGTCAACGGTCCCACAAAACCAGAGCATATCTGTTTACGCATCCTTCATGACACTTTTTCAAAGGGCTTATGGTTGTGGACCAGCATCTCCCATGCTTCTGTGGGATTGTTCTTCAACCACGCCCAATCCGTGTGCCTGCTGTGCAGTGCCCCGCCAATCCGTGTGCCTGCTGTGCAGTGCCCCGCCAATCCGTGTGCCTGCTGTGCAGTGCCCCGCCAATCCGTGTGCCTGCTGTGCAGTGCCCCGCCAATCCGTGTGCCTGCTGTGCAGTGCCCCGCCAATCCGTGTGCCTGCTGTGCAGTGCCCCGCCAATCCGTGTGCCTGCTGTGCAGTGCCCCGCCAATCCGTGTGCCTGCTGTGCAGTGCCCCGCCAATCCGTGTGCCTGCTGTGCAGTGCCCCGCCAATCCGTGTGCCTGCTGTGCAGTGCCCCGCCAATCCGTGTGCCTGCTGTGCAGTGCCCCGCCAATCCGTGTGCCTGCTGTGCAGTGCCCCGCCAATCCGTGTGCCTGCTGTGCAGTGCCCCGCCAATCCGTGTGCCTGCTGTGCAGTGCCCCGCCAATCCGTGTGCCTGCTGTGCAGTGCCCCGCCAATCCGTGTGCCTGCTGTGCAGTGCCCCGCCAATCCGTGTGCCTGCTGTGCAGTGCCCCGCCAATCCGTGTGCCTGCTGTGCAGTGCCCCGCCAATCCGTGTGCCTGCTGTGCAGTGCCCCGCCAATCCGTGTGCCTGCTGTGCAGTGCCCCGCCAATCCGTGTGCCTGCTGTGCAGTGCCCCGCCAATCCGTGTGCCTGCTGTGCAGTGCCCCGCCAATCCGTGTGCCTGCTGTGCAGTGCCCCGCCAATCCGTGTGCCTGCTGTGCAGTGCCCCGCCAATCCGTGTGCCTGCTGTGCAGTGCCCCGCCAATCCGTGTGCCTGCTGTGCAGTGCCCCGCCAATCCGTGTGCCTGCTGTGCAGTGCCCCAGCGTATCAGACATGGTTACCCCACATCAAAATGATGGTCCACCGCTGCGTTGGGCAGCACAGCCGCACCAGGGGCATGGGGGGCACGTGGGGCTGCGCCCCACCCCAAACGCCTTCAGCAGCGCCGCATCCGCACGTGGCAGGCCCCTGACCCAATCACACGCCTTCCCCAAACGCCCCCCCCCCTCCCACAGGCCTGGCCCTGACACAACAACGGCCACAACGCATCGGGCCCCATTCCTTTGCGGTCCACAGAGGGACCACCCGCTTTGAAGGGGGGCCCGAGGGCCCCGAAAGAGAAACGTGTCCAGTGCAGCGCTGCGGACGCATACACAAACTGCCATTTGCCCATCGACTGCCGCGACACAAACCGCCAACGGCCGGCAACTGCCGGTCGGTTGACCATCAACCGTCGGCGGTTTGCGGACTGCGTGTGGCACAGTGCGCCCCCCTGTGTGACATTCCGTCGCGTTGTTGTTTCTTTACGGGGCCCTGGACAGTCACCCGTTCTTCCGTTCGCATGTTGCGTCGGGTCGCTGCGTTCTGTCGGCCGCTGCGGCCGGTGCTCTTGCTGGTGTCGTTTCCGCGTTCGCGGAGCCCAGTGGTTTGGTGTGCCGGGGCTGTGCTGCATGTGGCGGGATGTGCCGTTTGGGCGTCAGCGGCGCCCATTAGCTGGCGTATTGGGGGCTGTGCTGGTTGTTGTGGGGGTCGTTTGGCTGTTTCTTGCTGTCCCCACACCTCCGTCCTCAGGCCGGTCCACAACCTGCCTCGCTTTGTTTCCGTGTGCGTGAGACCCACGCCCCCCCCCCCCCCCCCGCACACAAACACACTCAATGGAAGGTGTGCATGCCCCGCCCACTGCCCCCAGCAGACCTCCAAATGCCTCTTGGGGTCCGGGAGCACAACTTTGGCCAGGATGCGGAGGGACTTCACCAAATGGTCCGCCGCCAACGCCGAGTTCTCCCTCTGGATGTCTTTGGGCACCAGAAGGCCTGCCGACGCTGGGCTACTGCAGCGGTCGGGGGGATGGAATGGAATGCAACCGCCAAGCAGGGTACCGGGACTGCAGGGGGTGTGGGGGGTGGCCTACAACAGAGTTGAGTGGGAGTACAGGGGGGGATGAGGAACGTGCGACATTTGGAATGGCGAAATTGGGTGCGGAGAAAATTTGGCACCAATTCTTAAATAGTTGCTATTCATTCCAGGGGGGCTGCTGGGGAGGGCAGGTTTGGGATCGGCAATGGTGGGAGGCTGGGGGGGGGGGGGGTTGGCACAAGGCCTTGGGGGTTGGCTCTGTTAGCCTGTGGCGGCGCCTATTGGCCTCTCGCCCTTGAACCTTCCGCTATGACAAGCAGGCCTCCGTACTACTGCGGGCATCCGCACCGCCGCGGGCATCCACCTTCCTGGGGGGGGGGGGGGATCCAGAATGCATCTTCTGCCCATGGCGTCCTCCCCTGACAGCCTGATCAGTGCCCGGTAGGCGGTCATCATGAAGACCCCCAGACTGGGGGCTGCTCACCGCAACCAGCAACGTGAATGTCACACAAGGCCATGGGTGCTGGCTGGGGAGGGGGGGTTGGGGGCACCACCTCCTCTGCGCCCCGCTGGGAGGTATGGGCTGGGGGCCGGCCGCCATGCGCCCCTGTGACGCTGTCTTGCCCTCTGGCCGCCCCCCCCCCCCCTATCCCCCTCTTCCGCAAAAAAGAAAAAAACGAGGCCCACGGCACCGGCACAGGGCCGTGGCACGCGTGACGGGGTGCCACCGGGGCCCGCGACGGTGTTCAGTCAAGCGGCCCCCAATGCCTCAGGCGGTCGCAGCGGTGCGGCGCGGCGCATACCTCTTGGCGGCCACGGCGTCGGCCGTTGAGCGTGCGGCGGTATTGTGGGGCTGCAGGAACGGGGAAATCCGAGGAATGGGAGCGCTTACTGGCCGCCACAGGCGCCGCAGGGGACGGGGCATTGGCTTCAGGGTGATTAGCACCGCATCCAGTTTTCTCAATTTTGGGGGAAGGAATTCGGAAGGAGGACACCGCGACGCATGACTGGGCCCCAATTGAGCCCCGAATGCGCATGTCCACTTGGCCATGAGTGAGGCGCAGGCACAAAGGGGTGCCATTCCCCCTGTTCCACGATAACTACCCCCATGGCGGGCCGCAGGGTTAGCACCCCCGATCACCCACAGAACCGGCAACTGCCCCCTTCACCCATGCGCATGTGGGGGCGGGCGGGATGCCATCAGAGCTGAACGCGTGTGCCCTTTGGTACTCCCGGGGGCACGTAAGTGTTTGCCTTTCAAGGGGGGGAATCCTCCTCTCGGGGATGGGGGGTTGGGGGGTGGGGACTACCAAGCAGTCGTGTGTCCCCATGACGGCTGGGGCGCGCAGCTCAGGAACACTCACACACGCTTCGGCTGCGCACACCTTGTGCACTTCTGTCCTGTGCCTGTACCCCCCCCCCCCTCTTGTCCAGGCAACGGTAAATGGCCAGAAATCGACGGAATCAAGGCGGGAAGAAAATTGCTTTGCGGGGGGGGATGGCACGGAAGCCCATTTGCCCAACCCCCCCCCTCCCCCTCCTTGGTCGCCGTGCTGGGAGGGGGTTTTGGGCTGGGGCTGCCCTTCCTGCCGTGCCGGGGGGGGGGGGGGGTGCGACCCCAACATACATGGCTTAAAATGATACCCGCGTCGCGCTGATCATTTTGACTACACATATGTGGGGGAAAATTTTTGAGTGAAAAAAATTTTCCGGGCCAAAATTTGTGTTCCGGCGCCTTTGGTGGCAACAACCGTCCTGGCACAGAACAAAGGGCCCGGCACGGAAGCCCGTTTCTGGAACCCCCCCCCCCCCTCCTTCGCCAGGCGCCCATGCCATCCCCCCCCTGCAAAGCAATTTTCGGGCCGCCCAACGTCCAAGCAACCCAGTGTTGCTTGGACAAGGGCGTTGCTGACGCAGTACACTGGCGGAAAGACATGGTGAACTATTCTGAAAGCCAAGGGGCAAACTGCTACCACGGCCATCATGCCCCAGTCCGCTTCCTTGACACAAAAATATGAACATCGTGCATCTCAAAACAAAGGTATCAGACCGCACACACAGAGCACACAGTACCCCCCCCCCCCTTTGTAATAGCTACGCAAAAGTACCAAATTAATACGGTCCCTACGCCTACTGCAGCTTAGACAAGGGCGTGGCTTGCGCGCAACATATACAACTACCAACACACACGTGGGGGAGTGCATGGTATCAATGCACCTTAACCTCCGCCCATGTTCCCAAAGGCATGTAAACACAAGAAAGTGTTTGAAACATGAAACTTTAGGTTCACACCCATGTTCCTACAAGCAATGAGGCATGAGAAGCCTACAAATGTTCGGCTTGGAAACCCTTCTTGCGATCATACACTATGCGGAACAACTGCACATGCTCACCACTTGAAGATGCCTTTGAAGATGCCTTTGCCTGAGGTTTAGGGGCTGGTTTGGGCTCAGGCAACTTCAAATTCTTGGGAATGAAATTGCCTTGCATGTGGTCTCTTGTAAAGTACACTCAAAACCCTATATAACTGGCAAATTTGTCACCAAACCCATGTCTTATGTGGCTGCACTACATTTGGTGCCGAATTAAAAATAGGTACCAAATTAATACGGTCCCTACGCCTACTGTAGCTTGGACAAGGGCGTGGCTATTACAAAGGGGGGGGGGGGGTAGGACTCATTGAAAAATGAACCACCAAAATCCGCGGTGCGAAAATTGACGGAACCAACGCCGAGTGTTGCGTGGGCAGAGGCGTTACTTGGACAACGGGGAGGGGAGGGGGGGGGGGGGGTACCTGCCTGCCCTTGTGCTGCCCTGCAAGTGCTGCATCGCCCTGTGACTGGCTGTAGTTTGGGAATGATATTGCACTTCTTTCCCCTTTTCCAGGAAACGCCGTTCCCAATGTGGGCAGGGGCACCTGCGAGCCACCCTGCGCTCGGTGAGCACGCAAGAGTAGGCCCAGGGATGTATTAGAAGAGAGGGGGGGGGGGGGGTCCCAGGAGGGGGTGGGGGTATTTGGTAAGACTTAGTACCAGACGAGGTAAAAGTCCACAGCACCGAGGTAAAACTTAGGAAACAAAAATCGCGCAAAGGGCATGGCTCAGGCCACACTGCCACGTTGAAAAGGCACCGCCCCGGCACTGCCCAACGGCGGGGCCGTACGGCACTGCAGCTGCGGTGGCATCTCGTGTCGGGGGATCGGGGGCTGCAGTGCTGCGCTCAAGCGCCCACGCCCTCCACTCTACACGCGGTCCCGGCAGCCCAAATGGATAGGGGGGGGGGGGTTTAGTTTGGGGAAAATGGCGCCTGGGAAATTTTAGTACGCCCGATTGTGGTGCACTTTGTCCCGTAGTTTTATCTGCACACCAAGTTCAAGCTTAGTACCCTCTGCTTAACAGTAATGACAGGATGTGGTGGTTGCTGTTGTAGATGCACTGCCCAAGAAACGGCGGACCTGAGTTGCCTTCTGTTTTGGAGGCGCACATGAATATCTGTGTCCGTAGGTACAGACTTGTGGCAATGATGTATGTGATATCCTTTCCACCGTCCAAGAAACGGCGGGCCTGAGAGCCGACCTTGGGCCTTGCCCTTCACCGTGGAAAAGTGTAGCGCCGTTTTCCCCGTCACTTTCAAGGATTGTGGCGGAATTTTACCCGAACTGCATTTTTCAGGACACAAAATTTCCCGTACTAACCCCCCCCCCTGTGCCAAACCCCCTCCTGTAGTTCACCCACACCCTCCGTCTCCCTGGCCTTCACAGCAGCCGCCAGACCTTTTTCGTCCGGTGTCGCTTGGCGTGGGCCTCCGGCAGCGCGTCCGGCACCGGCGCGGGCACACCCACTGCGGAGGTGGGGGGCTGGCACAGGTACGAGTTCCCGAGCTGCTTGTGGGCCGCCGCAAGGACCATGGGGTCCTGATCCTCTGCGATACAGTGCGTGTACGTGTGTGTGTGTGTGTCTGTGTGTGTGGGTGTCTGTGTGTGTGGGTGTGGGTGTCTGTGTGTGTGGGTGGGTGGGTGGATGTGTGTGTGGGTGGGTGGATGTGTGTCTGTGGGTGTGCGGGTGTGTGTGTGTGTGTGTACGTGGGTGGTACTACCGTTTTTACCAGGTCTTCCCGGTTGAGCCTGTGTGGCCACACTGGCGTCCTCGGGTCGGGTCGCTTCCCATTGGTGCAGGCCAGGGGTGTGTCCCTGTGCCCCTCGACCAGTGCGATATGCACTTTAGGCCAGAACCTGGCTCGCTGCCCCAGGACCACCCTGGAAGGGGGGTGGTGGGTCCGTGGCGCTTCCGCCGGGCCAGCTCCACGGTAATAGTTCAACGAGCCCGTCATCGCCATGTCGCCCCGTGTGTTGTGTGTGTATTGGGGCTTTTACAGCTGGTGGTGCTCGCAGCAGCGAGGCGGCCTCCACGGCCTACTCAATTTGGCGATTTTCCCAGAAAGGATGCCCTTGACGCACGGCTGCCACCACCCGCCTCCAGACATGCCCGATCCAGGGATTGATCCCACGACCTTTCGGTTGCGAGACCTACACTTAGCCCGTTTGAGTTAGCCGAGGATCCTTGTGTGTGTGTGTGTGTGTATGTGGGTGTGTGGGTGGGTGTCTGTGGGTGTGGGTGTGGGTGTGTGGGTGTGTGGGTGTGTGTGTGTGTGTGTGTGTGTGTGTACGTGGGGGGGTGTGGGTGTGGGTGTGGGTGTGGGTGTGTGTGTGTGTGTCTGCGTGCGTGTGCGTGTGTGTGCGTGTGTGTGTGGGTGGGTGGGTGAGTGTGTGTGGGTGGGTGGGTGAGTGGGTGTGTGTGTGTGGGTGGGTGGGTGGGTGGGTGTGTGTGTGTGGGTGGGTGGGTGGGTGTGTGGGCGTGTTCCATTCCGGGAGAAATCTGGGCGAAGTTGCAGCCCCAGACCCCCTCCTCCGGCGCACCCTTTCCTCTCCGCAAACCCCACGACTGTGCAGCCCTGCCTTCCCCGCCCCGCCCCGCACGGCGGTGTGCCCCGAGGGCGATGCACAGGGCCCACGGCAGCCACCCCCTCGTCAAGGGTGAATTAAACACTGGCCAAAGGGTTTTTGGCCAGTGGCCAGTAAAGTATTGATTTCAATGTTTATTTTGTTTATTTTGTGTTTATTTTTGTCATTTTTGCCAATTAACTGATGCTTTTTGCAAGGTCATTTGCACTTCCTACTTGCTTGAGGTTGTTTTCATCCAAATTGCCTTGAAGTACACACTGCTCTTTGGTTTTTTTTGTGTTTTTTTGTCAAAAAGTGTCAAAAATGCTTATTACCTGATGTTTTTTGCCAGTTCATTTGCGCTTCCTATGTCCTTCCGGTTGTTTTCATCCACATTGCCCTGAAATACACACTGCTCTTTGGTTTTTTTGTGTTTTTTGTCAAAAAGTGTAAAACTGCTTATTACCTGATGCTTTTTGCAAGTTCATTTGCGCTAGCTATTTTCTTGAGGTTGTTTTCATCCGCATTGCCCGATGGTTCATTTTTTAAACATACCATCACACTTTGTACGTTTCACCTGCAAACAGTGGAACAATGATTGAGCAGATGACGTTGTGCACATGGTATACAAGCAATAAAGCAATTTGAAAAAATCACTTGCAGACTGTCACAGTCAAATTCCGAGCGGAAGTGTGCATGCCTAAAAGTCGGGCGTAATCTGAAATGCGAGTGACATCAGCGAACAGGCTTTCACGACGTCCAGCATGAAAAAGAGGGCACACAGAAAGACATAATTCATCATGGATAGAAGCAAGGCATCCCGGTGTTCCTTGTTTGCGGCCTTGGTCAAGTGAATCTCATGCAATGCAACAACAACAATCACATAGCACCGTTTCAGGCGGCGCAGAGCATCACATGCGAATGCAGACCACCGGCGGGTGTGCAAGACACCCAACTTCAGGGCAGCCGCCTCAAGACTCTGTGCAACAGCCTGCAAGGTTTTTAGCCTAGAGGGGGCGTTATTCCGAAATGACGCGGCAGATTGCAGGGTATCTGCCAAAAGATCCAAAAACGCGTGGTCAAGTTGCATGGCGGCCTTGAAGGCCAGGTCACACCTGTGGCAACTCGCATGGTAAGGCACAATCACGTTATACCCTGTTAATTGTTGCTGCAACTCCCCAAGGATGGCAACCACCCCACCATGTTCACCTTGGACAACACTTGCACCGTCGCCACAATAGAAAAAAATCTTTGGCAACCACGTTTCAAGATCCACCCCGGCAGCGGCCATACTACGCTTCAAAGCGGTGACGATGCCATTGGCGTTACCCGCGGGGAGGGGTTGGCATGAAAAAAATTGGTCACCATTCGTGCATCCACGACCGTACGAACATAAAAAAGCTCCTCCTTCTTTGATGAACGGTCGGTACACGAATCTGATGTGATGGCGAAAAATTCGCATTCAGTCACAATGGCACCCTGCGAGGCACGGAGGGGGTGGACAATGAACCTCAAAATCTCAGCACTTGAGACGCGGGAGCGATAACTGGGGACAATGTGGCCCCCATTGAGCGCTACCAATTCAGAATTACCCTCAAGGTTAGTCATGGGTTCATAGGATTGCACGAGTCTATACACCGTGCGAAACAAACCCATGATCCCATCTTGTACCTCAGTTGGCAACGTACGAATCACCGAGGTGACACGGCCACCGGTCTTCCAAAGGGCAAGAGAGACGCAATGGGTGCCCGATTTACCATGTTCTTTCAAAGAGAACACCTTGAAGTTCGAGGTACCTTGGACAAAAGGCACCGAACAGTCAATTTGTGGATGCGTGCGACAAGCCTCGCACCACATCAAGACACAAACCGGGTTGTACCGAAGCCAAGGATCAGACAAGAGCCACCTTGGATTGAACTTGCGCGGCTTGCGCACTGTAGCACTCCCACTGGAAGCGCATGCGGCACTACAAAGGGTGCAAAGGCCATCTGTGGTGCATTCACCATGCACTCGAAAGTTGCACTTCCGGCATTGCACCAAGTGGCCGCTTAGTGCACGCCTGCAAGCCCGACACGTGCATGTGAAGCAGTGTACCTCGGTGCTGACACGGGCCATACAAGCCTCGTCGACAGTCGCATTACACCTGGTGCAAGAGTGTCGCACACCACATATGTTCGCACCGCAACAAGCGCAACGCACAGCAGTCAGCCCAAATGATGCCAAAGTGGGTGTGGCTGCCGGCTGCGGACCCGCGGGCCTAGCGACAACCATGGACGCTAGCTCCTTGAAGGTGAAGGAATAGCCGTCCCGGGTGCCATCGCTTTTGGCCGCACGGGCGACTTGGGTGTGCTTGAGGTGCCGCAAAGACCCTCCCGCCTCGGAATGCCGGAAACGGAGGGCCTCGGCAACACTGTGGAAGTGCAACCAAGCCGCACCCTCAGCCGCAACCGGGCCAAGTGGGCGCATCCATACGTCAGAACCCATGAGAACAATGAGGAAGGGAAAGAGAGTCTGACAAAGGGATATACGGAACAATAAAAAATGTTAATGACACACATGCACACATGCACATGACATGAATGCGGGGCATGAATGAGTGTATATGGTGTGTCCGTGTGTCCTTTCATGCCATGAGCCACATGCTAGATCTTCCCGCTATGATGCACCATGCTGGCCGACACACAATACTATTCACCCTTCCCTGCACCACATTCTAACTTTGGTACCCTCAAACATGCACAAATGCACAAATGCTCTAAAATTACGTCACACAAGGTACAGAAACCATCAGCAATATATGCAAGAATGTCAATAAACACCAATAAACGCCGATAAACAACAAGGGCGTTTTTCAAAAAATAAACGCATAAACGCCGTTTATTTGCCATTTGGCCAGTGGCCTGGCCAGTACTTAATTCACCCTTGCCCCTCGTTGAGGGCTGGATGCCACCGTTGGACCGGAAACGCGAAAATCGTGCCGCATTCCAATCGGGAGTTGGGGCCAACGAACTGCCAACTGCTGACAATTGATGGTCCGTCCACCACCGGCAACCGGTTGACAGTCGTCGGTGGTCCCCTCCGGGGTCACTCTCACTCTGCTGCCGTTGTGCACGGGAATATCTCTTCCGGGACCTTTCTGGGCCGCTTCAACGGAGCAGTGATGGAGCATTGAATCGCCAAAACCGCCAGAGGAGGTGCTCTCTCTCTCTCTCTCTCTCTCTCTCTCTCTCTCTCTCTCTCTCTTTCTACCATGGGAACAGGCTCCGCCAAGTTTTTGGGATAGAGCTGGTGGAGCAATGGTCTTCTCAACGGAACGTGTGCTGCTTGCAAAAATGGGCTGATGCTTGTGTTTGGCCTCCCGGGTGGTCCATGCGATGCATCGTGGCACACTTTCAGTGCAGGCCGCAGCCTCGGCCAAAACGGGCCGTTGTCCAGACAAGAGGGTGCTGGGGAATGACTTTGGAAACAGTGGCCATCCCAAGACACAAAGGCACCACTCCTGCTGTCCTTTGTCGCGTGCGATCGATCAGTTGTCGAAGAAATGTTTCTTTTGCCCCTTTCTTGACCCTCGCACCCAACGTGGCCCCAGTGGTTTTCTAAAGCAGATGATGGGCCAAGAACTGTCAAAACAAAGTCAAAAATGTAGGCTCAAAAATGCGAGTCCTGCCGTTCTGGGGCTCCAGCATCACTTTTTGGACAATTACATTCTTGGCCAATTTTTGTCCCACTTTTGGTCCCCGAATGCGCTGTTTGGGGCGTTTTGGGGGCTCAAAGGATACGGCCAGGCCAATGGTGGCCGTTCAGGGCCCCAAAGCACCATCCTTCACGGTCCCAAGTGTTTCGACATTCGGGGGCTATGGGCAGTAGGCGATGGAGGGGGAATGGGGCCTCTATGAGAGTGCAACCGGCAGCCCCCCGGCGGTGCCTCTGGGGTCACAGCGCCGGGGAGGCCGGGTTTTCGTTTCCCGGGGGGGGGGGGGGGCGATAGAGCCCTCCGGCCGGACCCCCCCCCCCAAAAAGGGGCTCAATTGACAGGACCCCCAAAATCCTACCGAGTCTCCCCCGGGCCTCGGAGGTGACCCACACCCAAAAATCGGGAAAAAATGAAAATGGGATTTTTGGAATCAGCGCGTCAAGGGGGTTCAGAAAATACATCATTTGCCATATATTTGGTGCAAAAAAAAATCGACCAATTTTAGTGCTCAAAAAAATTTTCGGCGCCTTCGGCGCCAGACTTCATAATGACTGATTAATGGTGCCTGTCAATTGAGCCCTTTTCCTGAACCCCCCCCCCCCCCAGTTCTGGGGGGCTCTATTGACGCCCCCCCCCCCCCCCCCGGAAGTGAAAACCCGACATGCCCCGCCCCCCCGCCCCCCCCGGGTCCGCAGCCACCCACAGGCCGGCCCCCCCACACCCGTGAGCAGGTCCACGGAGGTCTGCAGCAGTTTGCGGGCCTCGGTCTGGGTCTCGGGGGTCTTGCACTCCAGCAGCTTGTCCGCCATGCGGTAGCACATCATCCCAACGGAGTACTGGAACGGCTGCACAGCCTCGTCCGTGTCGTCTGGAGAGCGTTGGGGGGGACAGAGGGAGGGCCGTGGGGGGGGGGGTTTGGCATGACGCCATGGTGTGATGATCTCGTCTGCAGCTGGCGGCGCCCCGCCGTGGGGGGGGGGGGGGGCGCGTACCACCGACGGAATAATGTGAGGTTTTTTTTTTTGGCAGGGCCAAAATTGGGGGGGGGGGGGCATTTTGTACTGAGAAACAGACATGCCACTAGCGTCCGGCAGGGAAACGACATCTCTCGTTAGGCATTGACCCTGTGCTGTGGGCCACGCAGTAAAAGCCCCACCCACACCCAGAACTCAGTAGGAACCTGCTGCATCCGGTACATGGCTCAGTAGGGCCCAAACTTGCGTGGTTGTGGCGGACTTGGCTGACGCTAGCGGCGAAGTCTGCTTAAAAATGAAGGAAAATTTTGGTATGAGGTCCCGTAGTGTTGCTTCCTAGCGGTGCTAGTGTTTCCTAGCGATTGCTGTTATTTCTTGGTGGGTTCTGGATGGGGTACTATGATTTCCTGACGGGCCTTGGGGGAGCAGAGCGCTTCTCACCTGCCGGTTGCTTCTTGCACTCCTCAGACACAAAATGAGCCACAGCACACTGAACCCCCAACCCCACCCCTGCAGCCCTTGTCTGGGGAACACCTTTTGGCACAGGGGTCCCAAATTGAAGGCAGTATTCGGGGGGAGGAAGGGCTTCCAAGTCTGTCCACATCAATGGTCTCCTGCTCTACATTCTTCCCGTCCCCCGGTAGGGGACTGCGTCACTGGTAGAGGACGGGCCGCACATGCTGCACCCCCCCCCCCCCCGAGGAATTCATTGGAAAGGGGAGGGGGTACCCCCCTGTGTGACAGTCCGGGTTGGTATTTCTTTACGGGGCCCTGGACAGTCACCCGCTCGTCCCTTCGCATGTTGCGTCGGGTCGCTGCGTTCTGTCGGCCGCTGCGGCCAGTGCTCCTGCTGGTGTCGTTTCCGCGCTCGCGGAGCCCAGTCGTTGGTGTGTTGGGGCTGTGCTGAATGTGGCGGGATGTGCCGTTTGGGCGTCAGCGGCGCACCCAGGGTACCCCCCCCCCCCTCCAGGGCGCCCAGCCTATGCCCAGCCACTGTCCCCCTGACGCCAAGTGCCAGCCTCAATGGCATTTGTAACCGACAGTAACCGCCCCCCAACCGCTTCGGCAACCTCCTCCAACCGCCTGCCTGACTGCCCACGTGGCGGCGCGTAAGGTCCCTTCCATTCTGATGCATCCCTGCCCCCCCCCCCCCCCCTCCCACAGCCCCGGTTGGCACTGGGGTCAAAGGTCATCAACTCAGAACGTTGTACCACCTCTGCGCCCGTGGCCCTTCCGGGGGTAACCCCCTGCGATGCCGACGCAGGGCCCCGCCCCCGCCGCGCGGCCACAGAGCGGCCGGCGGTGATGAAGCAATGCGCCGAGGGACGAGGAATCGGGTTTGTCGGCGGTCGGCCGTGCGCTGGTCGATGCGCGGCAAAGAGGGTCTCGGC
Organism: Eutreptiella sp. 'Long Island Sound 2002'; assembly: GCA_964036045.1. Lineage (NCBI taxonomy): Eukaryota > Euglenozoa > Euglenophyceae > Eutreptiales > Eutreptiaceae > Eutreptiella > Eutreptiella sp. 'Long Island Sound 2002'. The sequence goes on from OZ038387.1 coordinate 1,127,407, forward strand.
CAACGGCAATCAAGAGGCGGGTCCAGGGCCGCGGGCGCCGCGCACATGACGCACCGCATCGACGGAGGAGTGCCGGGCAACACAAGTCCGTGTCAGGGGAGGGGGCAGGGCTGTCCTCATCGGGGGGGGGGGGGGGGTAAAAGAAGAAAAGGGTTCGTAACGCCAACGGAAACGACCGTTCACAGGGACGCTCTCTGCTTCATGGTCAAGACATGTGCAAGACACAAGACCACAGAAGCAGGTTGGCGGTTGTTGGCCTTTGGCAGTTGGTGGCGGTTGTTGGCCTTTGGCAGTTGGTGGCGGTTGGCGGTTGGCAGCAGTTGGCGGTTGGCGGCGGTTGGCGGTTGGTGGCGGTTGGCGGTTGGTGGCGGTTGGTGGTTGTCCTTGCTGTCCTTGACCCAAAAAAAAAAGGGGGGTTCTTAAGGACAGCCCTGGAGGGGGGGTGCGATGGTGCAGTGTGCCCCCCCCCCCCCGCCCGCAGGGCATACCGGCGTTGGAGTGCCGCAGGTCCGAGAGGTCGTAGAGCAGCAGCTGATTGCCCCCGGGCTCACGCACCAACAAATACGATCCTGCACGAGACGGCGCCGCGCAGAGAGGCGGAGTGGAACAGGGGGGGGGGGGGCGGCAGGAACGGGCGTGGGCGGCGGTCGCTGAGCCACACCCCCGCACGAGGGGCAGGGGCCCCGGCCGCGGGGCAGGGGGTGCAGAGACAGACCCGCGTCGTTGGTGCAGCGGTCCTTCAGCCAGTTCAAGACGCTGCCGGCGTACTCCTCCACCACCTGCACACCGCCGTGGACGTGCGGACACATGGCATGGGTGTGGGTGCAGTGCGCTGTGCCGCCGCCACGGGCATGTGGACCCCCCCCCCCAGAGGGTTGAATTGGAAAGGGGTGGGGGTTAGCCCCCCCCCTCTGGGACGCCCAGCCACTGTCCCCCTGACGCCAAGGGGAGGCCGGGTTTTCGTTTCCCGGGGCCCTCCGGCCGGACCCCCCCTCCTCCAAAAAGGGGCTCAATTGACAGGACCCCCAAAATCCTACCGAGTCTGACCCCCGGGCCTCGGAGGTGACCCACACCCAAAAATCGGGAAAAAATGAAAATGGGATTTTTGGAATCAGCGCGTCGAGGGGGTTCAGAAAATACATCATTTGCCATACATTTGGTGATAAAAAAATCGACCAATTTTAGTGCTCGAAAAAATTTTCGGCGCCTTTGGCGCCAGACTTCATAATGACTGATTAATGGTGCCTGTCAATTGAGCCCTTTTCCTGAACCCCCCCCCCCCCCCGTTCTGGGGGGCTCTATTGACGCCCCCCCCCCCCCCCCCGAAAGTGAAAACCCGACATGCCAAGTGCCAGCGGACCGGCGCAGTGCTTCAGGCATTCTGCGGCAGGCCGCGGTTTAACGTGACCGGGAGGGGGGGACACGCAGAATGGCAGCCTAGGCTCCTCCGCCTAACCCCCCCCACACCCCCCCCCCACATCAGAAGATTTCTCAGGAAATAAATGGGGGTTTTCAAAGGGGCCCGAAATGGGAGGTCAAGTTTAGGTACACAAACGTTCGTTTTGGCCCTTGGACCCCCCCCCCCCGTGTGACATTCCGTCAGGTTGCGGTTTCGATACGGGGCCCTGGACAGTCACCCGTTCTGTCGGCCGCTGCGGCCGGTGTCGTTTCCGCATTCGCGGAGCCCTGCCCCCCCCCCCCCCCCCTTCGGTATAGGTCACGGTCGCCACTGAGCCCTGGCCCGTTCTGTGGCCACGGCATCACCCGAGTCAACCCCCCGTGGGACAGGGGAGTGCGGGCACACAGCGCACCTTCGGGTCGAACCCCTCGTACCCCGCCAAATGGGGGATCTTCTGCGTGGAGATCAACTGGTAGCCCTGGACGATGCCCTCCTTGTGGTAGCAGATGGCCACGTCCGGGACGTTGGACATCACGTTGTCAAGCCTGGGGAATGACGGGCACGTCAGGCCCCGGGAGGGCCACACGGCAGTGACAAACAGCGCCGCCCCCGACGGGCGCGGGAGCAGTGCAGAGATGGTGGACATGGACCGAGGCATCGCCCCAAACGAGTGGCGCAAGACGCACGCACACACGCACACGCGGGGAGAGGGAGGCGGCGAGGGAGGAGAGGGGAGGGGGCACACATGCCGCTAGTGCCCGGCAGGGGGAACGGATTTTCGTTATGAATCAGCCCCGTGCCATGTACCACTCGGTAATATCCGCTCCTGTCGCATCCGCAGCTCAGTAGGAACCAGCTACGCCCTGCGTCGGACCCGGTAGGACCTGGCTCCATCTGATCACGGCAGACCTGGCGGTGCCAAGACTGGGAGGGGGAGATGGAGGGGGAGACAGAGGAAAGGGGGAGGGAGAGGGGGGTGGGCGGAGGATCGAGCGGCACACCACATCTCCAGGGCCACCTCCTGCGACATGGGCTCACTGACGTCCTGGAGGCGGAGGGAGACGGCGCTGCCCTCCGTGGGCTCACGCATGATGAAGGAGTCGCTGCCCAGCAGGAGGTCCAGGTCCCGGAAGCGCCAGTGCAGCGTGCGGCAGAAGTGCGGCTCTGGGTCCGGCGGGGGCACGGCGGCGGCGACGGGGTCCGAGACGATGGTGGACACTGCCAGGGGCTCGTCCTGAGGGGCGGGAGGGCGGGCGGGGGGGGGCAGGCCATGATCTGCAGAGGCATTGCCCCCTGCCCTCAACGATCACCGGCGGAGTCGAGCTTAAACCCCCCCCCCTCCTCAGGCCTTCGCTTAGTGGGGGGCGGGGGCGGGGGGTGACCCCCTGCCCCGGTGAGGGGATCTCAGTAGGATCCAGCCCCACATGCCAGTCAGCTCAGCAGGAAGGAGCCCCGCCCTATGGGCAACTGAGTAGGACCCAGCGCCCATCCACAAGGCTCCTCACTGGGAACCCGCCCTGACCCCCCCCCCCACTAAGCAAAGGCCCGGCTGCCAGGGAAGACGGTCCCCCGCCACTGTCTGGGGGACGGTTGCCAAGTGACACCCCCCCCCCCCCGGGAAGGACAAGGGGTGGGGCAGAGACAAGGGGGTACAAGGATGCGCCTTGAGCTGCATCCATACAACCGCCAAACATTGCCACACCCACGTGCCTGTGTGGGGCGCCTGTTGACTCACGGCCACTGACCTGCGTGCTATCGTTACGACATGGCCTCTTCCCCAGATACTCAGGCTCCGGGGGGGGGGGGGGGGGTGCTGCTAAAACACAAAATGGGCTCTGTGATGCCCCCCTCCCACGGGGACCTGCTTGACCCGATTCCGTCCGTTGGGGGGGGGGGGGGTTGCTGGTGCCATGAAGACGGAGCAAGTGTGTGTGTTTGGGGGGTGTGACCTAATTAAAAAACAGACAAATGCAAACCAGAGGTAATGCACTCCACAGTCAGGCATAAGTGCATCTTTATTCTCTATGCCAAACCTGGTTAAACCTCAAGACACACAATGTGTCTGAAACAGAAAACAGAACATCATGTCTGACTACATTAGTCAGACAATCACAGTCAGTAGCTGTGTGTGTGTGTGTTTGGGGGGGGGGGGGGGGGCTTGGCACAAGGCCATGGTGTCAGATTGTTTGCCTCTGGCGGCGCCTATCAGCCTCCCGCCACTGCTCATTCCGACCCTCCGTGGGCCCGAACGTGTTTTGGTTGTGTCAACGGAGCCCCCAGATGACTTGTCCTGTTTGACTACTCCGGGGGTCGGCTGTCCCGGAGACGGGGCTGTTGCCCGTGCCGTTGACCAGGTGCATCCAGATGCACACTCCGAGTCCATGCGGGGGTTTGCCGACTCCAGCACTGACTTGTGCGCGCTGGGGTGTGCACAAGTGGGGGCGGGGTGGCGTGCCACAAAGACGGAGTGAGTGTGTGTGTGGGAGGGGGGGGGGGCTGTTGCCAGGAAGACAGAGCACGTGTGCCGGGGGGGGGGGGTCCACCCGGAGCAGCAGAGAGGGTGCGCACGGCAGCCGCACACCACCACCAAAGCGGACGCCGCGTTCTTTTGTGGTGGACGGGCGACAGTGGTGGGGGAAAATTGGCTTGCGCGGGGGGGGGGGGGGGTCGTCGGAGCCCCTTTCCTAGACCCCCCCAATTCCTTGGCTCCCGTTACGGGGCCTTGAAAACGGTCATAGATGGTGGCAAATTAAGTTGAACTGCCATTGAGGGGGGGGGGGGGGCAGCAGTGGTTGTATCTATGTCCGCTCAGACAGAAACACACAGTTTGGGTTTTTTGTCAGTGGCAGACTTGGCTCCAAGCAGTGGGGAGGGCAGGTATTCCCAGAGTATGCAATGGCCGATTGGTAATGCAGTCGAGCGTAGACTTTTTGGTTGGCGGTTCTAACCCCGGTCGGTCGGGCCAATGACAGTCGACTGGCAAGGATTCGAACCGCCGACCAAAAAATCTGCAGTCGGCTGTGTTACCATCCGACTGTGGTTTTGCTGCGACAGCAACGGGCATCCCCACTGCTTGGAGCCTTCTGACCACAAATATCAAGCCTTGGGGTATGCTACGCGAATGACCCAAAAAAGGGGGGCATCCGATGCCTGCGCCTGCGCTTGATCTAACAACCTCTCTTCGAGGTGTTTGGTACTTTACCAAGGGTCCTGTCACAGGAGCCCCATTGCCAGACCCCCCCCACCTCCTTCGGGGGGCTCCCACGACCCCCCCCCCCCCCCGCGCAAGCCAATTTTTCCCTCGCCCAGACGCCTCGGCTTGTGTTCCCCGGCCTGCATTCGCCTCCGCGTCGTCAACATTTCGGACGCAGACAACTCGGGAATGCGCTCCTCAAAGAGGAGCGCCCCCACAACCCCCCCCCCCCCCGCGCCTGTTCAACAAGTGCACTGCACCCATGTCTTTTTGAGGCGCTTTGGACTGAGGTCTACGCTGGGGATGCAGGGATGCATTGGAAGGGGAGGAGGTACCCCCCAACCCCCTGTGTGACATTCCATCGGGTGGTTGTTTCTTTACAGACAGTCACCCGTTCTTCCCTTCGCATGTTGCGTCGGGTCGCTGTGTTCTGTCGGCCGCTGCGGCCGGTGCTCCTGCTGGTGTCGTTTCCGCGTTCGCGGAGCCCAGTCGTTGGTGTGCTGGGACTGTGCTGGATGTGGCGGGATGTGCCGTTTGCATGCCAGCGCCCCCCCCCTCCAGGGCGCCCAGCCTGTGCCCAGCCACTGTCCCCCCTGACGGCAAGTACCAGCCTCAGTGGCATTTGTAACCGACAGTAACCGCCCCCAACCGCTTTGGCAACCTCCTCCAACCGCCTGCCTAAACGTTTCTGGGGCCGCCTCTGAGGCTCCTTCCCTTCTGATGCATCCCTGGGGGAGGTGGGGAGGGGCTCCCCAGTTATGACGTGATGCCCGCCCCCCAGCCCCCTAAAAGAAACCAAGAACAACTTCTTTTGGGTGCCTGGGCACTGCTCAGACCCTTCCGTCTCCTTGTGACCTCCCCCATATCCCGGGCCTCCGCATTGACCTCTGGTTGGGCGTCGCTCTCCTGCGCCCGCCCCCAATTCCGGAGTCCCACGTGCAGCACAACGCGCGTCCCAAACCCTCCAAAGCGCGAGTGGCCGCACGGCGGTGCTACCGGGGGCTTTGGGGTGCGGCGCGACGGCCAACACAACTGCCGTTGCTGCACAGGCCCGGGCCTCCATCGTTCGTGCAGCCGTTTCGCGGCGGAGGCGCCGTGACAAGTGGTGTGTGCGGGTTCCGGGCCACCGGAGGCCGGCGGGGGGGCCGGGGCTTTGTTGACAGGGATGTACTTCTCTACGGGGGGGGGGCTTTGTTGACAGGGATGTGCTTCTATATGGGTGGGGGCTTTGTTGACAGGGATGTGCTTCTCTACGGGGGGGGCTTTGTTGACAGGGATGTGCTTCTATATGGGGGGGGCTTTGTTGACAGGGATGTGCTTCTATATGGGGGGGGGCTTTGTTGACAGGGATGTACTTCTCTACGGGGGGGGGCTTTGTTGACAGGGATGTGCTTCTATATGGGGGGGCTTTGTTGACAGGGATGTGCTTCTCTACGGGGGGGGGCTTTGTTGACAGGGATGTGCTTCTCTACCGGGGGGCTTTGTTGACAGGGATGTGCTTCTCTACCGGGGGGCTTTGTTGACAGGGATGTGCTTCTCTACCGGGGGGGGGGGGCTTTGTTGACAGGGATGTGCTTCTCTACCGGGGGGCTTTGTTGACAGGGATGTGCTTCTATATGGGGGGGGCTTTGTTAACAGGGATGTGCTTCTCTACGGGGGGGGCTTTGTTGACAGGGATGTGCTTCTCTACCGGGGGGGGGGGCTTTGTTGACAGGGATGTGCTTCTCTACGGGGGGGGCTTTGTTGACAGGGATGTGCTTCTATATGGGGGGGGCTTTGTTGACAGGGATGTGCTTCTATATGGGGGGGGGGGGTTTACAAGACCCAGCCACCACAGATTTGGGTAACACCCGGGGGCCCCGAATTGTCCCATCCCCTGAGGAGGGGGGGGCTGTTGGACAGCCACCCACCCACCCACCAAAGCAACACACAAGACACAGGCAGAGGGGTATGCCTCGAGGGTGAGGGCAGGGGAGCCACTTATGGGTTTGTATTCCGACCTCCCAGCCTCCCTCTCTGGGACCCCTCGGGGGGGCCTGGGCGTCCTCTCCTCCCCCCTGAAGTTCCTTATCTGGAGTGCAGGATGTTGTCACTGGGACCACAACAAATCAAGCCCGACAAAAATCGTCCCATTTTTTTTCTTTAAATATTTCTTTTCACACTTTCATTTTTTATCTATTATCATATTTTTTTTTGTGCCACCGGATGGACCAATTTGGAGGACGTTCGGTTGACTCTCTAAACCCGTTTATGGGACCCTCATGGGCAGAAGTGCGAACTGCCGGCCCAGGCCCCCGGCCATCAGACAGCACCCGTTTCACAGGGAACTGAGAGGCCGCGAACCCATCAGCCTCCATCCGCCACCAGATATCCCATACCCCCAGGGGAAGAGGGGGGGGGGGGCAGTGTTTGGATACCCCCCCCCTATCCACTCCCCCTGTCCCGTAGGCCAGACCCCAAGCACATCCCAGTGCGGCAAACCCCCCCCCCCATGGGGCCCCCCCATACACTGAGGGAGGGAAGGATCGTAGGAGGCAGCGGGACACGGGGGGCATACGCCCAGCGGCCGAGGCGCTGCGGGCTTCGGGGGCGGGTTTTGGGAGTCGGCCAAAATGGAGTAGTACACGAACTTGGATTCCAGAAGTTTGTCTTGAGTACTGCGCGAACCCGAGGGACGAGAGGGAGCCCGGCCCCAACGGCAAACAAATGGCGGTGCAGGGCCCACAAGGCCCACAAAACACGCGAGACCCACAGAGACGGCGCAAAGAACGCGTTTACGTGAGTTGACCGCTGGTCCCCGGAGTCGACACGCGCCTCCCCCACGCATCCGCCCAAATGCACAGGGGTTGGCAGGGGGGGGGGGGGGGATGTACCAACACTGATACGCGGTACATAGCCGAGGCACACCCATACTGTTGCAGTGGAAATCATGATTGTGCCCCCCTCTTGAATAGTAAACGCCCTTCAATGGTAAGCGGAGTGCGAGGAAACCGTCACTTTCCGTTTTTCCAATTTTTTTGTTTGAAGATTGGATATTGAGCTTCTGCTTGAAGGGGGGAAGGGGGCGATGTGGGACCCAAAAGTGTGTGTACCAAAAATGGCCCAATCAGATTTTCCCAACCGTAAATTCTCTTGCCTTCGGCAGTGCACCTCGAAGAGAGGCTGTCAGTCAGTTAGACAGGCCAGCAATCAGTCAGACAAAAACACACACTTTGGTTGTTTTGTCAGTGGCAGACACGGTTCCAAGCAGTGGGGAGAACAAATGGTCTCAGAATCGGCAGTGGCCGAATGGTAATGCAGGCAGCCGCAAACATTTTGGGCGGCGGTTCGAACCCTGGTACGGCCAACACGGCAGCGGCGTCGCCGCTGGCGTCCACCCACCAGGATTCGAACTGCCGACCAAAAAGTCTGCGGCTGGGTGCGTTACCATTCGACCGAGGGTGAATGTGACATAAGGTGTCTCCCATTGCTTGGAGCCTTCTCAGCGAAAACTTTAGTCCCCCCCCCCCCACCACCCCACCCCGCACCCCCACCCCCCACCCCCACCCCCACCAGTTTTAGGGGATAAAGGCCTCAGAATCAAAAATCCATTGGGGGATGGTCTTATTGGGCAAAATAATGATTTTACAAGGGGTTGGACATCAAATATCATGCCTTGGGGTATGCTACGCGAATGACCCCCAAAAAAGGGGGGGTATACAACGCCCGCGCCTGCGCTTGATGTAACAACCTCTCTTCGAGGTGATTTCGTTTTTTCCCACGATGGTTACTGGGGGGGGGGGGGGGGGGGTTGGCACAAGGCCTTGGTGGTTGGCTCTGTTAGCCTGTGGCGGCGCCTATTGGCCTCTCCCCCTTGAACCTTCTGCTATGATGGGGGGGGGGGGGGTACCCAGCTTATCAGAACCTGACGGCGCTTCTCTGACGGTGTACGGCCATTCTAATCCTTCCCTGGGGGGGGGGGGGGCATAACAGCGGGTTGGTCACTGTGCAGTACATCCGGCATCCACCGGCATGCCTCTGCGTGCCCTGCTTCCGTTGCTGGAGGTCGTTGATGCCTCTCTGGCATGGGGCAGGAACGGTGCAGTTTTGTGGCCGAGAGCTGTCGGGCTGCCCCGTGCCCCCAGGGACCGCTCCCCCCCCCCCCAAACCCCCTTCCCCCCCTCCCTTCCAAAGGTTTTTGCAGTAGGGAAGAGTGAAACTTCACAATAAGGGGCATTGTTCAGGCCGAGTTTGGTCCCCAAACACCGCACCCTCAGCCCCCCCCCCCCCCCCCCCCCAGGAATGCATTGGAAGGGAAGGGACCGCAGAGGCGGCCCCAGAGGCGGTTAGGCAGGCGGTTGGAGGAGGTTGCCAAAGCGGTTGGGGGCGGTTATTGTCGGTTACAAATGCCACTGAGGCTGGCAGTTGGCGTCAGGGGGACAGTGGCTGGGCATAGGCTGGGCGCCATGGGGGGGGGGGTCCCTCCCCCCCTTCCAATGAATCCCTGCCCTCCCCCCCCCCCGCCCAAGCAAAGCCCTGGGGATGCAGCAGGATTAACTCTCTTGGAGCTTGAGATACACACATGATGCGTGAAATCCAAGAACAGAGAGAAGGGCTCTTGACCATCCCCCACAACACACCACCACCACCACCCAAAGCAGCACAAGTTGTTACAGAAGCAGCAGCCGCCACAAGAAAGCTGGTTGCAATTTCTGGCGTCCACAGGTTGATGACTGCTGAATAAACACATACCAATACATACAAATGAATACCAAGCGTTGACAGTGACCGAGTGAAAAAATTATTCAACGTCCCTCATTCAGCTTTGGCCCAAAGGGCCGCCAAAAAAAAATTAGGCGGGAGCAGCCAAACTTTCTGCAAAGGTCGTCGTGTCCGCAAAAGAGCCACAAAGGGACTGGGGAACGACCTGCGCAGGACTACGCAGGCCAAGAAACGCCGTGAGATGGAGGTGGTGCGCCCTCCTGAAAGGCGGCAGACACACGCTCCTTCCACCGCACGCATGCACGCATGCACCCCAGCACCGGATCAACAAATGACCCAAGGCATTAACATAGATACCGCTCTCGTGTACGTCGGCCTCACAGACGATGCCATTCAGAGCCTTTGTGGCCGATCCGCCCGTGACACGGGGGGCGTTCGGCAGCAGAGAATCCGTTGCCTCGTGGTCCCCCACGCCTCTGCCACCGCCCGCCATCCACGGCCCGCCCCCCAATACCAAAGCCTCCGCCCCCCCCCCCAAAACCCGGGCACTGCGCATGAGAACTGTTTCCGCCGAGACACCCGGGGCCTGACGCGTGGGAGCCGTGCAGTGGGTGACAGGGCCGGGCCGTGTCCCCCCCACACATCCCGATCACCGTCTCAAGTCGTGTCCCAAGCCACAGAGATATGTGTCGCATGAGGGTGGAATCCGTGCGTGGCTGGGGGGGGGGGGGGGGGCACAAGGCCTCGGTATCTGATTGTTTGCCTTTGGCGGCGCCTATTGGCCTCTCGCCCTTGCACATCTTGACCCTCTGTGGGTCCGAACATGTGTTGGTTGTGTCAACGGAGCCCCCGGATGACTTGTCCTGTTTGACTACTCCGGGGGTCGGCCGTCCCAAAGACGGGCTGTTGCCGGTGCCGTTGACCAGGTGCATCCCGATGCACACTCCCAGTCCATGCGGGGGTTTGCCAACTCCAGCACTGAGCTGGGGGTTGGGGGTTGGGGGGGGGGTTGCCCAACCCGTTGGGTTGGGGGTGAAGAGGGCGGCTTCAAAAGGCTATGAGAGGTGGGCTACCCAACGGCCGGGGGGGGAAGTTACTTTTACCGCGTGAGAGGGGGGCAGTCGTCCTGCTCACGAGTGCTGCTTCTGCCCCTTGGCGTCCCCTCCCGGGCCGGCGCCGGCAATGCTCCCCACACAGGCATTGCAGGGGAGGGGGGGGGGGTTGCCATTAAGCGCAAAGGAGTATGCCGGTGGGTACGCCCGGGTGAACGTAAGTGTGCGTCTTTTGAGGAGGGACTCCTCCGCTTGTGGATTGGGGGGCTAGTTGCCCACGCCGGTGGATTGGGGGTGAAGAGGGCGGGTTCAAAAAGCTGTAAGAGGTGGGCAGCCTGGTGTTTCGGGGGGTGGGGGGTTGGAGATCCCACACAGGCCTTTGCTTAGTGATACTGGGGGGGGGGGGTGTCAAATTGGCCCCCGGGATTTTGGCTGACCCACCCACCCACCCACATCAGAAAATTTTTCCTCAGGAAAAAAATGAAATTTATCAAAGGGGCCCGAACTTGGAGGTCAATTTTAGGTACACAAACTTTTTTTTGGCCTCTGACCCCCCCCCCCCCGGTATAGTATCAACCAGCCACTAAGCAAAGGCCTGATCCCACATGGGGTTTGGGGGGGGGGGGGGTGGCTCCATAAAAGCTGGTGGGCCATTAGTGCACCCGACACCCAGAGCCATGCCGTTTGGCGTGACCTGCTATGGTCAATCGAAGTCGGTTGCATGCTCTGGTGGGGGGGGGGGGGGTTGGCACAAGGCCTCGGTATTACGTTGTTTGCCTTTGGCGGCGCCTATTGGCCTCTCGCCCTTGCACATCCTGACCCTCTGTGGGTCCGAAAAAAGGTTTTGGTTGTGTCAACGGAGCCCCGGATGACTTGTCCTGTTTGACTACTCCGGGGGTCGGCCGTCCCGGAGACGGCTGTTGCCCGTGCCGTTGACCAGGTGCATCCAGATGCACACTCCCAGTCCATGCGGGGGTTTGCCGACTCCAGCACTGACTTGTGCGCGCTGGGGTGTGCATCTGTAGGATCATCTTCCTGACAGGGGCTTCTAACAACCACAATGGGGGGGGGGGGGGGAGCAATGGAGGCAGACCTCTTCTGGGACCGCCGCTGGGGCGCGGCGCCGGGGGCAGAGCCCATGTCGCCCTCCAGCACCAGAGAGCTCCCGATGCGGTGGATGGACAGGGCCAGCGCGTTGGACGTGTGCGGGGCCATGAACAGCTTTTTGATGTTCTCGGCGGAGGAGATGAACTGCACAGAGCCGCGTGAGCCATGGGTAGGCGGCGTGAGGCCGCGCTGGGGGGCGGCGGGGGGGGGGGGGGCGGTGCGGTGCAGTGCAGTGTGTCTTATGTGTGCGGCAGCTGTGAAATGGCGGGACCACATGTACAGCCGTGCACTTGCAGGCACAGGCTGCAGTGGTCAGTGAGTATGACAAAAGGGAGCCCAACGGGCCAAATGGTGCCAAGGGGTTGTCACCCCCCATCCAAATTGCAGATAACCCCCCCCACTGTCGAGGGTACGTTTGCCTGGCGCGCAACCGGCGCGCGCCGCATCCAAATCAATGTTCCGGCCATCCATCCCAATGCTTTACCCCCAAACATCACTCCCTCCTGCAGCCCAAGCTACCTAATCCCTGCCACCTTGGGGGCTACATCACCCCTGCCTTCTCAGGGGTCCCCCACACGGGGACAAAAAATTGAGAAAAGCGGGGACAACGGGGGGGGGAAATAGGGGGAACCTTTGCACGGCGCACACGGCGTGCCAACGTACTCTCTTTCACCCCCCACCCCCGAGGGCAGTGGCTGGGAATTCCTGGGGCTCTTGGGGGGGGGGGGGGAGGCACAAGGCCTAGGTATCTGGGGGGGGGGGGGGGGATTACATGTTCTGTGGTCTGCATCCGTGACAATGGCAGACATTGCGTTGCCTGGCATTCAATGTGACGAGGATGATGGCCCCAACGTGGCAGATGGTGAACGCATCTCCAGTGGAGAGGCTGCAGGTCTGGGGGGATGTTGCGGAAGAGGGGGAGGCTGTGCTGAGTGGCATCCCCAATGCGTTAGGGTCAGGCCTCAGGGGGGCTCAAGGGGGCGAGTTCAGGATGGGAACTTCCAACGCTCAAGGGGGCCATGATGTCAGGGTTTGCAAAGACCCGCTGTCCCCGTGCCCAGAGAGAGGGTGCTTTTTGGCGGTGCAAAGTGCCCCCATGATCCTGACCTCATGACCGGACTCACTCAGTTCAATTCAAATCTGTCGTCCTTTGCTCACAATTGTTTTGCCTTGCTGCCCTCGCAGCGCACACCAGCCCAGCAGAGGGGAAAGGGGGGGGGGGGGGTGATCGGCCTCGATTGGTCAGGCTGCATTGTCCGCATTAGGCTCTGGCCGGGCCTGCCCCACGGCTGTCATCACCTTCTGTCCATCATGCGTCATCGTACAGCGCTTTCACAGCGCGATTTGTGATCACAAGTTCAACCCTCATCTCCACCTCCGCTAACTGTACTGGCACTCCGGGCTCTACTGGGTTATGTGTTGTAGGGGGTGATTGGGGGGGTGGGGGGGTTGGGACTGGGGTGGGGGGGGGGGGGGGGCACCACCGCTGGTCCAGGTGCCGGTGGAGGGATTCCATCGTGTACCCCCAAAACGCGCGGATTGAGGAGGCGAATAGATGTGTGTGATTTGGGCTGGGCCTGGCTGTGAACCAGGGGGTCCCCTGACAAAAAAAAAAGGTGAGCGTCCGATACTGCCAATAAGTGGCATACTGGCATTTGAACCAGCGCCGCCTGTGCCTGAAGGCCGGCACAATAACCAACTGAGCTACCATCATGGCCTAACAATACTAGCGTTAATATCTTCAACATGCCTGGACCAAAAACCAAGTGGCTTCCCTAATGAAAACTCTCCAACCGCCGTCAGTTACCCTCCAACCGCCAAAAAGGAAAGTGGCTCCCTTAATGAAAAAAAAAAGTGTGAGCGTCCTTATGGGACCCCCTGCTGTGAACTCGGGGATGTGAGGGTTACCTCATGTGACTGAGGGGGCCCTGCGCGCCACCCCCATCCCCAACGAAGAACATGGATGGCGGCCTGTGGGGGGGTGTCCCCGTGTTGTCTGCACACTGCACACAGCGGCTCGGCCCCAGGGCAGTATGTGCCGCAGCGGCCAATTGGATGGGGGGGGGCCAACGACTGACGATCTGACAAAACCACAGTTAGTCCCCTGACATCAGAGACAAGAGCAGGTGCTGGAGCGGAGGCAGGGGCTTTGGGTGCGGCCGCATTTTGTATTCCGTCAGTCCATCGCAGACTTTCACGGGAACGAGATGAGGAGGGCTGGTGTGCGCCGTTCCCACTTGGAGGCGATTCCACTTCCTCCGCATTCAAATCGTGAGCCTGATGGAGATTCAACTGACATGATATGTCTTGGAGTAACTCTGGAAAGATGATGGATCACTGGAGCTGGTGATGTTTGCTACACAGATTTGGGACATGGTGTCTCCACATGTCGCATGTGGTTTGTTGCAAGGTAGGGTCCTGTGAGGTCTGATTCTGCTGCACTCCCTTGGGACACATGTGGCTTATGGAATTATTGAAGTGAACGACGGTGTGCGGGGTGTGTGCAAGGGGGTGGGGGGGGGGGGGGCAAACTGCGAAATGTGACACCAGGAGGCTTGGCGCAGAACTCTGAAAATTAAAACGAGGCTGGGGGCGTGAATGGTTTTGGTGCTGTGGGTCATTGTTGGTGACCGCAAAAGTACAAACAGGAGTGTCTCCTCGTTTGACGGTCATGCCCACACAAATTCTCATCCCCCCATCATGGGGCCATCTTGGTTTAGGTCATCTTGGTAGGAATTTGGCCAGCTTGGTAGGAATTTGGCCAGCTTGGTAGGAATTTGGCCAGCTTGGTAGGAATTTGGCCAGCTTGGTAGGAATTTCAGCCATAAGGGCCAGAATTTGAGTCACCATGTACAGGCATATGGCAAATCCACCAAGCGTCAAATGGCGTAAAACCCCAGCTGCCAAGAAACGGGGGGGGGGGGAGTATGTGTAACCCTCATGGCGTGCCTTCCCGCAGATCCGCCCCCACCCTGGCGCAGTGCAACCGCTTTCCAGAGGGATGTGTCAGGGCATCTGCAGGCCCTCTTCGTTAGCGGACCGACCGGGGGCCAGTGTTTGCCCCGTCTCCGCCGTCCTCCCGGTCGCGCGCCCTTCTGCAAAGCACTAGGGGGCAGTGGTGTTGAGCCATACATCAACGTGCCACTTGTTGGGCTTTGGTGAGGGCGATTTCTTGCGATCCTCAATCATCAGCAGCGCGGGGCCGGCCAAAGCGGCGGTGCTGAATTCCGAGCGGTCGTGGCGGGGGTGGCGCTCGCTCCCCGGGTTGTACTTGGACAGCAGGCGGACGTCGTTGAACAGCCAATTGGGAGGCGGGATGTTGAGGTTTGTGTGCAGCCTGAGCTCGTGGAACACCGATAAATCCAGATGCTCCAGCAGGAGGGAGACGGATGGGGGCGAGTATGTGGGGGAGGACGCCCACGGGGGTTCATCTTCTGCAGTGCAAGCGAGAGGCAGAGTGAGGGATGCGGTTGGCGTGTTGGCAGGATAGCAAACCCCAAACCCCCAAACTGCTAATTAAAGCACCAAATCGCCTTTGCCGCATTGTGCCACCTGTACTGTTACCATTAGCCTTAGCCTTCGGCTTTGCCTTAGCCTTAGCCTTAGACTTAGCCTTAGCCTTAGCCTTAGCCTTGGTCTTTGCCATGGCCTTGGAATTAGCCTTAGCCTTAGCCTTAGCCTTATGCTTATCCTTCGCCTGAGCCTTAGCCCTAGCCCTAGCCTTAGCCTTAGCCTGTGCAATGCAATACCCAATGAGGGATGCAGTTACAGTTCTGGGGCATCAGCAGTGTTGATGAGGGTTGAAATTGGTGGGAACAGGTTGATCCGCAAAAGCATGCCGCCCGGTTTGCACAATCCGATCACCAAAAGTGGATCTTGTTATCAAACACAAAGCACAGACATAGACGCATAGGGTGTGTGCGCACTGCGTGCATGTTTGGCATCAAACTGGATCCCAACCCCTGTAAAACCACTACCTTCATGCAGCAGGTCAGTGCAGCAACACAAAACATACATGAAATTCTGATCCCTCCAAAACTGTGCTTCAATGCACCGTGCAAAGAAACAGTGCTCAAAGTAAACTAAGAAAATTACATCTATGCAAAGGCATACAGGATGGGCACACATGCAAAGCTCAGATAAATCAGCTTGATGCGAGGCACGTAATTGGCAACAAACATCATCATGACTTTCTTCGTCCGCTTTGGAGGCACCCTGACATCCTCTTGTGCCCACACAGAGGCAGGCACATGAGGCCCAGGTCCATGCGGTTTCCCATCCAATACCAAGCGACCCATCCACTTTGCATGCAATGTTCCAATTCAAAGGGGATACAAAGAGGGGCTCCACCCTTGCATGATGGACACCAAGCCCATCTTCTTGTTGGGCACGGCTCAAAGACTTACACCTAAAATAAGGTACAGTGGTATGCATATGGCCTTTATGTGCACCATCATGGACATACTGCAAAATCAAAGCGGAAACCCATGAATAAGGGGCGTTTTTACACAGGGTAGGGACAGTGCCCATAAGTAAGTTAGCTTTCCGGTGACTACCCTACAGACCACCCACCACTAGGGAAGCATACGTCCGCGAGGCCAAAACAGCAGATTTTAGACAGCAATCCGGCATTTTTCAGTGTGAAGCATAGCTTTATCTGAGTTTTTGGACTGTGCAAGAATCTGAGTAGTCCTGTGTGTGGGAACACAGTAGTTGACCATCGGGGGAAATGGGTCCAAAATAGCCTACTTTTCGCACAGCGCGCGCATAGCGCGGGCACAGTGCACGGCGCACCCCCATACAGTTGGGACAGGATGACAGGGGCATACATCAAATGGGGTACCAAGTGGCTTGTCCATCAACCTGTTTGCCTATTGGCAGCTTTCATGCTCGTGGTCTGTCACGAGTAAACCCCCCCCCCTTGCGCAAGCACGGCCTGGGTCCCAGAAGTTAGGCCAAAACGGCACTTCAACGCCCACCCGTGCTTAGACAAGGCTGTGCATGCACGTGCCACATGTGACAGCAAAGCACACGCGGGCCTCGAACCTTACACAAAGCGTGGTACAATGCACAAACAACCCTCCAAATATTCTGCTTGTCCTTATTCATTGTCGGGGGCATCAGGTGCCGTGGAATAGAAGCCCTTTCCAACCCTCCGCCTCATCTTGAACAATTGGACATGCTTGCCCTTCGGAGCTGGCTTTGGAGCAGGTTTCGCGGCAGGCTGAGACACAGGTTTGGGCTTCCTATTCTTTGGCACAAAGCTATCATCCACAATGTCCTTTGTGAAGTACAGCTTGTCCTCAAAAACATGCCCCAATCCCCAAACACCACGGGCGGCTTCCCATTCCTTCCCATTCCGCATGTACTTCAAATGGATGTAGTTGTCCCCATGACGAGAGGGACCAATAATGGTGGCAGGCGCATGTTCCCCAGTGCTCCGAACGTATGTGACAGCCAGACCGGCAATAACATTGTTAGCCGTGGCTGAAAATCACATCAAAACAAGCAGCATGGGGTTCCAATGTGTAGTACAATGTTGTTATGAACAGAATGCACCATCACAGACATGACTGAGCCCCTCTTTCCCTGTACAAATGCTCTACAAACACCCAATCCTCCATTCTGGACCACAAAAACAGCGGTCCCAAAATTTCCTCAAAACGGCGCACCAACGCCCACCCCGTGCTTAGACAAGGCTGTGCATGCAAAGGGGGGGGGGGGGTACAACTGGAGAAGGGTTGGTGGGAACCCCGGTAGATGAAGGGTCCAGGACGCATCACCCGGCTGGCATGGGTTGTGTGGAGGACATACCGGGGATTGTAGACAGGGTTGGAGGTCGGGGGGTCTCCGAAGGTCAGGTGTGGACCCGCCACTTTGCCCCAGCCGCGCCTGCCTGCACAAAGCCTTCACTGCAAACTCAGTTCGCAAATTGGGCTCCCCATTTTTCCGCAGTCTGCCGGACATTGCTGGCATGGTGTCCCTCATCGCCGATAACTGACCTCCCTGAATGGGGCTAGAGTCGGCTCTTTCTGCTTTCCGTTTGGCCTTCTCTCTCTCTCTCTCTCTCTCTCTCTCTCTCTCTCTCTCTCTGTCTGTCTGTCTCGTGCCGCATGATTTATAGACTCATGCACTGAGTCTTGGGTGTGGCGATGATGAGTGAACGTTGGCACGCCAGGCAAATTCCCCCCCTATTTCACCCCAGTTCCCCCCCTGTATTCCCAAGGGGGTACCCTGAGCCCAGTGCAACCATTTGGGTGCCAGGGAATTCTTCCTGGCATGTCATTTTGGACTCCCACACAGGCAGGGGTTACGACTGTTGACTGACAATAAAGGAACGCTTTCCTGTTCGCCCGCAGTTGCGTTTTGCTGTGTCGTTTGTGCGTAGGGGTCCTGGGCTCGAGGAGGGAATCATGTTTGGCTGGTCCCCGCGGTCCCGGCCTCCCTCTGACGCAGGCCACAGGCACAGTACAATTCGAAAACCATCTGACGGGCGGGAGCGTGTTGTTATATAAGGCAACAGAATAGGCAATAGATGGCCGGAACATTGATTTGGATGCCGGATGCGCACTGACCAAAACGTTACCTCCTTGACAAAGGTCAGGGGGGGGTGGGGGCTGGGGAGCAGGCAGGCCCATTCAGACCTACCGACAACTCTCACATGAGGAGGCTCCCCCGACACCCAGCACCATCACATACCTTCACCGCTGCTGTCCGAATCCGTGAGGCCCGTGTGCACCGAGGCCTCAAAGGAGGAGCACCGCTGGTCGCTGATGGGGAACTTCGATATGGGCACCAACTCGGGCTCCCTTGGGAGGTCTGTGGACAACAACACAGTAAGCGCACCGTTTGGGTGCCAGCAAACGCATGCCGGCTTGCCCCCCCCCCCCCCAAGCCATTTTGGGGGGGGCAAATCATTTGGGGCCCCAGCCGGCCCGGCCCACCCACTCACCCTCTGTCCCACATCAGAAAAATGTTGCTCAGGGGGAACCTGAAATTTTGTGAAGGGATTGGAAAGTTGACGCCAATGTTCGTTCCACATTGCGAGTGCCCGGAAAGGGGAAACTAGGAACGTGCGACATCTGGAATGCCGAAATTTGGTGCGGAGAAAATGTTGCACCAATTCGTAAATACCGCTGCAAAATTTGGTACAAATTCCCAGACTGCAGCACAGGAACAAGCGTGGACCGTGAATGGTGGTTGTTATTTCCTCCGAGCCTTTGGTTGGTTGCTGTTCTTTGTTACAGCTTCTGGATAGTGGCTTGGATGGTTGCTCCTGTTTCCTGGAGGCTGTCGGGCACGATGGAAATGTGCATGCCAAGAGCACGAAAAATGACACCCAGAAAAATGGCTTCGGACCTTAAAAATACCGTGGCATAATTTGGGCAAAACTTTTGCCAAATTTTGCCATTCCAAGTTTCGCTTGTTCCTAACTTCCCCCTCCCCCCGGTAGGTGCAGCTGACTCTTGCCACAGCGGTGTCTGGCCAAATTGGTGCACTGCGTGCAGTGCCCACGATATGAAACCTAGCCAGGGAGGAAGGGAGGAAACCACCCTGCATTTAGGCAGGCGTCACAAGGGTCTTCATGTCCTTGGTGATTGGTGGCCGTGGCCAAGCACAATCTGCTGTACTTGATGACGTCGGAAAATGCCTCTATGCAAATCATGTACAATACACCTTCTTTGTGGTGCGCGGTTGCATTCCGATATGACCACCTGCAGCCCCAAACAGAATTGCGCCCATGGACTGCTGGGAAGAGAATCCACAAAGACATTGTTTCCCAGAGATAGCAAGGCAATGACCATGAAGGTTGGAATCCGCTTTGGAGTGTGTAAACAAACCACCTGCCGATTAGTTGCATTGCGAATGTACATCCGGTGATTCCCCATCATCATAATCCAGCATCCACCTATAACAAAGAACGTGCAACAAAACCGGGTAAAAATTGGCTAAAATGGCTAAAATGGCTGAAAATGGGTGAAAATGGGTGGCAATTCAAAACTGCCACATACTCCATCCACAAGAAGCGTAAAAAATCTGTTGTGGAACGACCAACTGGTGAAAAAAGGCCAAAACTAGGGTTCAAGTAGTTGCTGACATACAAAAATTTGCACTCTGTGCGCACTGCGGGCACACTGTGCGTGCACGGCATTCCCTCTAATGGAAGTCTCAGCGGGTAGTGTGTTGTTGCCGGTGTCCGGTGCTTTGCGTGCTGGGTGGCCTGCATTTGTTGCTTGAGGTTGTTGAGATCTATCAGGGGAAAATCGGGAGGGTTGAGGGCTGGGGCTCAATGCCCAGGGGGATTGTGTAGCACACGCATCACACGAGGGTGTTGTCACATGCGCTCCTGCCTCCGCGGCGCCATGCCAGCAGTGACTTTGTTCAGACACGGGGCTTGTGCAAGGAACAGGGGTATGGCTTGCAAGGGTCTTCAGTGAGTATCACTGCTTTTTTTTTTGGTTCAGACTAAGATGAGCTGGCGTAGCCTGCTCACTTCACAGTACTCGAGATGATGTCTTGGAATCAAGGTGCAGAGCTGTCCAGCGCTACGATGATCCCACAATGGCCGTGGTAGCGGATCTGGCACATAGAGAGGATTAGCTGAGTCTGAAAACAGGTGATGCCGTGGGAGACTGCCACACCCATAGGCTTCCCAGTGTGCATGAGGCACAATGACTGTCGGCTTCAATTAGTATCACTACTTTTGCTCTGTATCCCTTCAAACCGATGCCAACCCCAAGGGTATAGCAATGCATTGCCAAGGGACACGGCGCAAGGGGGTCCTGCCCTTGAACACACTTTGTGCTTTGCTCCCCTGGCTTGTGGTGGACACATGAGGAATGGCAGCGGCCTTTGGGGCGTCGCGTGGGGTTGGCTGGATGAGTCACCTACCCCCCGCCAGGGGTGGATATAGTGGGGGGGGGGGGAGTCCCCCCCCCCAGCCCCCCCCCCCTCCCCCCCCGATGACGATTACGATTACGATTTACTGACCTAGCATTTGCCAGCAGTTTTACAAGAGGACTGATGGCCCAAAAAGGCACCAAAGCAGGTGATACCCTGGATTTCATCCCAGGACAATCAATCTATGAGCCTGTGTATATACCGTTGTACTACTGAGCGAAGCTGCCAGCCCTGAACACAAGACAATACATTGCACAGCGGTTGGTACATCCCATGAAGACAGTCCACACAGTGCAATCATTTCTTGACACATTTTGCCAAAATGGTTTGCAATCCCGAATCATCTTTGCCTGTACTGCCTGAGCTAATTGTAATCGTAATCATCATTCCGTCATCACTGCCTCCTGGCTCAACAGCCCCCCCCCCCCACCCCCACCTTGGTAATGTCGTCACTATTATATCCACCCCTGCCCCCCGCTTCCGCACCCAGAGGCCTGTGTGACATCGGGCCACTTGTGCAGCGGCGGTGCCTGTGGTGTGCACACGGCACCCTCCTGGGCACAGGTTGCCTCATGGCACGGCAAGACGCTCCTGCACGCACAGTCAAGGGGGTCCGGGGGTGCAGTGCAATCCACCGCCGCCAACAGTAGCGAGACACTGCAGGGCACACGCACATCAGCAGACCATCGCCGTCGGGTGTGCCATTGGCGTTGACCGGTTCCTTGGGGATCCATCGCCGCAGGATACCAAGATGGGGAGGCGCGGAGGGGCTGACTCGGGGGGACCCTCGCCCGGATCCGCGACCTGGACGGCGGCTGCGATGAGAAGACGAAGGGACCCAAGGAGCAGTGTGGAGATGGCAGCAAAGATACATCCGGTGGCACACCCCCATCGATCCTCCGCGGTGCTCCCCCCCTTTTGCACACTGCTGCGCCAACAGCAAGCCCTGACATGCCAGCAGGACCCACCCTTAACGCCAACGCCCCGGTGTTCAGCATAAGGACCCTCTGGCCTCTCTGGCAAACCAGGGGAAAACCCCAGCAACAGGGTCATAAAACGAAAGGCTGAAAGGGGCCATGTGCCCCCCCCGAAAATCTCCCCCCTTTTGTCTGGGGGGGGGGGGGGCGGTCACAAAGTGACGGTCCCCCCCCACGAGGGGGGGGGGGGGCGCACCACAAATCTGTACCATAGTATCACAGTGTAAATCAGCTTCGGCGCCTTGTAAAAGTTTTCTTTGGCGCCTTTGGCGCCTGGTATTTCCTCTACTTTTTGGGCCAAAGTTACGCCAAAGTTTGGGCCAAAGTTAACGTTCCCCCGGGGGGGGGGGGATTTCAAGGGGGGGGAGGGATGCAATCCCTGGAGATCCCCAGCACAGCAGCCCCGGGAATCGTAGAGCAGTGCGACAATCCCTCACATGCCCCTCCTCCACGCAATGTAACCATCCATCCTGCTCCCTCCCATCGCACAGAACCCCCTGTGACCCTTCGCATCCTCTCCTCAAGACCTTCTCCCGGCACGTGGATTGAGCCAGCCGCATGCCCATTCTATAGCACTTAGCGCGGGGCTTATGGCCCCCTCGAGCCTCAAAGAGGGTGAACACCACACAAAAGGTCACAAACATGACGGACAACAATATCGACATCGGGGCTGACCACTCCTTCTGCAGTTGTGGCCTTTGGTTCCCAGGGCAGCGTAGCCATGGGTACCATGGGGACACTGTGATCACAATACCACCACAACACGGGGGGGGGCGACCCCTCAGTTCTTGACGCCAACTACCCCCCCAACTAACTGTTGGCCGGAGGCCCCTTGGGGGGGGGGGGGGCATCTGAGGGGGGTGTTCAGGGAGGGCGAACGGGGGGGCGGTATAGGAGGGGCTGGGGGGGGGGGCTCCGGGAGGGTCGGTTGGGGGGGGGGTCCAAGTGGGCCACATCATTGCTCTCCATTTTGGACCCCAACACTGACTCTGACCCTAGCCTAGGGTGAGAGCCAGGGCTAGGGTTAGGGCTAGGGTCACCGAGCTGGTGGAACCAGTCTTGGTTTTATAACCCTTTTTAGTGTCTAGGGTGGACCTACCAGGTTTAGCAGCAGCAAGCAGCAAGCAGCAAGCAAGCAAGCAGCACGCGCGAAATGGCTAAAAATCAGAACTCCGTCGTGGTACTTCAGATTCGGGTGAAATTTTGGTGGATGATACCTATGGGTGTGAAGTACAATCACACAAAGTTTGAGCAAGAAACTCAACTGTGGCGGCCGGGAACGGGATCCGCAAGTGGCGGACCTCAGTTTCAAAAACTGCAGTTTAGGGCCAAAAACAGCCATTTTTGGGCCAAAAAAGCCCCGGAAAACATTCAAAACGGCCAAACGAAGGGAAACGGTGGGTACACTCCACGTGCGGCTTGACTTCCCCGTGTCAAGAGCTCTTTGCGGCCCTCTAACTCCATGATATGTCCCGGAAACGGCCCAAAAAGGCCCCCAAAAGCTCCAAATACCGACGGCCACAAACGAAGAATAGGCCATATCTTTTGCTACATGGCTCAAAATGCGATTCCAAGGGCACCTACTCCACCCGCAACCCCCCGCTTTTTGTGGTTTCCACCCCTCAGAATTGCCCAAACGGACGCCTAGACCCCAATACCTAGGCCCACTAGGCTGCGGCAAGCCGCAAGCTCAAGCCCAAACAAACAGGTGGGTGCCCAAATGGGTCAACAGGGTCCAGTAGGGGCAAAAAGATGACTTTTCTCAAAAATCATCCTAGACCATGTGCGACGCTAAAAAAAGTGTTTTTGGGCTGTTTTGAGCTTGTGGTGGCCCATTTTGGTCCTCCAAAAACCCCAAAATGCCTTGAAAATGGGCTGTTTTGGTACCCAAAAATGGGTCAAAAATGGCTCAAAAACCCATTTTTCCAAACCTCATCCTAGACCATTTGGGGTGCACCAAAGGGTGAAATGAGCCCATTTTGAGTCCATTTTGGGGCATTTTGGCCCCTCAGAAGTCCCAAAAGCCTTGAAAGTGGTGATGCAGTTCACTTGCAAGCTGATTTCACTTTGTCAAGAGCCATCAATGTGTGAATCATTCTTGATGTCCCTCACCAGTCATAGCTGATGTTCCCTCCCCCACCAGCTCGGTCCCAATATTCAGTCTTGATTAGGGTTAGGTGTAGGGATAGGAGTAGGCTGAGGGTTGGGGGTGGGTGTTGGAGTCAAGGTTGGGTTTAAGGATAGTGTTGGGGTGCAAATTGGACAAAATTTTCCTTAGGGCACCTTTGGTGTTCATGTAGCATCGGGCGCCTTCGGCGCCCATGGACGCCTTAGGGCGACACCTTTGGCAACTAACTGTTGGCCGAAGGTCCCTAGGGGGGGGGGGGGGGGGGTAGTTGGCGTCCCAGGACCCGCGGAGTCGCCCCCCCCCGTGCACCACAGCAGCCCATCAGGGGGGGGATGTATCAGAAGGGGAGGAGGGGGGTCTGAAAGGGGGGGGGGGGAGGGGTTTGGCTGGGACCCCCCTCCCTCCGAGGGTCCCCCTATGGTCCCCGCCAAAGGCGGGCCGAAAATTTTGAATCTGAAATCCTCTTGGCACCGAAGCAAAACTTTGGCTGTCACTCAAACATTGGAAGGGGAGGAGGGGGGGGGGGGGACCCCCCTCCTCCTGCGGTGTACGGCTGTTCTAATGCATCACTGGGGCTGGACATCAAGGCTGAGGGAGTGTGCCGGTCCGTACTTCCTGAGGAGGGAATCCTCCATGCGTGGTGAAGGGGGTTGGCTGTCCAGCCGTTGGGTTGGGGGTGAAGAGGGCGGGTTCGAAAATTGCGGGAGGTGGGGAGCCCGCGCTATGATGCCATTGTGATGATGTCCGCAGCTGGCGGGAGGGGTCCATGAGTAACGGATACTGAGCTGGCGTATAACCCCGTGACACAGGCATATGGTCATAGCCAGTACTCTCAGTTCATTCATGGCGGGAGGGGGGGGGGGTCATATAGGTCTCTGAGGTCGCCCAAAAGCACAGTGTCCCACAGAGATAATCAGGGGCAATTTTTCTCTCCAAAATTGCCAGAAATTGACGATTCGGAGGCCAAAGATTGAGGGAGTCCTTCTATCAGACCCCCCGTGCCAGGACATGGTGGTGCTGCAGGCATCCGTTCACTCGGAGGCACATACCCCCGGTCCCGCACCGCTCAACAGTGCCCATTGCCACGGTGTCACCACCGGCCCCTTCTACGCCATAGGGACAGCGACTTACGCCCCCTGCCCCCGTACAACAACACAACACACATCAGGCGCAGGGGGCCCAGTGCAAGACTTGGTCAGGCTGTAGTACAAGAAGCACCGCGTGGGACCCTCCAGGCCGTCGCCCCGTCCCTGCCACCTTCCGCTCTGCCCGTCTGGCGGCCTATGCCATCCCCCCAAACCACTGCCTTCCGCTCTGCCCGTCTGGCGGCCTATGCCATCCCCCCAAACCACTGCCTTCCGCTCTGCCCGTCTGGCGGCCTATGCCATCCCCCCAAACCACTGCTCTGCCCGTCTGGCGGCCTATGCCATCCCCCCAAACCACTGCTCTGCCCGTCTGGCGGCCTATGCCATCCCCCCAAACCACTGCCTTCCGCTCTGCCCGTCTGGCGGCCTATGCCATCCCCCCAAACCACTGCCTTCCGCTCTGCCCGTCTGGCGGCCTATGCCATCCCCCCAAACCACTGCCTTCCGCTCTGCCCGTCTGGCGGCCCATCTCATCGCCCCAAACCACTCCCACCGTCTAACAGGATGCAGCCCTTGTCAGCAGGGGGCCGGACGGCAGGTTTCAGACCATCCGCCTGATGCTGACCTCAGCGCTCAATAGGCCCGCACTGTTGCGTCCGTCTGCACTGCACATGCCACTGGTCGGCCCCAGTTCCCTCTCATCATTCAGAGGTCCGATCGACAGCAGGGGGCTAACACAGGCTGGCGGGAGCCCGTTTGAAGATTCCTCGCAGCTTGTGATAAATGGTAATTGTAGTATAACACAGCATAAAAAAATTGTGGTGCGAACCATTGCAAAACTTTGGTGAAGAGAGATGGTCGCGAAGTGAAAATTTCATAAGTTTGGCAGTCTTTTTCAATTTTTGTTGTATATTAAAAATGTTCAATGATGTTCGGCCTCACCCCCGATGATCAACTTGCACCCGCCATCCCCAAGCGACTTGTTGTCAGGCTGCAGCAGAGCCGTCTCCGGTTTGCCGTGCCCGAGCACGAAGCCAGTCGGGCTGATGGGGGGTCCCTCTTGCTTGTTCGCCCGCGTACAAGCAAACAGACAGGGCATCAGCCACAGCCTCGCAAACACCACCCAGCTACAGGACAAGGGACAACGGCAGCATACAATGCAGGGCTTTTCGGGCTTGAGAGCTTGGGGCTTTTGGTGCTCGGCTTGGGGTTCCGCGGGCTCTTAATCACCTCCAGCAACAGATTGGGCGGGCATTGGCGGGCGGCGGGGCAGTGGGAAAAGCTTCGCAGTTGCAACTCAGTGTACTGGAACTTTGTGGTCATGTGCTGTGTTCAGAAAATGGGACGGGCAGAGCACCCGTACCCACCCCTGCCCCTCCCTGTCATGTGCTGGGCTACACCTTCCCAATGCATGTCCCAAACCTCCTCAACACCTGTACACCCCTGCCTGCCCCCAGCTGCAGTTTCCCATCCACTGTGAACATACCCAATGCACTTGCAAACCATCCCCACCTCTATTGTGTGCGGGCGCACCACTGCTTCTGCTCCAATTCAAACAATTATTGAATCTGGACAAGCATTCTGGTGGTGGGGTGGGACACAACACACATTCACTTGCACACAAAAAGTGAGCTTTGAAGGGGGCACACCGTGCGCTGTGCAAAAAGCAGGCTGTTTTGTACCCATTGTTCTCAATACTGCAGCGAATCCTCAGCCATTGCTGTTGTTTTGGGCAAAATATGGCGATACATTTTTACAGTGCCTGCTGCAGGACATCATACTTTCCACCACACCTCCTTAGACCCACTTTCTCGTTCTCAATGGATCTCAGTATTGGGCATAGGCTGATCTACACCTGCTCCAATAGTGTGCCAGTTCCTGCCAGAGTGGTTGAGACTGCACCTGAAGGGTTCATTCACTTGGAATATTATCAAAATGCGGTGAAGGTGGTGAATCAGCACTCCAAGATTGACTCTATCTCCTTTGCCATCCCACCATCCAATTCACCACCTCACTGCTCAACCAGCTGTCCATTTTGATCTGGTGGGTGGTTTTCAGGAGGAAAGCTAATTGACCATTGGGCGCTGTGCGCTCACTGTGCAGAAATGCCCCCATTTGCATTGCTCCTCATGTTGTGTCTGGGATGGAAGAAAAAAGGCACACGGCGTGGGTGGGGTGGGGGGTCACAGGAGCCCCTTCTCAGAGCCTCCCTTTCCTTTCAGGGCTGGGGGGACAGGGACTGTACTGACCACCCAAAGGGGCCCAGGAATGCTCTGGCTGTCCTCCATTGCCATATCAAGACTCCCAACTGCTCTCCCCTGATCGCCACACAACTGGGGTCTAGCTTACCCCGGAAAGGGGGTGATCTATGGGGGAATCTTTGCACTGCACGCGCACTGCACACTACTTTTAGACTATGTTCCCCCCGAAGAGCCCCCAAGCACACCCCTTGGAAAAGCCCTTAGAATTAGGTGACCCAAACTGCCCCAGCTCAAGAAAGTTGCAAACTACCTTCCCTTCACATAACACACATCATGCACAAAGTTTCTGGTTTCCCCAATGCTGTGGATGTTGCTTGTTTTTGATAAAGAAAACCTTGATGATTTTCCCCGATGCAAAATGATAGTCACAAGGTAGATAAGCAGGGCAACCAAACATCAGATCGATTGAAATCAAGATGTTCTCCTTCCAAATCAAAGCATAAGTAGCAAAGAGGGGCTAGAGGCAGAATACGCAACTTGTGTGCACAACATGACAAAGGGGGGCAAAATCAGAAGTCAAAACCTCCGCTAGGGGTCACCATGATGCCCCTAGGGGCCCCTAGTATCTCAAAGTATGGGTCTCTAGTACGGCCAGACGCCCAAATAGTTGCACTGCGCGCGCACTGCGCTTAAGGCTCCCCCTATAAAGGTTGGGGAGAAAAGGATGGTTGATATCACCAGTATAACACATTTATTCGAGTATTGTGCAGGCCATCCTTCGTTGCTCTGGGCAGTTGCTGTTGTGGGAAAACAGCAAGTGGGTTGCTCGGTCATTCTGTCTTCATTGTTCGCTGACTATGCCCGGGCTGGACGCCCACGTTGGGGCGGTTGTTGGGATGGCTGGTGTGGGGGCTACAGCTCTTCGGCGAGACACCAACTGCAGGCCCATGTACCATGGTAGCAACACAAAGAGTGGTTGGCAATAGCCAGATTTCTAACTGCCAGATTTTGTTGCTTTGTGCCTGTGGTAAACACATCACTCCCCACTTTCATGGGTGTCTGGGCCACGAGTTGCATTGCTCTCCATTGCCCACTTGGCGAGTGGCTGAAATTTTGGGTTTGCTGAAGGAAGGAAGGAAAGTTTGTCTCGGGCAAAAAGACCAGCCCGCGTCTGCTGAGGGCGCCAGATCAATTTTCGCCTTGACCCAAGGCATCGCAGAAATTTGCCAACCCGACCGACACTTTCCCATTTCTTGAGTGACTCTGTAGCGCTGTCGCTCCTGAGTTTTGGTGTATCCTGCACCACAGGGGATGACCATCCCGGCCCCTCTCCACTGCAACACGCGTTGTGGAGGGTGCATGACTTCTGCTCCAATCCACCTATAGGTCCACAACACCACATCAGCTTCCACCCTACAGCAGCTTAAATCGGCTCCCACTGCAGTTTTACCACTTTCCTTAGCCATAGTGAGGGGAAATCAACCTAGAAAAGAGAACATGCCGGGAAATGAGCAAAGAATGTGTGAAAATGGGTGAAAATACGTGAAAATGGGTGGAAGTGGGTGAAAACCCAAACATGCCATGTCCCAAATGCGGAAGAAGCATCAAAAACCTGTTGCCAAACAACAATGATGTCCCTAGTATCACGAAATATGGGTTTTTAGTACGGCCAAACACCCAAATAGTTGCACTGCGCACACTGCGCGCGCACTGCGCTAAGGGTGCCCCCCAAGCACCATCGATGATTTTGTACATTGTCTGACAGTTTCCTTCCTGATGTGCTCTACAGCCCCATTTTGTGAGCCAGTTGGGAGAGGAGCGCACCCATTCTTGTTGAAGGTCCGGTCAATAGACCAGTTGTAGCGAAGCAGGTGCGCGTGACCACAAAGAGCTGCCCACTGACAGAGGCGCGGTTTTTCAAATGGCCTTGAACACCCGCGAGACGCGTTGTGCATCCCCACAAAAAAGTTGCCACTTTGTTCAATACTTCACGTGTAATTGTTGTTGGACCATCAGGGCCATCAAACAAGCGCCACACAGTCTCGATGCATCATTTGCAGCCCACGTAGACATGCAAACATATGCCTCCAGGCACGCAATTCTTGCCAGGCTCCCTGAACCAGGGAGGGGGGGGAGGGGGCCCAAAAGTTTGTGTACCAAAAATGGCCCAACAAGATTTTCCCAATCATAAATTTCGTTTTTCCCCATGAATTCCCCATGAAGGGGGGGTCGGAGGAGGGGTACCCCCCTCCAATGGCGTATGGCCATTCTAATACTTCCCTGCCCTGGGCCGCTTCCGGTCTGAGCCCTCAACAACAAGCACACTCAGCCGCACACATGGATCCTGTTCCATTACGCTTGCACTGGCAGACTGTGCACTGCAGGTCCCGACACTGCGTTGCGGTACACCCAATGGTGTTGGCAAGCCACCCCGGCCGGGGGTGGCCTGGACAGCACACTCGGACTCCACAGGGAAAGCAGCCCCGGGCGGGAACTCCGCGGCTGTTCTCCCCAATCAAGCCAACCCACTTTGGGATATATACGAAGACCCGCCTCGGCATCTGTGCACAGCTGCAAGGCTTAGGCCTGCAGGTCCACAACATGACCCTCCTCCCGAGGCCTCCAGCGAGGCCCCTGCCAGTGGGTTGTCACAGGCAGAAGGGCCCTCGGGGGACCGGGTTATCCCGGTCGCTCCCACAGGCCGCAACAAGCTGGTTACCCCCGGTGGCAGTGTGCAGGCGGAGGGCGGTGTGGCATACGCAGGTTTTGCGGTGATGCCTACAGGCGGACATACAGATCAAAGTAGAGGCCAAACAGTGGCTGAAACGTGCACAGGCGCAGACCTGGAAGTCCAGGGCTTTGACCTAGGCCGGTGCTCCGGGAGTGCGCACACCCCAAACAAAATCGTCATCCGGGGGCCGGGTGGGCAAGGGGCCGGGTGGGGCAGGGTGCCGCCAAGCGGGATCAAGCATACACTTCTTGCCTTGCCGGTGCCTGCGAGTAGATGTCATATTTACAGACAGAGGGGCGCTGCGGTGGGCCGCAGCGCGTCGCCCTGGTCGGTTCCGCCGGCCGGGAGCTCGCCCCCAAAGTCCATCTCATGGGGGCGCTGACACCCCCGGAGACGACACTGGGACCAGGCCCCTAACCCAGGGCCACGGCTCCTTGGGCTTGGTGCCCTCGTGCAGCTTGGAAGTGGCCGCACTGCGCCGCACCGCGCCGCACCGCACCGCACCCCCTTTGCGGTGATCGTTCCTAGAAAGGTGGGTGTGTGCCGCGAATCGTCCTTGGGGCCACCCAAAACAGCATCAAACACAGAAAATGCTCCTCAAGATTGGGCACATGCGAGATAACCACCCGATCCTCCCTGTGGGCGAGGGTCCATGCACCAGTGATGGCACAAAGCCGACCATCCCACAACTCCTAATGGCTGCACCGCACTCGCATCGCATCCCCAACGTCAGTGTCAAATATAGACAAATGCAGCGGGCGCTGAGGAAAAATTGTTGCACGTCGCTTTGGGTTGTGTTAGCTCACCTTGTGGCAATGGTCGCCATACACACATCGGCAATTGTGATGACGTCCTGTGTGACTCTTGCAGCCTGAGAGACTCTGGTCTTGCCACCAAAAACGTCTCAGCCTCACCCATGTGGTGTGTCCGTCCGTGTACATTCTCATGACAATGCTGCGGCACAACGCCTGTCAACAAACCATTGACTCGTGTTGCATGAAAAGACCAAAGAATAGGGTTTGTCATGCGGTGGGTACGCTAGAGTTGCGGCCCCATGAAAAGCCCCTAGTTGGCATCAGAGGATTCAGAAAAGGGCCATTCGCCTGGCAGACGGGTTGTCAACACCAACAAGCTTCCTAGCTGCTGTATGGAAATCTACAGCAGGCAAACCAGACAGGGCGAGGTTTGCACCGGGCGCGCACCGCACTTTTCTTTCAACCCGGGATCTGATGTGATATGAGACACAACACATCCCATCAAACCACCGCGAGGAAATGGAGCCAAATAACCAGGAGCGCCACCAGCCTACCGCACGGTCTCAATTGCCCCCACTACATCTCGCCGCACGCACACCACATGCGCGCGGCTTGGGCTGCTTGCCCAGAAAATCAAACAGACATTCTGCAACGGCCCGCGGGCCGCTGCGACCTCCCCCTGGGCGAAAGAGGAAATCTGTGGACTCGGGACGCGGGGGCGTCACTCAATCAGTCGTTCTTTACGGCGTAGAGCGAGCCCAGAAGGAGCCCCAGCTGCAGCCCAATGGTCGTGATGTCCAGCTTCATGCCCTCCGCTCGCAGGCAGGAGTACAGCATGTGCAGCAGGCCGGTCCCGAACGCAGCAGCGTTGGCCTGGAAGGCACGGGGCGTCACGGTCCGAGGCACGGCAAGCGGAAGCCACAGCCAGGCAACAGAAGGGGTGGGCGGGCTTTCAACTGGGGGAGGGGGGGGGGGGGGGTTGATCAGGGAAGTATCAGAAGGGGGGCAGGGGGCTGGGAGGGGGGGGTCTGGGACCCAAAAGTTTGTGTACGGAAAATGGCCCGACAAGGTTGTCCCTATTGTAAATTTCGCTTTTTCCCTCTATAGTCACTTTGGTCTGGAGGGGAGGAGGCGGGTCCAGCTTCGGGGGGGGGGGCTCCTCCTATGGTGTACGGCCATTCTAATACATTCCTGGGTTGAAAATGGTCAATCCGCCCCCCAAAAAACATGGCAACTGATGACTTTTCTGAACCCCTTCAACGCACTGATTCCAAAAATCCCATTTTCATTTTTTGCCGAATTTCAGGTCTGGGCCACCTCCGGGGCCCGGGGGTCAGTCTCGGTAGGCTTTTGGGGGGGCCATCAATTGAGCCTTTTGGGGGGGGGGGGGGCTAGCCAGGGGGCTCTATCAACCACGGTCAAAAAAATTGTCGGCGGACTTCATAATCACTGATTCATGGTCCTGTCAATTGAGCCCTTTCCCCCCCCCCCCCCCCAAGTTTTGGGGGGCTCGATTGACCCCCCGTGTGACATTCCGTCGGGTTGTTGTTTCTTTACGGGGCCCTGGACAGTCACCCGTTCTTCCCTTCGCATGTTGCGTCGGTTTGCTGCGTTCTGTCGGCCGCTGCGGCCGCTGCTCCTGCTGGTGTCGTTTCCGCGTTCACGGGGCCCCGTCGTTGGTGTGTTGGGGCTGTGCTGGATGTGGCGGGATGTGCTGTTTGGGCGTCAGCGGTGCCCAGTAGTTGCCGCATTGAGGTTGTGCTGGTTGTTGTGGGGGTCGTTTGACTGTTTTTGCTGTCCCCACACCTCCGTCCTCAGGCCGGTCCACAACCTGCCTCACTGTGTTTCTGTGTGCGTGAGGCGCAGGTGCCCCGCTCCTCCACGCGTTGTCCCGGCCGTCCACCACATACGCTCCCCCACTCCGTGGGTCGCGCGTGCACAGGGCGCGTTCCTTGTTGGTTGCGGGTAGCGTGCGCTTCATGGCTGACGCCTCCGTAGTTGAAAACCCGCCACCCCAAGGGATGCACGATGCATGGGGGGCACAGGGGGCAGGCCACACAGGAGCACACATGGCACCGGACGGCGCAGAGGGGACCGCAGCAGGTTCAGCAAGGGGCAGACATGGAGTATTGCAGTGGGAGGCTGCGGGGGCGGCAACGCCAAGAAGGGGCATCGCAGGAGCCGCGCAGAGTATACGGCGGGTGCATTGTTGGGTACCGGACATGTGCGGCGCTGCCCAACCCCAACAACTTTGTTTTTGTATGTTTTGGCTTGCGCGTCCCATTTCACGGTGGATTTCTTAGGGATGGCACGGGGCGTAGTGGGAGATGCCGTGGACCTAAGGCCCCGGACGTATGCAAACCCTGCAAACCCCAAGCAGAGCAGGCACCTTGAGAAGGGCCTTCTTGGCTTCGAGATCCTTGATGAAGAAGTAAGTGGCCGCGTAGATGGACGAGTTCAGAAGGCCCACGCCAAACCAACGACGCGCGGACTTGGCCCACACCAAGCCCCCAGTGCCCTCTTTGGTGTACTGCTGCTTCACGTTTGGGAAATTAGAGAACATCTGGAGGGCGTAGATACTCAGACTCACAGCCGTGGCCCCCATGACAATTTCGCCAGCCTCAGGCATGATAGCAGCAGAAAGACAACCTGAGAGAACCAAGGACGGCTCCACCCAGTTACCCCTCCCTCGTCCCTCCACAGCCTTTTCCGCGACTGCAACAGACGGGGCACGGCCGCAGGGCGAAGACAAAAGAGCGAACAAGACATGTGAGATGAGCGAGAGAACACCCTCTGCGCCCTCCGCACACATCAAAAATTGGATGCCATACCCTATCGGCCAGACTGGTGCGCATACACCCTTGGCCAAGCCACGCCCAAGCCCCAAAAAATAATGAAACTCATGGGGGCTATAGCCTGGGCAAGGTGTACCCGCCCCCCCTTCCCCCCCCCTTGCGCAAGCACCAGGAAAATCAGGAAAACGGCGGTCACACCGGGTCCTGGTGGTTGGACAAGACTCATTCCACGCGACGCGCGGTACCAACAGAACGTATGTCACCGAAAACCTGCCCATGGAGGAATTTGCTTGGTGCGCGCCCGGCGCGCTACTTTTCTATTAGCTATCCCGAATTCAGCCCCAGATTTACCCTCTCATGAAGAAGCCCCCCAAGTAGACCACGTTGCACTGCACACCTTCCCTAAAAAGCACGTTGCATAATAAAGCAATATCTGTGAATTCAGCAACTCCAGCTGTCATTTGTATTGTACATAACAAACAACATTGGTCCCACAAGTGTGGGTGTCAATACATTCAGTACAATAGTGCTCCTTACACATGCTCCCATGGTCCGTAGGGGGGGGTGTCGGACTTGCCTCTGGATGTAAAATTGTGTAAAATGCAACGAAATACGGACTGACTGGTGCAACTCATTGGGGCCGCCACACCAGATGTTCCTAACCAAACCCCAATGCCACAACCGAGCAAACAGCTGCTCAATGTGTGCCCTATACCGCCCGTGCACGTCATTGTAACATTGTTGGCGGGCTGTCAAGGTGCCATTCTTTCTTCCAATGAATGGCACAATGACATGAATCCGGCCTTTATCAGCACCACCATGGCCCCCAACTTCGAAATCAAAGAAATCACCTCGGGTACGAGAAGGTCCATACCCATCCCAAATCAAAACATCTGCTAATGTCCCGGGGGCCAAGGGGCAAATCCATATAATGTTGCCCAACATATCAACAGCAACAGTTGACCGGTGGGGCACGGGTCACAAAAGATGCCCGGCGCGCTAACGTTCCCCCCATACCTCACCCTAATGGTCGTAACAGGGCACTAGAACACAATGTGCAGCATTTTTCAGCAAGTTCTGGAGGTCCTCACTGCCCATCAGGGGCATCAGGAGCTGTGGAATAGAAGCCCTTTCCAACCTTGCGCCTCATCTTGAACAATAGCACATGCTTGCCCTTTGGGGCAGGCTTTGGAGCAGGAGCAACGACATTAGTCATGGCTGAAAATCACATCAAAACAAACGGCAGTGGTTTGCAGTACCAAGCATAATCATGTTATGAGCAGGAGGACTCATCCCAATCATGACACAACCCCTGTTTCCCTCTACAATCGGCACACAATCACGTTCCGGTAAGCTTGTGACCATAAAAACTGTTGTCAGAACAACGACAGCCATACTAGGTCCCGGTGCTTAGACAAGGCAGTGCTTGTGCAATGGGGT
Source organism: Eutreptiella sp. 'Long Island Sound 2002' (assembly GCA_964036045.1). Taxonomy (NCBI): domain Eukaryota; phylum Euglenozoa; class Euglenophyceae; order Eutreptiales; family Eutreptiaceae; genus Eutreptiella; species Eutreptiella sp. 'Long Island Sound 2002'. The sequence continues at coordinate 1,161,872 of OZ038387.1, forward strand.
GGGGGGGCTTACGCACAACCTGCAGAAATATCAGCACCTATTGCATCGGATATCTTTCCTGGCCATGATGTGTGACCTCTATGATGATGGCGCGTGGAAATCAGGCTAGCAGCAAATGGACTCATGCCAGAAAAAAAGTGGCTTCTGACGGTGGCACTAAATTAGTCCTGTAATCACCCCATATTTTTCATTGGTAGTGTATTCGGGCACATCCTGTGGAACCCACTGTCCTAGATACACCTTATCCAGGCTACAATTCCTACAATTCCTACAGGCTACAATACAATACAACACACCATGGCACCCAAATATTGTGCATGACACTAAAATGCCGCAAGGGATTTGTGGGAAGGGTGCACAAAGTATCAGGTAAGTGAATCCAACCCTGCACCAGTTGCATAATTCTGAATGGGCCTTCCGGCTGGGCCCGACAGGAAACATGGAAAACACAGTTGCAGGCATTCTAAAAGTCCCACATTGAAATGCAACCAAAAGAGCCGCCAGTCTCCTCTCAGCGACTGCCCACCATCGCATGCCAGGACTGTCTCCCATTTTTTGGACAATTCTCCGATCCCCTCGGCATCCCACACTCCGAGCAGCACGTTGCGAGCAAGCTGTGTGTAAATTCTGCAGTTTTGACCCCCCAACACAAGTAAATCACAGTTTTACTGTGCTCTGAAGCCCCCCCCCCCCTGAAAAGTCCCGAAGTGGTCGTCTGACGGCTCACTTCATCAAATACTGCACAGGAGGACATGACACAGGTTGCCCTGAGGTTTGTCCTGCCCCCTTCCCCCGACTGTCCTGGACTGTCCCTCACAGCAATAATCCTGACATAACCCCACTTCTGCTTGGGTAAAACCATAGTTATATGCTTAACTTTAGCCACATGAGCATAGGCCTATGGGAGTATGTTTCTTGGTCGGATGTTGGGGGCCATTCATTCGTAGACCGTCTTCTTAGGCTAAGTGTTTGCACTGCGTGCGCACTGCGTGTGCACTGCGTGCGCACTGCGTGCATATTGCGCACGCAGAGGCTAGGATACTCACCCAAGAATACCTGTCACCTGTTTACTAGGGGGAAGACTGAAAGGTGTGTTTACTAGGGGGGAGACTGAAAGGTGTCAATACCATAGGGTTCGCCAGGTGTCCATCGATACTTCTGGTTGTAGTTATAACCAACAGCATCGTCGAAGAAGAACTGTCCGGTCCTGGTGTCGACTCGCCACCATCGAGTATCGGCGATCGAGAGCCTTTGAGCGACGATGACAAAGTTGACTTCTTTGCAGTCGTGGACGTGGCCATACTGATCGATGATCTTGAGCATCTCGGTTTGAGAATCACCTTGAAGTCGACCAAGGTTTTGGTGCACATACTATCTGTCGGGAAGAGTACTCTGCAGGGCGAATCGAACCGCCTCTATGGATACGAGGCTCGCTGCAGTGTCGACAATGACGACGTCGAGATCCGGGTCGTGTCGACTGTGTACACTTTGTCGATGGGCCTCTTCTCGGGGGAAATGGTTGACAATTCAAATATGCCACATCCTAAATGCTTGGGAAGCCAAAAAAACCCTGGTACGGAACCAAAAACTTGTGAAAAGGGGCCAAAACTAGGGTTCGAGTATTTGCCGACATCTAAAACTTCGCACTGCGTGCGCACTGCGTGCATGGCATTCCCTTATGCACATCATGGATTTGAATCGCACAGGGCATGGCTGCTTCGCGTGGGAGTGTTGTCAAACTGGGGTAAAAGTGGAAAAGTGGCGCCAAATGGGATGTATCTCTTTCGCCATGTCTCCGGACTCCCTGGTGCCGAAGGTCTTGTCAGTGGAATGCCATGTGTTGTGTCCACAACACTTTGGCAACCTGTCAGAAGGCACACAAGGACATTCATGAAGACTAATATGGCACAACTGGGGCAGTCTTTGGCACGCCTTTGGCTTTAGAAGGGTGTATATGATCTTGGAACGCGGAAAGGAATGCTTGGTGTTCCCTGTGCACTCTGAGAAGGGGACCCCACCCCAGGTGATGTTGGGGTTGGCTCCAAGTGGAGGAAGGTTTGGCTGATGTTCCCTAACTTACTCCCCTGAGACAGGCACAGCTCAAAGCGGTACAACCAGATTGACGGGCAGGAGCGCGCGGCCTGCACGCTGCAAGAAGAGGCCAGTGGAGCCAAACTGAAGTTTATGGGTAAACCTGGGTTTGCAGATCCAGGGGTGACGATGGTTGGGGGCCTGGGCAAGGCAGACCAAAACGGGGTGAGTCAGGATGCATTCCAAAAACTACATCGAACAGGAGAAATGAATGCAGAATCCAGCATATTCGAGTCTTCGACATCGAAAACGGATGTTGGGCCTGCAGATTGCACGGTTTGTACCCCGCCCCCCCCCCCCTTGCGCAAGCATGGCCGTGGTCCCCAAAGTCAAGGCAAAACAGCGGTTCAACGCCCACCCCGTGCTTAGACAAGCCCGTGCGTGCGCGCGACACACACAACAGCATAGCACGGTACATGACAGCAGCCATGCCGGGAACAGCAATGTTAGCCGTGGCCGAACATCACATCAAAACAAACAACATCGGGTTGCAATGCGTGGTACAACGGTGTTATGAACAGAATGCACACTCACAGACATGAATGAGCCCCTCTTTCCCTCTACAAGTGCGTTACAAACACCCAATCCTGCATTCAGGACCACAAAAAACAGCGGTCCCAAAAAATCCTGAAAACGGTGGTTCAACGCCCACTCCGTGCTTGGACAAGCCTGTGCTTGCGCAAGGGCGGGGGGGGGGGGGGGGGTAGGGTTGGACATGGGCCTCGGAGGGTCTCGGGTGTGCGGTTGTGTGCCACAAAGAGGGCTTTTCACAGGTGCAAATGGACTCCAATGTGTTAGGGTTACCGACATTCGGGGAGGTGGAGAGGGAGACATGTGTTCTAGCGATGCTCATGTACGCAGCCTTCTGCCCCAGCGGCGTCCAGACCCCTACCGGCGCCACAGGCAGGGCTAAAAAGTGATTGTTCAGAAACATGGACGCAAGAGGCATTTCAGTGTGGCATGAAAACAGAAACCAACCAAGATTGGGAACTAACCCTAACCCAGCACAGGGTGGAATCCATTCCAGCAGCACAGATGCGCTGTATTGCCGTTAGGTTGGACTCATGTAATGCGGGAAGGTCAGCATATGAAAGCCGGAGGACCATGTTGGCAGCAGACAGGACATCAAATGCGAAGAGCAGACAACGCCCCAGCGATGTCGGAATGTTTCTCAGCGCTGCATACTTTTGGCAGCGGAAGTGACCACTGCGAACGCTGCGCAAGGAGGCGCATGGGGACGTGGGCAGAGAGACAAATCTGCGGGGTTCGACGGACATTGACAAGGTAGCCCGGCTGGAGAAAGGCGCAGAAGTAGACGAGGAAACGGATGACAACTTGGGCCTCATCCGGCCAACTGGTCCAATGCGGACAACCCAAGGAGGCGGAGAGAGTCGGCTTGAACCCCCGCCCCCCTCCCCCAGCCCTCCACATCCCCCAACCACATGTGCCAGTCCCCGCCTCCGCCTCGAGATTTCATGCACCAAAACCGAGACATCCACGGCGTAACGCATGCAGGGGAGGAAGACATGCAATCGCCGCACTGGGCTGGGCGTTCCTTGAAGAAGAGGGACTGACAGGAAATTCGCCATGGACGTCGTCAGAAACAGATGAGCTCTTAAAGGAGCTTCAAGGAGCGGTTGAGGACAGCTTTCTTTGGGTTAGGGTGTTAGGGCCCTGCAAAGGTGTTAGGCCCTTGTAAAGCAGAATGCGGGGCTCCACAGTCACATACACGCATGTCACAGCTTCACTGTATACTGGGTGGTGGGTGCCCAGCTCTTGCTTGGTTAAGGAACGCCTACCGCAGGGCGGAGCATGTGGGAACCCTTCGAGCAACCAGACATTGATGCGGCGACCTGGCGCTGGTCGGGAGCAGTGTGAAACAGCTTGGTCGAACTATGTAGGGCGAAGGAGTGATCACCACACTGCAAAGCAAGGAATGGTCACTGCTGACAAGCAGGACTTGCAGAGTCCCCAGCAAAGAATATCGGGAGATGATAACGCACTGGGCAGTCAGTAATCATGCACTTAAGTATCTCTCGATCTCTTCCCATCTGGTTTTTCAATCTGCGATCCCATGAGATTGCAGTGAAGCGAGAAACGTGGGCAGACTCTGAAAAGTGCACGAGAAGGATGAACAGCAGACCACCTTAAATCCACATTCCCCTCTTGAAATATGCGAATGTACGACGCCTTCATACGACGAGGTCATCCCCAAAGGGAGGGGGCAGGAGCACAAGTGGGATCGCAGGGTGGTTCTTGCGAGAAGAAAGCACAAAAGCACGTCCATGATCAGGCAAGTTGCACGCCCGTGTGTTGAACTGGGCTCCTGGAGCACGCCGCATTTCATAATTTGGTGAGTTCTAGCAGCAACACTGAGAATTCGGGAAATGTCACGTTGCCATCCTTTCGTCCGGTTGCTTTTGTGATTGCCGCGTCAACCTCAGCATCCGACAAGATAAGCCCGTAGTGTTCCCAACTGGCATACATCTTGTGCACCTCGCCCCTGTCAATGTACCCGTCCCCGTTCACGTCATATTTTTCATAAAGGTACCTCAATTGTCGGTCAGATATCAAGTTCTGCCCGATGTTGTGCTCGGCCTCAGGGGGAAGCCGATGCAAGTTCAAATAGTCTTTTGGGCTCTGGTTATCGCTATCCTTTGCGCGAATGTTCGAGCCCCTCTGAATCAAGTACGTGGCCAATACCCTGCGCCCTTGCAAGCAAGCCATATGCAGAGGAGTCCGCTGATCTACATTCAGGGCATCCACTACAGCCCCACTATCAATGAGATAACCGGCAACCTCAGTGTGGCCGTTGAGGCAAGCCACGTGAAGGGCTGTGTTTTCGTGTTGGTTTGTGTTGTGATGCTCCACGTCAGCCCCAAATTTCACCAAAACCCTGACGACTTCTAGGAAGCCAAGTTCTGCAGCAACGTACAAGCAGCGGTCCCCTTCCTCTGTCTCTGCATCCGCATACGCTCCTTGAACCAGCAGTTTCTCAACTGCTTGCGCATCTCCAAAGGCGGTGGCGGAGGCAAGCTGACGATCCCTCCCCTCGAGGAGCATGGCACGGCTGGAGAAAGCATACAGAATCCATTGTAATGGGTTTCATGGGAAATGTGTAGGAGGTGGAGACTTGAACACTGTGGTAAGTCGGCGACGACCTACTCCCCTGAATCCGTCACTGTCGCCTCCCTGCTTCGAAAGCTGGCCCCACCTCCAACTTAAGATCTCTCGATCCCTTCACATGCACCTCTCCAGTGTCTTAACCACCAATGTGCGCACCATTGTGCAGGGTGGTGGTTTCACCCATGGAGGTGGTCGTGGTTAAGAGGACCCAAGGCTGCATTATCCGAGGCAACTTCCAGCAAAAAGCCAAGGCTTCATGGGTGCCCGACTGTCAGCCCCCCCTTCATATCCCTTGAAGGTTCATGAGATCGCAGATTGAAAAACCACATGTTGCTGTTTTGTGAAAGGGGGAAAGGAGTGGGGTCAGCTTTGCCTGCAAATACATACACACGACGCACGCACACGTGCCAACAACCTGATGACACACCAACTTTCTCAACAGTCGGGCATCCCGTTGATCAAGTTTCAGTCGGATGACTCGGGATCCTCATCTTACGGGGCGACACTGCTTGGGCCAGTCCATTTCACTTGTGGCTCTGCAGACTATGACACCAAAGACTCCCTAGAGTTGCTCCGACGGCTATCCGTCTCCAGTCTGTTACCCCGTTCCAATGCAAAAAAATTGTTTTGCAGTGGCGGACTCTTCCCCTCTCCCCCCGCTCATACCTGCGCTCTTCCGGCCAATTATGTGCAATGCCTTCTGCCGTTCATACAACAGGGCCACATGCCACCCCCTCGCCCCCCCGAGCACCAAGGTCACCTCTAGAGCTCCGCAGCGGTGCGAGGGTTGCTCCCCCACCCTCGGGACGACGTCTAGCGACGCTCTTCTCATGCCGGGTTTTCAATGTGCTCCCAAAGATTGCATGTGCTTTCTCTCGCTTCGCCCGTATGGTTCTTCCATGCTTGGCAAATGCTTCTTGAATTTTGTCCATCTCTTGGCACCAGCAATTCCAAGCTGCTTCCCACATCTTAGTGTCTTGCCACCTCTTCCCCCAAGTGCCTGCAAGGGAAAAAAACTCAAAGAAAAGGGGGGGGGTACCGGAGGAATGGAAAAAAGGCCGAAAGTTACCAAATTGTCATCATGGGCAGTGAGTGTCATTTGCTCATCTATCCTTTGCTGGCTTAGAAGCACCAGTTTCTGTTGGGTTGTCATACTTGTGCTACGTACCGCTTCCCTTGCTTGGCTTAATTGCACACGTTCAAAATTCATGTTTGCAAAACACTTTTCCCAACCCATCATTGCATGTGCCAAAGGTAGAAGTCGGACACGCTCCCCACGTTGAAAAACAATTTCCTTTATTATTGATCAACTAGGAACATAATGTGGGGAATACCCCAAGAACATTGCATGCTCAAGCGATGGAGTCATCCAACCACTTCGTGGAAAGCCTTGGCTCAACTTTGCAATTTGCTTTTTTGACAGATGATGCAACACTTCCTCAATGATTCCTTGACCTCCATTGAGTCCAAAATTACATATGCACCAAAACTGTGCACCAAATAACAAAAAACCAATTAATTCGAATACCCAAAGCCGCCTTCACATGAGTATCAAGTATTCACATGAGGATCACCCAATCCTCCCTACTCACGGTTGCAAGCGGTCGCACGCGGTCGTAGGCGGCCACGGGCGCTGGAGATGCCCCTTCTTTTGCCCAAAACCCCCTTTTAAGGGCTCCATGTAAGTGTGCTATGGGTTGTGACCCCTCTACATACATATTTTGTTCTGTGTAACTACGAAGTAAAGGCCCAAAGCGTTTCTCACGCAAAAACTAACTAAAAAACAATTTCAAACGGTAAAAGTTCAATAATTTGCTTGTGCGTGTTTGCTCACCTTGCCATCTCTTAGAATGCCTGCACACATTTGCATGCAAATAGGCGGTATAATTGGTGAAAATAGATGTGTTTCGCAACTTTTACCTCTCCCCTACCCTCCACCCCACTTATATGCCCAATACAGGCTTTTTGCGCGGGCAAAAGGTTTTTTTTTGCATGTTTCCCTGAGTTTAGGACCAACGCAAAAATGGTCATTTACGCTCGCAAAAGGGGGTTATTTACGCACGAACCGAAGTTAAGCTAAGCTATGACGCAAAGAACGCTTTTTACGGACGCAAAATCCAATGCCAGTGATGTTGTGTAAGGAAGTCCTAGAATTAGGTCATCGGATGTACAAGCACGGTATATTGATTCAAAAGCACTCATATGAACCTTTTTAATAAATGCGTATGCAAGAGAAGACAACTTGACATTTCAAGGGAGTGGAATCAGACGTGCACCAATGCACCCGTCAATGATAAGTCTCAACGAGTGCAAGCAAGAGGAAAGATTCTCAAACAAACAACACAAAACGAAGCACTGAAGCACATTCTCAGGCCACACTTTGCTCACAAACTTCGGTGTCAACCATTCCCACAACCAGCACCCACATGCAAGAGACACAAAGCAGAATTCCAGCACAAATGTGTTGGATCAGAATAAATTTGACGACGAATTTTGGAACGCCATGTGCAATGTTCTTCCGCCTCTTTCACAGCAGCCTGACAGTGTTCAAGCGAACCCCAAAACAGGCACGCCGCTTGAGCGACAAGATCTGCAGGGGGCGGCAGAAGATGCGACAAACTGAGAAGTGCATGTCGGCTCAGAATTCCTCCTCCTCCCCGACGATCACAATGATCAAGAAAAAGTTGAAATTCTGATAGACCTCTCGAAGATTCTTGTTCCCTCCGTCTTCGGGACCACCAAATGTTTACGCTTGCAAGGCTTGGGTGGAAGTTCACAACCCATTGATACGGCTCTGTGAGCGCTTGTACCCTTGAGGAACTTCAACGTAGGTGGAGCTACAAAACATAAGGTCTATCCGAAAAAACAAGTTTTTCCAAGAGAACCCAAAACAACAATTTGTTTGTCAGCGGTACGAAAACAATATCAACCCTATAAACCTCATTATATGCACTCAGATTGTTAGTGGCATTCTTTAATGTCCATTGCTGGCGTGTGCATTGCCACTTGAGGAGTGTGTTGGAAAAATTGGGAACGAGAACCACAATAGGTTGTAAATAGCAATAGCATAACAACGTGGCAAATCGTTAATTTTTGCAGCATTGACCAACAGACGCTGAGTGTATTGGTAGTGTGCCTTAGAAACACGCAAGCGCGTAGGAAAAAGGCAAAGTTCCAACCAAAGAGTTTTTTGGTTCCCAGCAAATCACAATGCCGCAGGCGGACTTGAGAATGGGAATCGCCCGACCCCCACCCCCCAAAAAGTTCTCAGATTATCGCCTATTCCGCCCCCCCCACTCCCTCTACCGTGTCTTGTTGCCCATGCTCCGTGCCACTTCTTCCCCTTGTCACGTGCGTGGCAGGCCCTTGATGAGTTTGCGAAGTTTGGTCCTAGTTGCTCCTCCCCTTGTTGCTCCACCACCTCCTGTCCGCTTACTCCCTCTTCTACTAGAGAGAGTTCAAGGGTTGAGGCAGCAAAGCATGTGAAAGTCATCAAATGGGAAGATTTAACCCTCACCCTAGTATGGGAATGTTTCACAAGATGCTGTGTTACTCCTGACCCGCCCCCCCTCTCCGTGTTACTCAAAACTGGGTGGAAACCAAAGAAGCAAAAATACCCGGCAAAAGTAAAACCAAGTGATGGTATCGACCCCCCAAGTGAAACGATTTCTTGCACAGATAAGGAACTTCCATGTGCTCATAGATCAAGTATGAAATAGTTGAAAGAAGGGGATGAAAAGAAAAACCTTTCTCAAATCGACGCGGAGAGGGAGCAAACATAATTTCACTACCCACTGTGTTGGGAAACTTTGGGCAAAAAAATGCACAAAAACGGCAATATCAAAGTTTTCCTGGCATTGAATTGGATATTTCACCACGACCACACTGACTCCTCGGTGTAAGCCCTCCTAATACACGGCGCGAGCAATGGACCATGAGAGCAAAAGCTTGAAGGGCATGAGCATGATAGTAACACAACTGGCCACTGTCTGCCCACCTGGGGGCATGTGGCCGGCATTGTGGGAAAATCCAACCTACGCTGGTCATCATGTGCATATGCACCTCATTGAAGTCAAACATTCGGGAGCATTGGTAGGCCCCTACGACCACCACTGATAGGGATCGTTTCGCAGCATCCTAGTCATTTGGGTCAGGGGTGGAACAATTTGGAGTATATTTGGTTGATTGTCTAAATTCGTTCGTGGGAAAGCCTTTGCCATGTTGTGCAGGCTGCTTAGTCTTTCCTTCCTTGCACTTGAGTGTGGATAATTTAGTGGCGACGGCTCTTGCCTTGTACATTGGAAAGGTGCACTGGTCTTTGTGGTGCTCTGTTGTCGTGCATGAAGAGGGAGCAAGCGGTGTGGTTTCGTGCAAGACGAGGAATCGATGAAAGGATACGCCTTTAAATTACAATTTTTAAATTGTATGGGTTCAGAAACACATATTGCACCAAGCCAAGCTTGACGTACCTCATCCCCTATGCTGTGTTGTCATTGGTGCTCAAGAAAGGGGGGTGCTTTCCTCGGCGTGCATTCAAGGGTAGCAGTTGAGATGCGAGGGAACATGACACGTTACTCGGCATGGTAACATATGCATGCCCTCAATCATGCATGAGAAGAGTCCTTGACTATTATAATTTGATTGTATTACATGAAGATAAGATAAGATGCTCCTCCACCTTCAATGACTTGCAACCCTAATGGAGCATGGTGAGAACAGTGCAATAGAACAATTGCTCACAAAACATGCATCTAGGTGCAAAAATTTGTTAACAGTTTTAGAAAATCAGGTATGTTTCTTTTCAGAGGCACCAGCCAACAAGCGTATGGGGGTGGGCATTGTTTTTGCCTTGTCTTTTGTGCGAACAGCATATACTTTGAGGTACAAGACACATGCTTGTGACGATCATGCATAGCTGGTTTTAGCTAATTGTTTGACTTGGGTACAGCTAACGTGTGGCCACTCACGGAGTCGTGGAGCGACCACACATGATAGCCTTGTGCCCCTGGTTGTTTGAATTTTTGTCAAGTGGTGTTGTGCAGGATGAAAGGCCGTGTACCGAGACCAATGTACACTATGCATGTACGGTGCATGTGCACGTTCACTCGGAGTGTGAGTGAGTGTGTATGGGCGTGCCGGGGATGTAGGCAAATACAGGGCGGCACCCCATGAAGGGGAGGTGCCTAAAGGAACCCCGTGAACCTGTGCCTTGTACTGCTTTTGTCTTCGACAGCCTATGACCGGTTACTGAGGAGTCCTGTTTCTTGTGCCCACTTGCGTGTGATATTGCACCAAGCCAAGCTTGACGTACCTCATCCCCTATGCTGTGTTGTCATTGGTGCTCAAGAAAGGGGGGTGCTTTCCTCGGCGTGCATTCAAGGGTAGCAGTTGAGATGCGAGGGAACATGACACGTTACTCGGCATGGTAACATATGCATGCCCTCAATCATGCATGAGAAGAGTCCTTGACTATTATAATTTGATTGTATTACATGAAGATAAGATAAGATGCTCCTCCACCTTCAATGACTTGCAACCCTAATGGAGCATGGTGAGAACAGTGCAATAGAACAATTGCTCACAAAACATGCATCTAGGTGCAAAAATTTGTTAACAATTTTAGAAAATCCTGGTCCTCCTCTTAAAAGTACATAATGTGAAGGCAACTGTCCACCGATTAAGACCCCACATCTCTCTTTTCTCACAATCATTGACTACCACCCTTTTTGACTTGCTAGGTTGTTGCATTGAACTTGACTACATCATGCTTACTGTAGCCTATGCTTGTTCCTTCTTCACCTTGGGTGTCTATTTATCTCCACTTCTCTCGAGCGATATTGTGTTTTGACTGAGGAGTTGTGCTAGTGCTGAGCGAACTCTTGTGAGTTGGCACACATCGTGAGGTACTATTGAGGCATTGATAGCTACATTGGAAAAAATATACCGACAAGCACCGTATGCTGCTCATCAGAAGTTAAGTTATGTTCAAGTTGGCCGTTCACATGGTTTACAAGAGGTGAACAAGAGGGATACACCAAATGATTTTCCAGGAAGGAGTGAGATGCAAATTTGGGCAAGCACACTTCATTTCCAATGTGTCACTCTCGTTCACACCCTACCATGTTCAATTGATTTTGCTGAGGAGTTGGCGCCTTTTTTCTTTTTGTTTGTCACACTGTCTTTGTGCTTATACCACATATGATCTTATGTGTTCACACCCCACTGTTTCTAGTGCACCATTGCAAAACAATGAAAGGCATGGCTTGAGGCGCCGAGGACGGCGACAGAGTGCGAACATGTCTCCCCCACGCATAGAGTTTACGATTCAGCCAAGTCTTTTGTGTTACCGTGAGCAACACCCGTCCTTCGTGTGCCACCAATTTGCCCGATTTCAGTCTATGAACCATTGTGAAGAAGGTGGGGATGACCGGTCACCAAACATGGGTATGACTTCAGCCTGTTGGTCAAGTGGGAACACTTTCCACTCTCAGTCACTTTCCCTGTTGCGTTTCAGCCTATGGCCGGCCATTGAGGATTTGTTTCGTGCCTGCTTTGTGCAAGCGTTGAATAATGTTGCTCTGCTGAACTAGTTGTTCAATTTCTTACGCACTTGGTACTCTCTTCTCTAAACCCTTGGCACAATAGCACATAGAAGCAAAAAGAAATGGTTATGATTTACATTGCCCGTAGTGCCCAAGTGTAGGCGAAGATTGCAACATCATGCACTTTTTCAGGTTATGTGGGCTAGTGGATGACACATGTGTGTGCTTTGCGAGCACGCACGTGCACGTACATTTGCACATGCACCTGCACAAGCACGTACGCACAAGCACACATTTATGGACCCTACCAATGCTACATTCGACAGGGTTATGGCCGTTTGAGATTCTGCTTTTGCTTTGTTGCTATTGTTGTATGTGCTTCCGTCACCATTGAGCTTGTGCTGTGCCGTTACATTTGTATTGTGTCGTACGATGAGAAGATCAATTTGCCTTGCACTATGTCACCGAAACTTTCTTCAGTCTTGGATGCATTTGTGAGCATTTTTGTTGCCCGTGCTGCCCGAAGGTACCATGTCAGTTGGATGTAGTCTTGTGTTGTGGGCACATAGATGTACCTGCCCGTCAACTGTACCACCTTGCACCAGTGCATATCACAATTGGGCCGGCATTTTGGTTGTCTCTTGCATGGTAACTGTGCAAAATACACACCTTTGTGCACATATCACCCTTTTTGTTGCATTTTGCCAAAACAAAAAGCACCATCCTTGTGCAAAAGACACCTCCCCTAGTGCAAATGACATCATGTTTTTGTGCATTGTTACAAATGCATGTCATGTTCAACACACGTATATCAGAATGTGGGCCTTCAAGGTACCGTGACATATACTTTTTCAAAAACATGCTGAATGTGCTTCGGACCTTGTTGGAACCATTTGGGATATTACAAGACTTTTTTCCGGGACATCAACAAACTTTTTTACACACAATCAAGCAAAGCAGCAAAGCGTGAGCACTACAGCTGCACAATGGCCAAGATTGTCTAAGATGGAAAACTTTTCATCTGGGCGCGTTGCCCAGGGTTTCTCTCTCCCCCCGTGTTGACCTGGGTGCTGTACCTGCCCTCCTTGTGAAGTCCTATCAACTTTGTGGGGCACCTTTGTCCTTAACCAGCAATTTGCGCACCATTGTGCAAAGCAGTGGTTTTAAACACTACCCATGGAGGTGGTCATGGCCACAGAAGAGGACCCAACACTATCCAAGGCTGCATTGTCCGAGGCAACTTCTTGAAAAAAACCAAGGCTTGAACAACTGGACACTGGCCACAATAGATGCTGAAGCATAGGATCAAACATTTCCAACCCATGGTCAATACACATTGGGACAAGGACATAACGAAGGTTTAACTAGCGGGCATGGATCTCGTGCCCCAAAGCAATGGCCTATGTAAGACGAAGAAAGACAAACTTCAGCGGCCACAATGCCCATGATGCAGGTGCGAGAATTGGTACAAACTAAGGGCACACCGAGCACCAAAGAGGCCCAAGAAAGCTGCTCATAGATGCATTTGAGGCTGAGTACAAGAGGATACGAATGTAAAGTGTGATTCATCTCCATCTCTCCTTTTGCTCGCACCACCATTCACTTCCTCTCTGGGCCTGCGCCTAGCCGCGGCGGGGTGGCTGGGAGGCTTTGGAAACCCCCCCCCCTCCCCCCCCCCCCCTGGCTGGCTGGCTGGCTGGCTGGCTGGCGCGCCCTTGGAAAACACTCAAAATACGTAGTGCACCATTGAACCGCCTCTTCTCACGCATGGTCACAAATCGGAACGCCTCATTATAACAAACACCTAAACAGCTAAATTAAAGCATGAACCAAGAAAAACAAGTTTTGGCCTCTCTATATGATTGTGGCAAGTGTGAGCGGACCGCGTCCCATCTTGGGACCCCAACGCGGATGGGGCTCGGCCATTCTAAATCCCCGGTCCTGTCGACACATTTTTTCCTATTTAAAAAATGCATGCACTGGGGCATCTCCATGCATGCTTGCCGACGTTAGTTGGACACGGGGACGCTACAACACAATGCCACGGCAATTGTGTTGGTGATTGTGCAACTGGACCACTAGGTCCGGATTCCCACACAAGCAAACAACCCAAAACCCCATCCCAATGCATGATGTGCCTTGTTTAAAGGGAAGGAAATTTTACCACACACTCCATGGATCGGTGACATCATCTTGAGATCTTGAGAGCAAGGGCGGTGAGGCAAACATGCATGTACAAAGCAATGGTGGCTTGCTGGGTGGCTGGCTAGGTGGCCGGCTGGGTGGCTGGCTGGCCGGCCGGCCGAAACCCCCCCCCCCCCCCCGCTGGCTGGCGCAGCTCCTCTCGCATGGCCTCCACACTCATATCCGTTCAACCACATACTTGTGCTCAGACGTGAAAATTTAGAGACCTAGAATCACCTACACACCCAGGTTGTATTGTAATAGTGCAAACCACACCATGCTATCCTGATTCATGACAAGCAGAATGCTGGAAACTAAGATTTAAGGTCATGTTTGGGCATAACGTCCCATGGGTAGTCTGCTTGTGACACTCCGGCAAAGCTAAGGAGTGTGCGAACAAAAGAAAGCGCGTTTTCAAATGATCATGAACCCTCGCGACTGTCAACCAATACAACGAGTACAAACCATCCCTCAACCACCAAGCAGCGCACTGGATCTGCAGTTACCAATAGGCAGTTGATGTTGCTACTTGACCATTTATGCATGACTTACAAGAGCAGAGCATGATCAACACCGCAAATTGCTCACATGTACATGAAGCGAAGCGAGTGACAAAATGTGCGGCTTGTGTTCATGCTTGGTTGAAACGCAACTCTCTACGCTTTCTGAAACCTCCCATTAAGCTTAAATCCATTAACCCCATTAAAGCTCACAGTAAAGCGACCTACATTGGTATTCTATGTATGAACAAAGGAGTGCAATGGCATCAAAGCCTAAGAGGGCGTACAAGCATGGCCATTACAAAACAGACAATGAATTCTAATGGGCACTAGGTGCCCATTGTCACAACAATATCCAGAATGAATGCCTCGATGAATTGCGCAAATTTTTTTTGCCTTCTGAACACCCGAAACAAGCGCAGACATACGAGAACTCAACTTGGGTGTTAAGAAAGGGCCCAAAGCGTTTCTCAAGCAAGAACCAAGTAAAACCCAAGTAAGAATGGAAAAACATTCACGATTTGCTTTGTGCGTGTTTTGGCCACCTTGCCATCTCTTACGGTGTCTAAGCAACACATTTGGATGCAAAAAGGCTGTATAACTAGTGGAAACGGCTGGCTTTTGCGACTTTTTTGGCCTCCCCATCACGCTCCCCCCACTTATGTGCCCAATACAGGTGTTTTGCCCGCGCCAAAGGCCATTTTGCCTGCGCAAAAGGCCCATAGTGCAGCCAGCTGTAAAGGTGCATGGCTACATTGAAGTTTGATTGTTTGACGACCTGACCAGGATCTGGGTAGGGGAGGGGCTGTTTTGTGAAGATGCAGCATTTTGCGAGTTTGAGGGCCTTTTGTGTGAACGCAGCTGTCTCTTTCTGTGGGTACATATCTTTTTGTGGGCTGCCCCACAGTGCTGGCGTCCATGATCCTGGCCCTTCCCCAAAGTCTTGCCAGAGGGTAGGGTCCCAGCTTGCTCTGACCAGTAATCTGTGTACCATTGTGCAAGGGTGCAGGTACAAGGGATACCTGTGGCGATGGTGATGGACCCGGCTGCGGAATGCCCTGAAATGCTATCGCTGCTGTGGGTCGTGCCCCTGTACATAGCCAAACGCCGGTACAAGCAAGGAGAACACTGGGCAGGGCAGGGAGGGACACTATGCCGATGTTTAGCATAAAGCTTGGTAAGAGACGGGTTGTGGCAAAACCAAATGCATTTACATTGTACTTGGCAGGTTCCATGTCTTTGAGCTGTTGAGCCCTGCTCGCTTGCTTTGCATTGTGCTGCACAGAGTTTTTGCATGAGGTTGAACCAAGATGTAGATGTATGCTTTCACTCGATTTTTTTTGAAAAAATTGACACCTTTTTCTCTATTTGCATCCTCAATGGGCACCCTTTGGTGAGTCCGCATGAGTGCACTGGTGTCTATGTCTTGACCTTTTGAAGTGTCTCCGCTCTAATTGGTGCTGTCAAGTGCCCCTAGGCTTCTGAACCACCCGGATAACATTGGCGCCGTTCTAAAGGTCCAAGGTCGATCCTAACAACACTGAAATGTTGTGATCCCAGACACACATGGGACATTGGGGAACAAACCGAAAGGCGAAGCTCAGAGCACGGTCATGTCAATTTGTATGGAGTGCCTGTCATGTGTGGTGGTGCTGTATGGAACTCAAGACTGACCTGGTAGTTTATTGCATGCGTTCTGCATATGCATGAACAGATCAAGGGATGTTGAAAATGTGCATGTGCAGTTATTGGATTGCCACGAGACTTCAAAACGCTGCATAGTATCCGGGGCATGGGCCCGAGGATATCGGCAGATATCCGGGGCATATGACCCGGGATACAGCAGCGGTGATATCCTGGGTCATATGCCCCTAATATGTGCTGATATCCATGGGGCATGTAGCAAATCATCAAACTTGTAGATTTGATCACCGCCAACAACAAAATCACCTAGGGTTGTGACCAATCAAGGAAGCCGCCTTTCCGAGGAGGTTCCACTTCTTAACCGAAAAAAGCGCTATTCTACCCAAAATCACCGCAAAGACAAGGAGAGGGTTGAAAAGGCTGCCCACATTCTTTCGCGCTACCACGACCCTGATAAGGAGGAAGGTGAGGTAAAAGCGGAACCTTCTATTGCTACTGCTACTTTTGCTCCTCCTAAGGAAGAGAAGGCCTCTAATAGTGCCACTTTGTCACCAAAGCGTGAGGTAGTGTGTGTTAGCCTCAGTCCAGTCAAAGCAGAGAAGAAACGGAAGGATGGGACACCTTCTCCATCCTCTCCAAAGATGGTCATTGATCTAACAGCGGAGGAAGAGTATGCCACCTTCCCGTTGACACAATTGAGTGAGAAAGAACCTTCTATATATGTGCTCAATGAGAAAGAGAGCATTGTACATGAACGTGAGATGTACCGTTGTGCATGGGCCGC
Organism: Eutreptiella sp. 'Long Island Sound 2002'; assembly: GCA_964036045.1. Classification (NCBI taxonomy): domain Eukaryota; phylum Euglenozoa; class Euglenophyceae; order Eutreptiales; family Eutreptiaceae; genus Eutreptiella; species Eutreptiella sp. 'Long Island Sound 2002'. The sequence continues at coordinate 1,178,743 of OZ038387.1, forward strand.
CCCAGCAACACCTGCCAAGGCCCTAGTAAGTCAGGATTTGTCTGGTATTCCATCTCCTTTTGCCCGGGCTGCATTTGAAGAGCAACCCAAAAAAAAGGTGAAAAAGGAAGTGCAGGTGAAAAAGGAAATGCAATGTTACCGTTATGATTATGCCATTAAGAAGAATGCAATTGGTGGCCAACGGCGTGTCACGTGTGGCATTTGCCATGCTTTGTACCATATGTCTTGTGCCAAGCTCAGGTTTCCTCCAAAGTTTGGTTCCTGGGCCTACGAATCTTGTGTCACCGACATGATTGGCTCCCAATAGACCATCTATATGTGCCTACATTCCATGTTTGTAGAGAGCTTACTTTCAGCACCATGAGAGAAAAGGTGTCTCGGATGGGTTCCACTCGAAGTGTTGAGGCATCAAGGGCGAAGGGTTGCACGCAAGGATCCCGGGTCATATGCCCTGGATATCTGCCGATATCCTCGGGCCCTAATGCCCCGGATATAAGAATTGGGCCTAATGCCCCGGATCTTTGAGCTGTATCCTGGGGAATATACTACTATATGGGAGTGTAGCAAGGGGGCCAGGGGGAGGGATAGGGTGTTGAGCTGTGTGCATGCCCCTGTGGGATCATTTTTTAAGCTCCCAAGCTTCATGGACAGTGCGTGCACGGTGCATGGTCCTTCTTATCAGCAAATGATACTAGCAGTTTTTTGGCAACACCACGAAAGGGATGGGGAGAAATAGGAGTGACAACATACACAAAAAAATTTCCACAAGTGTGTGTACACAAAAGCATGTATGTGTGTGTACATTGTTTGCAATGAATGCATTCTATGCACCCTATTTCAGACCCTACCATGCTCAATTGATTTTGGCTGAGGAGTTGGTGCTTGTTTGCCTGCTGGAGTAGTTATCCCCCGGATATCGACCGTAGATATCTAGGGCCAATTTTTGTATAGAATCATGTCCTTCATAGAGATGTTCCTGGGCAGGGTGCAGGTACTTCAAGTGCAGTTCCAAGTGGAGCCAATGCAAACTTCTATCCCAAAGGATGGATGTTCTGGGCCCCTAAATGCAAGTGCAAGGGATGTGGGTTTGAACACATTTTGTGTACACGTCACTCAGAGATCTCGGAGTTGTCATGATCGTGTTTCTGCTTCTTGTTGCATATGGTCTCGTATGGGTGGCACCCCCCATCGTGCACCTATCGCGCAGAGGCCACGGCCGAATCCGTGGCCTCCGCGAGCATGATGTGCAACTGCCCAAAGCATTGCAGATTCTGAAGTTCTTCGTCACCGCCCAGGCCGCCCTCATGAGTGCCTCTGCTGTCACCTCGTACATTTCTGGCGGTCAAGTCGAAGTCGTTGTCGCAGCAGTGCTTGTGCTGTTGAGCCTCGCTGTACTTGGGTCGTTCTGGTTGCACGATTCCACCATCCTTTCGCGGTGCAGGACTTTCGTATCTGCTGTTACGTTTGTGACGTGGCCCGCCGTCCTCTTCGCCATGGAACCGACCTGGCCACGGCTCCTCGGCATCCTCATTGCTCATGGCCTGGGCGCCTTTGTGATGGATATTCTTTGTTGTCCTCCAGTGTTTGCCCTCTTGCTGACTTCAGGATCAGTAGCCGTGCCAGCGGTATTCTGTTGGTCCTGGGATCCCGGAGACCTCAACGCTTTGGTGGAAGTGACAATCATCCTGGTCCTACCGATCATGTTTCTGGTGGGCAGCGCATGCCACTACGTGCGGTGCATCCGCCGGGAGCTGCAGTCCACAGATGCGGACCGTTGCGAGGTTCGAGACGACCTTTCCGACGTTCTGAGCACCATCATGATGATAAAAGACGGGATGGCAGACGAGACGCTCGACGACTTGCTGGAGGCCATGCCGGCGCTGCGCGTCCCCGTTCCCGATCCCCTGTTCCACAGCAACGAGCCCCTGCGACGGCCGGTGCGGCACACCAACCCCTTCAACATGGCGGCACTACTCAGCGCTGTTGTCGAGGATACGAAAAACATGGCGACGGGCGTCGTCGTCCTGCTTAGCACGGCCATCTCGGAGACGGATATGTTGGTGGGCTCCGAGTACCGGATTCGGCGGGCCTTGACGATCGCAATGCAAAATGCCGTTCGGTCGAACCGCACAGGGTCTGTGCTGCTTTCTGCGGAATCCTCCATCTCGACGAGCACCGGCCCAAGTTCCCCGCGTCTACGACTGTGCGTACAGGAGATCGGGGCAGCGTTGCCCCAGCAATACTTGGAGCAGCTGGTTCGGTTCATCAGCAGTGATGCCCCCGACATGGCGGCCGGACAGGAACCACTCCGCTTGTGGATCTGCAACCGGATGGTGTCTGCAATGGGGGGCAAAATGGAGATCGCATCAATGAAGACCGGTCCGAACCCGGGCTTCGGCGTCATCTTTGACCTCAGCCTGGAGTACTGGCTGGACCCCGATCTGACGGAGAAGTTGGACCACCTGGACAGCCTCGACCCGCCTTCAATTTTTGCCGGGGAACCTGTCCGCGAGCACTCCATTTTCAGTTTCAGCCAAAGCCGTAGTTGGGGCTCAGTGGAACTCCCGATGCGGGACTCCCGGCATCCGTCCAAAGAGCTCCTTTCGCAGTTGCTCGCCGAGGCGGAGAAGATTTCCCGTTGCGGGTCACCTGTGGCGGAGCAGACGTCCCTGGCACACCTGGGGCGGTATGTGGTTTCTCCCAAGGAGGCACACACGGAGGCATCCACCTCAACGAGGCATCCCATGGAGGAGCGCCGAAGCCTGTCACCAGGTGAGGACGCCGTGCCGTTGCCCAGGTCCAGCGCAGCGGGAGATGCCTCATCGCTGCCTGGAAGCCCGATGCTGGGCCACACTCCGAGGCTCCGCGCCCTCACGGCAAAGCTACCGCCGTTCCCAGGGCTTGAACCGGCGGAGCACGCCCCTTGTGCGTCCACGTCCGGGGGCCCCTCAAGGCAGAGCGAGGGGATGCCGTCGGGGAGCGCCCTCCCAGGCAATCTTTTGGAGCCCGACGCCCCTCGACTGTCAACGTCTGCCTTCAAGAGCGTGGCTGAGCGAAACGAGGGATTGCCGGCCATCTTCGCGGAGTCTGGAGACGCGGAGACGCGGAGGAAGAGCGCACAGCCCGTCGGCCCTCCGCAGAGTTTGCTCGGTCCTGACGGCGGTACCGATGCCACTACCGCCGCGGGCAATCCTCGCCCCCTTCCTCCGTCCTCCAGCTTAGATTCGAACCAGCAGACCACTTCTGATCACCCGTGCAACAGCCAAATCTCCCTGGCGCCGAGCGATGATTCGACCAACCCCCTGCAGCCCAAGCGCAGTTCCCGATCTAAGTCCCGATTGCTGTCGAAGTCCGTCAGCGGCAGCGCGCTGCGCCGCCTTCTGCGGGACCGGGCGCTGTCCGGCCCCCGCCACAGGCACCCCCCGAGCAGCGAGACCCCGGTGGACCACATCTGCCACTCGCAGTCCATGCCCGTGGGCATGACGGCCCTTCCGCCGCTCGCCCCGAACCCGATCGCGGTGCTGAGCACCGGGACCCAGGAAGACCACATCAAGTTCCTGTCCAAGCACCAGTTCGGCCTGCTCTTCATCTCCCGCGACCTCGCGAGCCTGCGGGAGATGGCCAACGTGTGCAAGTCCCTGGGCATCTGCGTGCGGTGTGCCGTCAGCGGGAAAAGCGCCGAGGCGATCTTCCAGCGCCACCCCGACATCGAGGTCGTGATCATGGACCAGGGCGACCAGCTGCTCGTGCAGCGGATGGAGCTGGCCCAGTGCCTGCGGCAGCAGGCCCACGGCCGCCGGCTGGTGATCTTCTCCCTGGTGCTCGTGCTGAACGGGAAGCTGCTCCGGCTGCTGTCCGACTTCCCCGTGGGCCTCGTGGACCATTACTTCTCGAAGCCCCTCTCGGTCGCCAAATTGCTCACCGAGCTGCAGCACTTCCTGTCGGACCCGCAGGCGAGTGACGCGCCCGCGATGGAGTGGGCCCACATCACCCCTCCAGCCGTCCTGGACCCGCCCTCCCCCGTCAAAGAGTGAGCCAAATTTTCTTCCGGGGCTTGGGCCGATCAAGAATTTTCTCTGGCGCCTTTGGCGACAAGCAGTTTGGGCCAAAAAAGTTCTTCGGCGCCTTAGGCGCCTCTGAAAACCCCGCACCACCCGGGGGGGGGGGGGGGGTCGTGCTGGTTTATGTTCTTTGAAGAGACGCCAATGTTTGAAATGCAGCGGTAAACTTGTAACAGGTCCTGTGTTCATGGCATGGCTGGCCCAGTCTGAGCGGGCATTTGCTGTGTTTATGCTGCAGGCCGGCAACGTGTGCTGCTACTATTCCCTACAGACATTGGTGAAAGGCGCCTAGGACCAGACATTCCGGTTCGTGATCAGCCTTGATCTCTTTTTGGCTGTGCAATGCTGTTGCTTGCGCAATTTCTCTGAGCGCAATCACCACTTGACACACTCACGTGTCACCGCACGGGGGGGGGGGGGGGGCTGGACCGCCCCCCTCCTTTGACAGAAGCCCTGCTCGCAGCCTTCACGTCACAGGGGCATAGTGCCTGGGGACTATGTGAATGCTGCGGGGCACGGGAGACGCCGCGGGGCGGTGTGTCACTGGGGCCAGGGCCAGCTGCACTCCTCGACTGCCCTGCGGCACATGGGCCGTCGCTGGGGCTGGGGCTGGAGCTGGCTCTCCGGGGCCGAAGAGGCTCTCCTGAGGTGGGTTGCCTGCCCCGGGGCACGGCTGGTGCCTCTATGGTGGCGTCTGGGTTGCTCGCCGGGTGCTTTGCAATGGTGGGGGTGTACCTGGGGCACTTGGGAGGGTCCTGGCACCGTGCTCATGCGGGGCCCTCGAATGCTCCATCTGATGAAGTCTGGGGCAATGTCAGGCACATGCCCGCGTCAGAAAGGCGTTTTGGTGTAGCTGTGTCTCCTGGCTGTTTGGGCTGTGACTGCCTTCTGCTGTAAGAAAAAGAAACTCATGCATTCCAGCAAATCAGATCGTGTTGGGTGGTTGGGCAATGACGGATCAGCAGCAGAGCAGGAGGGCAAATGCCAGTTCTCAGGGGGCGTTAGCTTCGATTCATGCGAGCACAATGAAGCCCGCTGGATGGCACTTGTGACAATAGTAATAAGTGCAGGGACACTGCACAGCGTGTCAATGATCCCATGGACACCAATCGCAATAAAAAGGTGAAAGCACCTACCAGCAGATCCTTTGGTCGCATGCCACATGGCAAAACTGCACGGTGCGCATCCCGCAGCTCAGGCAAACCCTCTCCCTCCAAGCATTTGCCAACAGCCCGCATGAAACTGCACCTTGCCCTGCTGGCTTGCAACAGGACTGCTATTGTCCTATTTCTATCCGAAGAGCGCAGCAGTGACTTGTGAGACGGTGCACATATCTGCCCCCTGCCCTTGTCCAGTAAGCGGCTCCCAAAATGGGACTTGGATTTCATAAAGCGGGTACTCTGGCGCAAGCTGCCAGTAGGAGTGCGACAAGAACGACTGGGGGGGAATTTGTGCCCGATGGACAGGAGGTTGGAAGACCATCGGCATGTGCTGAAGAACTGCTATTTTTCGGGATTCATGTTTGATACGGTACGCAAGGCCTTTGGCCTGGTACAGCGGGAGGGGGGGGCACTGGAACCGAGTCGCCTCCTGCTGGACGAGCCTCTGTTGTCCCTCCAAAGCACGCAAGGCGTGGTGCTATGGGCAGGCTTGCGGGCACAGTGGCGGTTGCGCTGTGAGGTTAAATATCAGCGGCAACAGGTGTCCCTGCATGACTTTGTGGCGCTGTGGGTGGCGGGGCTGGAGAGTTGGCGCAGTGAGCGTAACATGTCATGCAGTAGATCGGATCTGCAACACCTCATCGCACAGTTGCAGGCGTGGGGGGAGTCCCGGACGATGTTTTGGAAGGCGCCTCAGGCACCCACAACAGCCCACACGCCATCCACGCAGCTCGATCCGCTTCAAAAGAAGGAGGCAAAGTGGGGGGGGTACAAGGCGACACTGCTGAAGGAGCTGGGGGACATGCAGGCACAAGGGTGGGAGGTGGTGTATACCGATGGGTCAGCAAAGCGGGTAACGGGATGGATGCAGGCAGGGTATGGGGTGTGGTTTGGGGAGGGCTCATCCCGCAACTGTCATGCCTGTGTCCCGGCACACGAGCGCCAGAGCATCAGTCGGGGGGAGTTGAGAGGAGTCCTGCGAGCGCTCCAGGACCGGCGACCAGGGGAACGCATGGTAGTGGTGTTGGACTCCGAGTACGTGTATAAAGGGGTAGTGGAGTGGTCGCCCAAGTGGCGCCGACATGCCTGGCGCTGCTCAACAGGGGAGGTGGGGCATCGGGACCTGTGGGAGGCAATCCTGTGGCTGCGGGAGTCCGCGGGTGGGGACGTACGACTGCGATGGGTACCCTCACATTTGGCGGTGCCGGGGAACGAGGCGGCAGATGCGCTCGCGGAGAGGGGGAGAGAACTACACCCAAACAATCTGTTGCCGCTATCCAAGCGACGCAGGGTCGCGGAGTGGGACGAGCTGGGGTTGGAACCAATGGTAGAAACCGAGCCACGATCCGATCCGGACACAGGGGAGGATTCGGGGGCGGGGACGTCGGAAGACGAAGAGGTGCTGTCCGTGTCATCAGCAGAGCTGTCCGGGGGCGGATTCTCCACTGATGTCAGTGATCGGGCACGGGAGAGGGCGCAGGAGTTCGGCAACATGGGGGTGTGGGACACAGATTAAAGTACGGATGTCAGTGACAGCCGGAAGCGTAAGGGCAGGAGGGTAATCAAGACTTCCTGATACGTGGCCTAAAGGCACGTGCCTGACCATAAACTAACCGGAGGTGGCGCCAGAGGCGCCTTTCTGGACCGATGGGACAATGTGTGGTGGCGCCTGACGGCGCCTTGCTGGACAGCACGAACAATGTGTGTCGCGGCTCCGCCGCGTGATACTTGCTGATTGAGGGCATAGGTCTGTCGGTGGGGACCTATTGCTGAACTTTCCACTGTTCTATGGCCAGTAAGCGGCTGCGCGTGACGGTTCCCTCACCCCCCCCCCCCCCTGCAGGGATGCATGTCAGGTCTACTGAGCAACAGGCTCGGTGTGCCACTTTTTATGATGCGAGTAGTTCACCTTAAAGAGCTGCATATGCTCAACAGAGGCCACAGGAATGGGCTCTCCAGTCTGAACGTTGGAAATTGACGACAGCATTAGGAGAGTCCGTGTCAATATCATTGACATTCATGGCTGAAATTGCGAAAAGCTAACTGTTCTGCATGATACAGGGTACAGTGCAGTGCCTTCCATGCAAGAAACTTAAAGTACAAAGCAATGCACCAACAGCAGTACCTCGTCCAACCAGCAAACACACAGGAGAACCTCAAAATCTAACCTTCTTAGAAAAGTTGGAAAATGGACAGTAACGGTCAGCACAAATCCATGGCCCAGCAAATTACCACTACCGGAAGCTTGCCGCAAGATGATTCCGAAATTGGGAAAAAGTGGGGAAATGGGCAGTTGTGCATGTCTTGTTTGTCAAAAGCCGGTGCCAATGAGTCCCTGGTAGCGGATGACACCCACACTGATGGTTCAGTGGATAGTTGGGTTCCCAGGTACATACCCACGCCACGCCCGGACGCCGGGGACCTCCTTTTTTCCGATATCGTCCCCCAATTTCCCCCCCTTTTCCGCATTTCTTGCCATTTCCCCCAATTTTCCAATATCTTCCCCCAAATTCCCCCAATGTTCCCCTTTGCCCCCCAGTTTTCCTCCGGAACGTTGTTGGGGGGCTTATTGCCAGCTGCGTCGGCAATTCCTTTCCCGTTCCGGCTCTGGCCAATGTGTTTGTCTTGCATGGCCTGCAGACCCAGCCCCACTACTTTCCAAAGAATGCGCAAAAGCGCAACCTTTAGGAGCACAGTCAAGCACTGCATCTCTCGACCTGTGAGCCGGGTTCTCCATAACAACTCAGCACCAGTGGGGGCGGCGGGGGGAGAGGGGAGCCTCCACACTGTAGTTTCTCTGGTGCCAGTTCATCGAGCCCTCCAGTGCATTCCCTTCGGGGTACCTCATCTGTCAAGGTGAGGGGTGCCTGTGGCAATGTCACGGAAGAGCTTTTTCTTCTGAATCTGTTGCTCTGCAGCCGTGTGCATTGCAGCGTACTGGTCAGCAGTCAACATCTGCATCCCGCAGCGGGGGCAGAGCTCGCCCCTCCCCCTTAAGTGATTGGGAAAATTGTCCTCCAGGCCTTCGGGGCAATTTTCCGTCGTGCAGTAGTTGACAGCGTCCCAACTCACCCCACCTACCAGAGCCCCCGCCTTACGTGGCACTCTGCCTGTGACATGAAGTCCAATGCTCATGATTGGGGAAATGGAAGTTGTTGATCATGCGATCGCACCGGCCGGGTGGCCCATGCCTTTGCTTGTGTCCCTTTGCCTTGCCCACTTGTGTGCGGCACTCGGGCCTCGGCTGACTTACGTTGGTTGCGCATGCTCTGGAAGATTGCCCGTGATGGGGTGACCCTTGTGGTCTGCTGTCTTTGTGTGACTTTGTCAATGTGTTGCTGCATGACCGGACGTTGCCAAGGGACGCCCGGCAGATTTCCTCTTGGGGCAAATGAGGGTGCTGCCCGCGCACTGCGCACACTGCGTCAATAAAGTATCCCGGGTTTTAAGCCACGCTGCAGAGCATAGCCCCAGGACTTGACACGGAGTGATGTGGTGACTTGCAGCACCACATGTGCACCGGGGCTCATGGACACAGCCAAACGCACACGCCCCGGCGCACTGCATGCACCGTGTGGGCGGCACCCTCAATTGCAGGCACATTCCCATTCCCACACTGCTGGGGGGCAGTGGGACTCCTTCTGTGCACTGCCACATTGCTGGGGAGCAGTGGGCAGTGGGACACCTTCTGTGCAGTGCCACATTGCTGGGGAGCGGTGAGCAGTGGGACACCTTCTGTGCAGTGCCACATTGCTGGGGAGCGGTGAGCAGTGGGACACCTTCTGTGCAGTGCCACATTGCTGGGGAGCGGTGAGCAGTGGGACACCTTCTGTGCACTGCCACATTGCTGGGGAGCGGTGAGCAGTGGGACACCTTCTGTGCAGTGCCACATTGCTGGGGAGCGGTGAGCAGTGGGACTCCTTCTGTGCAGTGCCACATTGCTGGGGAGCGGTGAGCAGTGGGACACCTTCTGTGCAGTGCCACATTGCTGGGGAGCAGTGGGACACCTTCTGTGCAGTGCCACATTGCTGGGGAGCGGTGAGCAGTGGGACACCTTCTGTGCAGTGCCACATTGCTGGGGAGCGGTGAGCAGTGGGACACCTTCTGTGCAGTGCCACATTGCTGGGGAGCAGTGGGACTCCTTCTGTGCAGTGCCACATTGCTGGGGAGCGGTGAGCAGTGGGACACCTTCTGTGCAGTGCCACATTGCTGGGGAGCGGTGAGCAGTGGGACACCTTCTGTGCAGTGCCACATTGCGGGGAGCGGTGAGCAGTGGGACACCTTCTGTGCACTGCCACATTGCTGGGGAGCAGTGGGCAGTGGGACACCTTCTGTGCAGTGCCACATTGCTGGGGAGCAGTGGGACTCCCTCTGTGCACTGCCACATTGCTGGGGAGCGGTGAGCAGTGGGACACCTTCTGTGCAGTGCCACATTGCTGGGGAGCGGTGAGCAGTGGGACTCCTTCTGTGCAGTGCCACATTGCTGGGGAGCGGTGAGCAGTGGGACACCTTCTGTGCAGTGCCACATTGCTGGGGAGCGGTGAGCAGTGGGACACCTTCTATGCACTGCCACATTGCGGGGAGCGGTGAGCAGTGGGACACCTTCTGTGCACTGCCACATTGCTGGGGAGCAGTGGGCAGTGGGACACCTTCTGTGCAGTGCCACATTGCTGGGGAGCAGTGGGACTCCCTCTGTGCACTGCCACATTGCTGGGGAGCGGTGAGCAGTGGGACACCTTCTGTGCACTGCCACATTGCTGGGGAGCGGTGAGCAGTGGGACACCTTCTGTGCAGTGCCACATTGCTGGGGAGCGGTGAGCAGTGGGATTCCTTCTGTGCACTGCCACATTGCTGGGGAGCGGTGAGCAGTGGGACACCTTCTGTGCACTGCCACATTGCTGGGGAGCGGTGAGCAGTGGGACTCCTTCTGTGCAGTGCCACATTGCTGGGGAGCGGTGAGCAGTGGGACACCTTCTGTGCAGTGCCACATTGCTGGGGAGCAGTGGGACTCCTTCTGTGCACTGCCACATTGCTGGGGAGCGGTGAGCAGTGGGACACCTTCTGTGCACTGCCACATTGCTGGGGAGCGGTGAGCAGTGGGACACCTTCTGTGCAGTGCCACATTGCTGGGGAGCAGTGAGCAGTGGGACACCTTCTGTGCACTGCCACATTGCTGGGGAGCAGTGGGCAGTGGGACGCCTTCTGTGCAGTGCCACATTGCTGGGGAGCGGTGAGCAGTGGGACTCCTTCTGTGCACTGCCACATTGCTGGGGAGCAGTGGGCAGTGGGACACCTTCTGTGCAGTGCCACATTGCTGGGGAGCAGTGGGACTCCCTCTGTGCACTGCCACATTGCTGGGGAGCGGTGAGCAGTGGGACACCTTCTGTGCAGTGCCACATTGCTGGGGAGCGGTGAGCAGTGGGACACCTTCTGTGCAGTGCCACATTGCTGGGGAGCGGTGAGCAGTGGGATTCCTTCTGTGCACTGCCACATTGCTGGGGAGCGGTGAGCAGTGGGACACCTTCTGTGCACTGCCACATTGCTGGGGAGCGGTGAGCAGTGGGACACCTTCTGTGCAGTGCCACATTGCTGGGGAGCAGTGGGACTCCTTCTGTGCACTGCCACATTGCTGGGGAGCGGTGAGCAGTGGGACACCTTCTGTGCACTGCCACATTGCTGGGGAGCGGTGAGCAGTGGGACACCTTCTGTGCAGTGCCACATTGCTGGGGAGCGGTGAGCAGTGGGACACCTTCTGTGCAGTGCCACATTGCTGGGGAGCGGTGAGCAGTGGGATTCCTTCTGTGCACTGCCACATTGCTGGGGAGCGGTGAGCAGTGGGACACCTTCTGTGCACTGCCACATTGCTGGGGAGCGGTGAGCAGTGGGACTCCTTCTGTGCAGTGCCACATTGCTGGGGAGCGGTGAGCAGTGGGACACCTTCTGTGCAGTGCCACATTGCTGGGGAGCAGTGGGACTCCTTCTGTGCACTGCCACATTGCTGGGGAGCGGTGAGCAGTGGGACACCTTCTGTGCAGTGCCACATTGCTGGGGAGCGGTGAGCAGTGGGACTCCTTCTGTGCAGTGCCACATTGCTGGGGAGCGGTGAGCAGTGGGACACCTTCTGTGCAGTGCCACATTGCTGGGGAGCGGTGAGCAGTGGGACACCTTCTGTGCAGTGCCACATTGCTGGGGAGCGGTGTGTCCTTGAGGGTGGCGACCAATGCGCTGTTCATGGCCTTTCCAGTTGTGCATGATGTGTGTTATGTGAAGGGAAGGTAGTTTGCAACTTTCTTGAGCTGGGGCAGTTTGGTTCACCTAATTCTAAGGGCGTTTCCAAGGGGTGTGCTTGGGGGCTCTTCGGGGGGAACATAGTCTAAAAGTAGCGCGCAGTGCGCGCGCAGTGCAAAGGTTCCCCCTGTGATGCCCAATGGCCACAAGCAATCCTCTATTATTTGTGATGTGAAGACACCGTGCGCTGCTGCCGCTGCGCAGTGCATCGTCTCAATGCAGAGGCAACTGAGATGTGCTTTGAGACCGCATGTCTGTAGTCCAGGCCCTTTCCACAAGGACTTCAACTGCAGGGGGTATGGGTGCGTGTAACGCGTGGTGGCATCAACCAGCCTCATTTCTATTCCGCCATGTTTGGGGTCTCGTGTTTTGGTGGGTGCATGGTTGGGTCTGTGGGACAACCCTCCCCCCACCACCTCGCAGTTACGGGCAGCAGTGGGGTGGTCGTCCCAAAAAGTTTTGGGGATGGGGGTGGGGGGGTCAGACGGTCAAATTTTCAGGTTGCTTTTGGAGAGCCAAAGCTCCGCCTTAAGTTTAAGTTCAAGTTAAGTTGAAGTTTTCTGCGCATCTGTGCAGGCTGAACAGGCGCCCTATGATGGGATGTACAGGAAGGGACAACTGCCTTATGTCCTGGTTGTACCTCCGTCTGGTTTCCGACTTCATACACCATAGATCACCCTTATCGCTGCGTCTGTCAGCAGGTGGCTGTGCGATAAGAGGGCTGCTGCTTGTATTGCTCATCTTTAGCCCCCCCCCCGCCCGCCCAAAAAAAAAACTACTCACTACTCCTCCCCCCCTTTTTTTCTTCCCTTTTCCAGCAGGAGAGCAGAAGGTCGTATAGTTAGGCCGAAGGAGTGCATCAGGCTATACGTCCCTATGAATCACTGCGGCACATCAACACAAACGCAGCTTCAGGACATGGCCGTTTTTCATGCACCATCTAGCTCAGCAACACACAGGTATTGATCATTAATGGTTCGCCGTCCACAGGTTATATAACAAATGCAGCTGCCACTGGCACCGCTGATTGAAATATTGTACCTGCTTGTTGTACATCGAATAGTGGAGCACCCCAACCAAGAAGGGGACACATGCATATGTGAGAGAACCTATGGACTAATGGCTGAAAGTGTCTATGGCGGGGACATTCAGTCGATCAGCACCGACCATTGATCCCCAAAAAAAAAACGATGGCATCTCATAAGTGGGTACGGTTCTAGCAGGATCCTCTCCCATTACCATTGCAGGACATCACTGCGAGACCAATGGAAAACCGAACAAAGGGACAGCTTGGCTCAGTGACGGTAGCAAATTGGAGGTACCTTCGCTCGAGGCACAGGTGGAAAGGGCTGGTGTTGCACTGTCCTTTGGGGCACTCATTGTCATCGCCCGCGTGACAGGACCACATACCTCACACAGAGGTGAGGTGCAAGGGGCTGCACTTGTAACAGCACCAAATCTTGCCGAACTCGTGTGGGAGCGCAAAAGGGACATTTTTGATTTCTACGTGGCACGATGTGCTGCGCCCCGGGGGGTCAAGCGCACCAGGAATGTTGACGGTGCCCCCACTTTCTGGCGGAAAAAGGCACGTGCATGAGGGAATCCACAGCCTTGGGTCCTGGAGTTTTGGCATACCCCGCAGAATCACAATCTGTTCTTTTTGCTTTGCGCAGATGCCTTTGTGGCGTGGCAGCAATCATCTCTGCTGCATAGACAGGTGACAGGGAACTGAAGTCCGAGTGTACGTCCCACTGCTAATGGCGGCTTGCGGGCACTGCTCCGCACTGGACAACACATGTTGTACTTAGTCTGTCATGCTTGAACCGATCCGTCTGACCGAGCACTTATGAGACACACCTAAGTCTGAGGAAAAAAAAAGTAACAGCACCAAATCTTGCAGGACCTGGTGACACGCTTACCACGGACAACCAGGCAGTTGTACTCTGGGCACCTGGACCTCCCCACCGGGAGTGTGCGAATGTGGAATGACGACAACAGGTTACCCAGCATCTGGAAACTCGGCCGGTACCCTTTTCCTGGGTCCCCAGCCATCGCGAATTGTCCGATGCCACCAATCCAGAGGTCCGCGAGGCAATACTGCGAAATAATGAGGTTGACAAATGGGCAAAAAAAATGTGATTGCTCTTCATACAGAGCCCTCACTTACGCGCTGTTTGCAAGGTTAGCCGCTGCAGTGACAAGCAAAGACAGCCACCCCTGACTCGCTGTTGCTCCCTGTGTAGGACTGTAAGGGGAGCACACATATAAGGTGCATGCATCGTGTTATCTCCTGGCATGTTGGCAACGTGTCGCCGGCAGGGAGGGACCGCTGTGGTTCGCTCCACAGCCCACACGCATTCGAAGTCATTCAGATACTGGGCTGTGTACAGAGGTGTATCAGCCTCCCGGTGCGGGTGCGATGCAGATGTTTCTCGTTTTGGGGTTGGAAATTCAGTTGACAACGAAGGCGGTAAGAAAAGTGTTTGCGGGCGGAGCAAATCAGTGCTTGTGTGGTGCTCTGCTCTGACTCCACAAGTGTCCGCTATGGTGGATAGGCCCCATTTGCGTGTAACTCGTGAAACTTGGGGTGTACTTATTGTTTGGCATGGGCCTATGTGCACCCGACTGTGATGTTGGCCCCCCTTGCCCCATTTTGCACCAGAACAACAGACAAAGGAACCAATCATCAGTTATTTGCTGCAAGTCAGTTCGACTTTGCAGTTTGTGCAGAATTTTGGTGTGACCCTGGCATAGTCCAAGCTTCAATTTGTTCTAGCCACACTGCCCGCAGGGACCGTATGGGGATGGTTCCCCTGTGTCACAGCCTACCCAGGTGGGCGACTGTCAGCTAGAGCCATACAGGTGCATAACATGTATGCCAGATGACATCATGAGGTGCAGCAACAGAACAACAGGTGTGATAATGTACCCCCCCCCCCCCTTGTATAAGCTACGCCCTTGTCCAAGCTACAGTAGGCGTAGGGACCGTATTAATTTGGGACCTAATTTCAATTCGGTACCAAACGTAGTGCAGCCAAATAAGACATGGGTTTGGTGACGAATTTATGAGTCACATAGAGTCATGGACACATTGGGGGAACGTTAGTGCGCCGGGCGCGCGCAGGGCGCGCGCCGGGCATCTTTTGTGACCCGTGCCCCACCGGTGGACTGTTGCCGTTGATATGTTGGGCAACATTATATGGATTTGCCCCTTGGCCCCCGGGACATCAGCAGATGTTTTAATTTGGGATGGGTATGGACCTTCTCGTACCCGAGGTGATTTCTTTGATTTCGAAGTTGGGGGCCATGATGGTGCTTATAAAGACCGGATTCATGTCATTGTGCCATTCATTGGAAGAAAGAATGGCACTTTGACAGCCCGCCAACAATGTTATAATGACGTGCACGGGCGGTATAGGGCACGCATTGAGCAGCTGTTTGCTCGGTTGTGGCACGCAAGATGAGGCAGAGGATGAGGCAGATGTGTGTGTGTTGTGTTGCCAGAAGCGCTCCACCGTTGCAGTTTGTGATGAGTGTAAGGAGCACTATTGTACTGAATGTATTGACACCCACACTTGTGGGACCAATGTTGTTTGTTAAGTACAATACAGATGACAGTTGGAGTTGCTGAATTCACAGATATTGCTTTCTTTTGCAACGTGCTTTTGCAGGGAAGGTGCGCAGTCCATCATGGTCTATTTGGAGGGCCTTCTCCATCAGAGGGTAAATCTCGGGCTGAAGTCGGGATAGTTAATACAAAGGTAGCGCACCGGGCGCGCGCCGGGCAAACATTCCCCCATTTGTTGTGAGTGTTTGCCCATTTGAACCCACATAGCTCTGATTTTTGGTATCCTTGTGCATCATATTCCCCTTTCTTGCACCAGCTCACCATGCAATCCTCTCTTTTTGGGCCTGGGTGCCCGGTGTTGGTAGTTGTATGTGTCGCGCGCAAGCTACACCTGTGTCCAAGCTACAGTAGGCGTAGGGACCGTATTAATTTGGGACTTTGGCGTAGCTTATACAAGGGGGGGGGGGTACAGTGCTGTACTTGCAGGCATGCAAAAGGACTCTACATAGGAAACAGATATATTCTAATGTTGTTGTTCATAGAGCCTATTAAGGCACGGCCGGCTCTCATGAACTCATGAGCAGAATTTTCATTATGGCCACTGCGTTCTCTCTCTCTCTCTCTCTCTCTCTCTCTCTCTCTCTCTCATTTGCACTTCTGGGGTTGTTCCGTTTGCAATGCAAATATTTTGTGGTTGCTCGCATCCATTTCATATGCTCGCCTTTGTTTGATCAAGGTCACGATTTCTTGGCTCAGTGCAATCAAGGAGGACAGGTTGCACGCTGAATGTGGAAAAGACAGTCTTCATTCTTCTCCCTTGGGTTCATTGACTACTGGTGAATTTGGACTTAGTTTTGTATTATGTGCTCTTTTAGGATCCAGTCTTTTGTGCGGTTGGAAGGGGGCCAATTAGGGTGAAATGTGACGCCAACTACACTAAGGACAGTCTTTGTGCCTCGTGCCCACTGGGAAGCCTACGGGCGTGGCAGTCTCCCACTGCAAAACCTGGTTTCAGACTCATCTAATCCTCACTACGTGTCAGATCCGCTACCACAGTCATTTGTGGGATCATCGTAGCACTGGACAGCTCTGAACGTTGATCCCAAGGGGTTACCTCGAGTACCCCCCCCCCCCCCTTGTAATAGCCACGCCCTTGTCCAAGGTACAGTAGGCGTAGGGACCGCATTAATTTGGTACCTAATTTTAATTCGGTACCAAATGTAGTGCAGCCACATAAGACATGGGTTTGGGTCTGAACCTCATTTTTCTGGGGTTTTCTGACTACAGTTTTCAGGGTCAGAGATTTAGTGGAACGTGATTGTGTGCCGATTGTAGAGGGAAAGAGGGGCTCTGCCATGTTTGTGATGAGTCGTCCTGCTCATAACACACCTGTGCACTGCAGGCACCCAGTGAATGCCGTACGCTGCTGGATGTGCTGTGTGGTGCTGGGTCTTGTAGTAGTGGCAGTGGTCAGCCTGATGATGTGCTTTGGCACGCTCGCACACATGTGCACTGCAGGCACCCAGTGAACGCCGTACACTGCTGGGATGTGATGTGTGGTGCGGGGTCTTTGCTTCCCCAATGGGGTCTTTGTTTCCCCAATGGGATGAAGTTGTCAGAGCTTGAGGATTTGAACTATTTTGGAATTCTGATTCTGATTGGAGTTCTGACTCTGATTCTCATTTGGGGACGGACACCAATGAGGATGGTTGTAGGCTTCTCATGCCTCATTGCTTGTAGGAACATGGGTGTGAACCTGAAGTTTCATGTTTCAAACACTTTCTTGTGTTTACAAGCCTTTGGGAACGTGGGCGGAGGTTAAGGTGCACTCATACCATGCACTCACTCATGTGTGTGTCGGTAGTTGTATGTGTTGCGCGCAAGCCACGCCCTCTTCAAAGCTACAGTAGGCGTAGGGACCGCATTAATTTGGTACCTAATTTTAATTCGGTACCAAATGTAGTGCAGCCACATAAGACATGGGTTTGGGTCTGAACCTCATTTTTCTGGGGTTTTCTGACTACAGTTTTCATGGTCAGAGATTTAGTGGAACGTGATTGTGTGCCGATTGTAGAGGGAAAGAGGGGCTCTGCCATGTTTGTGATGAGTCCTCCTGCTCATAACACACCTGTGCACTGTAGGCACCCAGTGAATGCCGTACGCTGCTGGATGTGCTGTGTGGTGC
Organism: Eutreptiella sp. 'Long Island Sound 2002'; assembly: GCA_964036045.1. NCBI lineage: Eukaryota > Euglenozoa > Euglenophyceae > Eutreptiales > Eutreptiaceae > Eutreptiella > Eutreptiella sp. 'Long Island Sound 2002'. The sequence continues at coordinate 1,196,005 of OZ038387.1, forward strand.
TGGGTCTTGTAGTAGTGGCAGTGGTCAGCCTGATGATGTGCTTTGGCACGCTCGCACACATGTGCACTGCAGGCACCCAGTGAACGCCGTACACTGCTGGGATGTGATGTGTGGTGCGGGGTCTTTGCTTCCCCAATGGGGTCTTTGTTTCCCCAATGGGATGAAGTTGTCAGAGCTTGAGGATTTGAACTATTTTGGAATTCTGATTCTGATTGGAGTTCTGACTCTGATTCTCATTTGGGGACGGACACCAATGAGGATGGTTGTAGGCTTCTCATGCCTCATTGCCTGTAGGAACATGGATGTGAACCTGAAGTTTCATGTTTCAAACACTTTCTTGTGTTTACAAGCCTTTGGGAACGTGGGCGGAGGTTAAGGTGCACTCATACCATGCACTCACTCATGTGTGTGTCGGTAGTTGTATGTGTTGCGCGCAAGCCACGCCCTTGTCTAAGCTACAGTAGGCGTAGGGACCGCATTAATTTGGTACCTAATTTTAATTCGGTACCAAATGTAGTGCAGCCACATAAGACATGGGTTTGGGTCTGAACCTCATTTTTCTGGGGTTTTCTGACTACAGTTTTCATATTCAGAGATTTAGTGGAACGTGATTGTGTGCCGATTGTAGAGGGAAAGAGGGGCTCTGCCATGTTTGTGATGAGTCCTCCTGCTCATAACACACCTGTGCACTGCAGGCACCCAGTGAATGCCGTACGCTGCTGGATGTGCTGTGTGGTGCTGGGTCTTGTAGTAGTGGCAGTGGTCAGCCTGATGATGTGCTTTGGCACGCTCGCACACATGTGCACTGCAGGCACCCAGTGAACGCCGTACGCTGCTGGGATGTGATGTGTGGTGCGGGGTCTTTGCTTCCCCAATGGGGTCTTTGTTTCCCCAATGGGATGAAGTTGTCAGAGCTTGAGGATTTGAACTATTTTGGAATTCTGATTCTGATTGAAGTTCTGACTCTGATTCTCATTTGGGGACGGACACCAATGAGGATGGTTGTAGGCTTCTCATGCCTCATTGCTTGTAGGAACATGGGTGTGAACCTGAAGTTTCATGTTTCAAACACTTTCTTGTGTTTACAAGCCTTTGGGAACGTGGGCGGAGGTTAAGGTGCACTCATACCATGCACTCACTCATGTGTGTGTCGGTAGTTTCATGTGTTGCGCGCAAGCCACGCCCTCTTCAAAGCTACAGTAGGCGTAGGGACCGTATTAATTCCGTACTTTTGCGTAGCTATTACAAGCGCGGGGGGGTACTGTGAGGAGGCTGCGCCAGCTTATCTTGGTCTGAGCCAAAAGCAAATTAGGGGGTGTCTGTTGGCAAAGTACGGTTCCAAAAGTAGTGCGCAATACACACGCAGTGCAAGGCCTCCTTTGAGGTCTGCTACCTCAGCGCCCCACAGCCACTCCAGCCCCCTGTGGCTAGAGTAGCGTGGTGATGCTGCATGCATAGTGTGAGGAAACGGTCCTTGAGGCAAGTCCACAAGGCAAGAGAACTACAAGCCCTATGCAAAGAAAATCCCCATGGCAGTTTTGGTCAAACGGGTGGAGTACAACCTATTGAGATGCCAGCAGGGGTTTTGATGTGGTAGACTATGTGCACTAGGCCAAGAGTTAATAGAAGTTTTGGAAGGTCACAAAACAGGGCAGGTGAACGCCGCCCCCCCCCCTCTCGAGGACACTGTACAAGGAAGGAGCATACCTAAAATGCACTTAGCACACACGTCACAGTGCTTTTCGGTTTCGAGGCCAGGTCCGCGGAAGCCTCCCGCGGAGGCAATGGGGCCGGCCTTGCCTCTGGGCGTTGGCACGTGATATGATCCAACGGACAGTTCGAGCCCCACAGGGGTAAAATGGAAAATGGAAGCGGGTTGTTGGGTAAGCGGTTATATTGGTGACGGCCAAGCAGCAAACCGGAAATGCACTACACACACGCCACAGAATAGGGGTTGGAACCCAGGTCCCGGTTGGCGTGCCGTGGAACCGTTGCTTTTGTTTTTCTGGGATGCTTGCTTAACCGGTCCAATGGGGGGTTCACGCTCTTACCTATTTGGGCCAAGAAACATTCGATAACCGCTGACCGCGGTGAGCTCAAGGCAACATTGGGCCCTCGTTTGGAGTGTGCTGCAGTGCAGCAGGTCAAACAATGAACTGAGGTTTGTGGCGATGACCATATGCCTGTGATGCGGGGGTATATGTGAGCTCTATATCCGTTGCTTTATGGCCCTCTGGAGTCTTGGTATAGGCAGCAAACCTAGGTAGGCAATCATCTCAATCGTTCATACTATGTTGCATGAGCCATATTCTGCAGGTTGTGTTCGCCTATGATTGACTATGTCATGTTCAGAGTTTGATGTTAGAAATGAGTCAGATGTGAGCTATGAATAGCCCGCACATGCTCTCATCACTGTTGAGTGCCAACAAAATAGGCACCAGCTCTCTTCTTGAGCGCAACAAAACCATTTGTTGTGTAATTTTTGTCGAGTTGTGTGCAGCGGGCCCGCCCCAGTGTCCTGTGCAAGGGCTGTATTATGTGACGAGGTCTGTTACGAGCCTGACCGAGTGGAGAGGGGTGGGCACAGGCAAAACCCCAGGACTTTGCTTGCTCGCCCCCCCCCCCCCTCCCCCAACATGTTTCTGAGTGTCTATTTTTTTTCGGTGTCTTTTTGTCCATGCTTGCCCGGGCCGCTGGGCCTTGACAAACTGCCGCCGGCGTCACCTCCCTGTCCCCCGACCGCATGAGTGTCCGGGACACCCAGGCCCGTCTTGCCACGCCAGGCGAGGAGGTCATCGTTCCTGCCGACGCCGGTCATTTGGCGTGTTTGGCAGCCATCGATGACGCAGATTACATCATTCAGGACGATGTGGTACTGAAGAGTGGAGTTCCAGAGGCTGCCTCCCTGTCATACGACCTCTTCAAGGACTGCGACTCGTCCGAAAAACTAGCTGCCGTCCTTTACGGCAGTCGCCCCAACGTAGTGCTCGTTGTGGAAATGACTAAATACGACAAAATCCAAAATGCAATTAAGAGACTGCTTGCTGATCTGCCCATGCTTGGCTGCTTTGTTGCCATCCTGCTTGAACCTGTCAGCGATGATGATGACAGGCCATCATTTCTCAATCGGGCACTCGCCCTCAACTCAAACTTACCATTCGGTTGCGATAAGCTGCAAATGGCGGACAAGTCCCTCATGCACATACGCACACATGGTCGATTTGATGTCTGGATTGCAAGCAGCACAAGGGATTCCAGGAACCTATCACCGCCCCCAACGTACAAGCTCCTGCGGCACATGGTCGATTTGATGTCTGGATTGCTAGCAGCATAAGGGATTCCAGGAACCTATCACCGCCCCCAACGTACAAGCTCCTGCGGCTTATGACACCTGGGGCAGAGGTTGATGAGGTGGTGTTCCACGAGCCAGATGTGCGGGATAATGAGTACGCCGTAGAGGTCCACAATGACCTAATCAACGGGCTGTTGGGGTCTATTGGTTTGAACTCTGATGAAGTCCATCTCCTTCCGGGAACAAACCCACGGAACTCGAAGTTGTTCTTCACAGAACTAAATGAGGAACAAGTGAATACCGTGGTATCACAATTCGGATCCAAGCCAAGGTTCCAGATCCAGCCAGTGGAATGGTATCGTGGGGCCAACTTGACCAACATGTCTGCTGTCTATGAGGTATGGATAAAGAAGACACACAAGGAAACATGGTCGCCCATGCTGTATGCCTCAGTTCTCGCAATGTTTTGGACAATCCCAGGCCTCTTACAGGCGCAATCGCCAGTGAAAATCCACGTACTGGGCCCCAGTAAACTACTGCTGGGTCTCACAGAAACTGGGCACTCACTGTTGAAGGCAAGGTACCGTGAACTGGTGGCTGCCAATGGGGGTGTCTTCAAGGACCTGAAGACAGGACAGTTCCTCGACAGGGACATCATCTCCAAGCCCACAGTCCCCTCGACATGGAAGAAGGAACTGGTAGGCACAGTGTACATCTTGGATGTGGCACCATGGTGGTATCTCTCGGATCTGACTGAGGCCCTTGCTCCTTCGGTACATTGCCGGTACATCGCGGACCGCGTCAGTTGGAGTGTTGGGGAGATGCGCACAGCCACATGGCGATTGACCGGGGAAAGTGTGACACAGGTGATTGGAAAAGTCTACTTGTCGGACTCTGGGATGCCTCCAATGTTTGTGATCTCCGAGGCGGATTATGAGGCGCGGAAAGGGCGTATCACGGACCGGCCCAGGAACACCGATGATGCAAAGACACGCAGGCAAGGCCTAATCACGGCAGGTGAAATGGCCAGGGCCATGGAGTTGGATGACCAAGTCGACAAGGTCATCAGCTCCCTCAAACGCAAGCGGGACTTGAAGGAGGATGAGGCTTCGTCGTCCAATGGAGTAGCACGATGACATCTGCATGAAGCATCCCTCTGAGCAGCACGCTCAGAGTATTGTCCCAAAATTTTAATGGATTTCAAACAAAAATAACAATGAGAAAGCGTAAGCAAAAGCGCATAGTGGCCCTAGGGTCACTGCTTCGGTCCCTGGAGGTGGATTTCTTCGCCGTCCAAGAGCCCCACTTCGTCACGGTGGAGGATCGTCAAGCGGGCATGCAATGCTTATCAAAGTACGGGTATGGCCTGGACGGACCACTTCATGAAGAAGGACGGGGAGGAGTGGCACTGGCGTGGAAAACATCCAAGTGGACATTACAATCAATGAAGTTCTTGTCTCCCAGGGCGCTGAAAGCCTCACTGTCGAGTGGTCCACTGGAGATCACCTTAGTGGTGGCCCACCTCCATCACAAGCACACGCGACGACAGTCGCAATGCAAAGACATCGCCAAGGAGTTACATGGACCGAACCCGATTTTATGTGCTCATCACAATAGTCTAGTTGTAAAACACAGGGACGCCTTTGTGCCCCCAGAGTTTGAGCATGACACGTCTTTACGTGCCAGAGAACAGGAGGTGACAACCTTGGCAAATGCGGGTCTGCAGGACGTTTGGGTGGACATCCACTGTCCAACTCTGACGGACATCAAGGACAAAGAATCATCATGCCCGACGGGCTTCACGTACGGCTACCCTCGAGAAGGACAGCGGCTCGATCCGCAGAGATTACGCCGTATTGACCGCATACACACGACGCCGGAATTGTTGAGCTTGGCAACCAGCGTGTACCCCATGTTTGCTGCCAACTCGGATCACAAGGTAATCCTAGCTGAATTCACACCCCCGTCCTTCGAAACGGAAGGCACGATTCCCAGATTCTACTGCCCAGAGACCATCCTCCAAGACTCTGAGGCAATGGAAGATCTGGAGACCTCTCTCAAGTCTATCACCTCAACGGGAGATCAATGGTGGGAAGATGCACTGGGCTGCATCCAAACGAAGGCGGTCAGCTACCAAAGGGAGCACAAAAACAAAAAGCAGTCGGTTGAGCTACAAGCCCTACAAGGGACTCCGTCACACCAGCGGTCTACCAATTTCTTTCGTCACTGGGAATTGCAGCGACAGAAGCGGCAACAGCTTACACCCTCCTGGTAGGGGTATATGAAAAGGCACAGCGTGACAGAATGGGCATGGAAACACTCTCCAAGCTCAAGGGGGTGATCACGTCGGGGGAAGCCTTAGGGGATCTAAGAACGCGAAGAAACGAGTTGTACCGGCTAATGCGGGAGCTGCAGGAGCGAAAGAAACTTCAGCAGCTGGTGTCCCGGGCAGGCACGGCAATACGCGGAGCAAAGGCGGTGGCAAAAGAGCTGGTGGATCATTGGGATCAAGTGTCCACCCCAACGGGAGCTACGGAAGAAGAATGTGTGGCCTATCTGAAAGCGTTAAGAGTGGAGCAGCGGTTGCGCAAGGCAGGTCGACTCCTATTCAAGCAGCTTTCCCTGGACATAGTACATGAAGGCCTTAAGAGGCTGAACAGCAACAGCTCCCCTGGATTGGATGGTTTCTTGGCAAAATTCTTCAAGAGGTTCTCGGACATCTTCGAACCGCAAATGTATGAATCACTGAAACGCTTCCTTGACGTGGGTACAATGCCGGAGACATGGACCTCGGGACTGGTGACAATGATCCCCAAGACAAAGGCAATGCAAACGCGAGATTCACTCTGACCGAATGACGGCAGAAGTGGCTCACCGACATTGTCCTGATCCAGTTAGAGGACGTACTTCTTCACTGCATCCCATCACAACAAACAGGTTTCCTTCGCCACAGAAGTATCCTCCAGCATGTCTATGGGTCACGGGCTCTCTGGGATGGCTTACGTGAAGGAGCGGCGTTGTCAGTGGGCTTCAAAAATGCGTTCCCCACGATGTCTCACGAGATGGTGTCGGCAGCAATGGGTCTAATGTGCATACCGTTCCTGTACATCCGGCTGATACTGCATCTTTTACGTGCACCGTATCTGTATTCGGTTGGAAAAGGATATGTCCCAGGTGTCTACCACCTCCCGCGTGCAGGCACGCGCCAGGGAGACCCACTCTCCCCGGCCCTGTTCTCCCTGATGGCATCCTTTGTGATTTTCCCGCTACAAGACCTGGGTCCAGGGCTGACTATCATGATGTATGCGGATGACCTCATCATTTTCTTGGATGGACGAGCCAACCCACAGCTGCTGAGGAGGGTATGGGAAGTGGTGTCTTGTTTTGGACAGTTTTCTTGGCTGAAGGTCAACCTGAGCAAAACGGCAGCGATAGTTCGCAACTGTGGGGGAATGGAGTGGGTGAGGTGCTTTCGGGACATTGGGGTGGACGTCAAAAACTTCGTCAAGTATCTGGGTGTACGCTTGGGGAATATTCGGCATCAACAGGATGACCAAGGATGGGGGCTGACGATAGAGGAGGCTTTTGCAGCAGCACTGCAAGAGGCCTTTCGTCGCGCACGGGTGGTATCCACGCTGCAGCTGTCGATGGACGAACGTGCATTCATGCTGACATCGTGGATCCTGCCGGTTGTGGCCTGGGTATCCAAGGCATATTATGCCCCAATCTCAGTGATCATACAGCTGAAGTTGGTGTACCACGTGACCATGGGTACCAACAGCTGGGTAATCACTCTTCCAATCCTCTCACGGCCAAGAACGCAAGGGGGACTGGCACTGCCGGAGCCAGAGCTGTTTCTCATGCACCAGGCAGCGGCTCCGTTCGTCAGCCTTTTGGGGGAGCCTCACAAGTATCTCGACAAGGCAGTGGAGACCTTCTATGCATTGGCGACAACCATCGGGTTCACACCATCCAAAGACAACCTCCCATATGGTTGCTGTCCTCAGGGACCTAGCACTGCACCCGCCAAAGCAGTAGCATCACTTTTGGGTTGGTGTGACACACCGTGGCTGCACACAAGGCGAGCAATTTGCGCATGGCTCGCGGGTTGCCCCTGATTCCTCAGGAGTCACTGCTACAGCTATTCCATTCAGCCTGTGCCGCTAATTATCCCTATTCCCCGTTGCTGACGTGGGGTCAATTGCAATCCTTGGAGGACGTAAGGCTGTTGAATGCACTGCCTCCGACATGGAAAGGGGTCTACAATCATGGCGGACGACTCCTCAACAAAGTCCCGTCACAAGGGGGGTTTGATACCCCCGCAGTCCACGCCCAAAACTGGACCAGGGCATGGCTGCTTCAGTTCTACGCCTCTCAGCCAGGGGTCCGCGACCCACAAACACCGGAGGTATGGGAACAATGGGCACAGGCACAACTACCGCCGAGGGTTCGGGACTTTGCGCAAAAAGTGCTGTGGCACAAACTGACTGTGTATGCAAGAGTCTACAAGAGGTTGGGCAATGACAACTGCCCGGTGTGCTCACAAAAGGAGACAGTCAAGCACGCGATGGTCGAATGCCCCATGTTTAAAGCGGCGGCGGCGGTGATACAGCACTACTATGGCCCGGTGGAAACTGGTAACGGAAAGTCGGCAGTCCGAGACATGATGGAGTCCGACCACCAGCAGTGGTTGCTGAACACGAATCAAGGCTGGGCAATGTGGTCGGCGAGAAGTGCCCACTGGCGATACCGATGCGAAGTCAAAGCAGGAGCGTCACCGGTGTTCACGTCATACCTGACAATCTGGCTAAGGGAGCTGTGTGAATGGGTGGGATTTTACTCAGGAGAGCGCAGGGAACAGTGGAGAGGCTTTCAGCAGTCACTGGTGCAGCTTCGAGATACCGGAGTGCAGCCGCGACAAGGGGAAGTACGAGTTCATGGGGGATTGAATGCATGGTGGCAAACACACACGGAGTGCTTCACGCAAGAGTGACCACCCGACAAGCACAGTTGGCATAGGGAAACGGAATCACGCCCAAAGCGCCCGAGGCAGGCAGGCCCGGGAGTGCTACAAGGAGTGCAAGATTTGATTGCAGAACTGGTAGCAAAGGGCTACAGCATTGTGTACACGGACGGGTCGTCAAAACGACTGAGCCACAAGGACATGCGCAGGGCCGGGGGCTTTGGCGTGTTCGCAGCGGAAGATGAGCAAGGACCAGAGGTACGCTTCTGTGGCTACGTACCAACACGCCACAGGCAAACAAATAACGGAGCGGAGCTTTGGGCAGCCTTGGAAGCCTTACAGGGGTTCTGGGTGCCAAAACTGGCAATCCTCACCGACTCACAGTACCTGCAGCTGGGAGCGAGTGGCAGGGCCCAGCACTGGAAGTCAAAGGGATGGACAACCACGTATGGTAAGCTGCAGGTCCACGTCCTTGTCTGGGAAATGCTGCTCCAGGAAATGGCGACGCCGGGAAGAGAAGTCAGGTGGGAGCATGTCCCAGCTCATGTCAACGTGCAGGGGAATGAGGTGGCGACTGGATTGGTGATGGAAGGCATGTGTTCGAGCCCGCTGTGGTCTCATCATGTTGCACCACACTCATCATCAGGGTCGGAATCTACGGTAGGCTTGAGGGGAGGGTCGGGATCAGAATCAGAGGACACCAAGGCACTCTCGTCATCCTTGGGTATGGTACCCATGGATAGTGATGAGCTGACAGGGGAAGCATCCGGGGAACCAGCGCCACGTGAAATGGGACCATACGCCTCACGCAGTACGGAAAGTGAGGACATCAGGACAGGACATACACACCAAGGAGGTTTGTTGAATGAAATGTCTGCAGCGGACACAGTGTCCTTCAGCACAGATGTGAGCGACACCAGGCGGCAACGCAAGAAGCGAAAGCTCAGGAAAAGCAGGAACCCAGGACAGGGTCGATAATGACAGAACCTGTAGCCCCTGCATTCTGGTGCGGATATCTCGCAGGTTTCAAGCACAACAATGCATGCATGTCTGAAATCTGCGTTCTGACGCAGAGCTTTTCGTCACAAGAGCCGCGTCTTGTCGCGGCGAGCAGCAGCACATAAAAGAGACCACCAAGCGGCAGAACTCCGCGTCCTGTCGCGGAAGGGCACCCGGGCGTAATGCCGCCGGGAAGGACATGGCAGGAGAAGGTACCACGTCGGCAGCGGCATGGCCCATACACACACATCCAACGAGCCCCAAAGAAGGTCACTAGTTGAACCTCGTTTCAACTTTTGTTTGCACCTCCTTTCTTAGGCAGTTTTTCTGTCTTTTTAGGGGGACATATGACTCCCCACCATGGGCCTTAGGGCAGGCAGCGGTTTGAGCGGCACTGACCTCCGGACCACCAGTTCTGATGGCAGCGGTTCGAGCAGCATCGACCTCCAGACCACCAATTTTGGCAGCAGCGTTTTGAGCAGCGCTGGCCTCCAAGGCACCAATTTTGGCAGCAGTGGTTTGAGCAGCAGTGACCTCCAGGCCACCATTTCTGGCAGCAGCGGTTTGAGCAGCAATGGCCTCCAGGCCACCATTCCTGGCGGCAGCGGTTCGAGCAGCTGTGGCCTCCAGACCACCAATTTTGGCAGCAGCAGTTTGACCAGCACTGACCTCTAGACCACTAGTTATGGCGGCAGCGGTTTGAGCAGCACTGGCCTCCAAACCACCAGTGCTGGCGGCCGCGGTTTGAGCAGCACTGGCCTCCAGGACACCCTTTTGGCGGCAGCGGATTGAGCAGCACTCGCCCCCAGACCACCAGCTCTGGCAGCTGATTGGCCTTGTTCTCCATGTTCGGCAACTATGTGCAGGCCGTCGTGATGGGTGAAGGTTCTGAGGACTGCAGAGGAGGTCGCCATATTCGCTGCCCAGTGAGCCAAGGCCTTTGTGCCCAGGCGGAGGCAGACCGCCTATCCCAAGGACCTGCCCGTAAGCTGAATATGGCCCCAGGTCCAGTCTTGCCAGGCCTATGGACTATTACTCATAGGCTCATGAGTGGAGGCCGCCGGGTGCACTCCTGCTGAAGTGGGCAAAGAGCCCGGCGCGGCCCCTGCTTCCACTCCCTTCAGCCGTTGGTCCCTGCCCATGAGCGCGGCGCCGTGTCTCGGGTACACGCGGGACAGCTGTGCACGTTGGCGGGACCTGCGGTTGCTGTGTTTGGGGGGGGGGGAGGTTCTGTGCAGTTTTCTTGTGCTCTGCTTGTGCAAACTGCAGTGGCGGCCCTAAGGCCCATGGGGAGTTTTCTGCGTTGGTTGGTGTTTCGGAGGGGGTTTAGAACTCAGTTTCCACCCCTCGGGTTCTCTGCTACGGCCAGCGGGTTCCTGATGGCACCAGTGCGTGGCTGGGGCCGGGGGGGGGGGGGGCAGGGAGGGTTGCGGCGGAGAATGAATACCCAAGTTTTGTGCAGTGTTCTTGTGCTCCGCCTTTTGCAAACACTAGTTGAACCTCGTTCCAACTTTTGTTTGCACCTCCTTTCTTAGGCAGTTTTTCTGTCTGTACCCGCCCACCCACCCACGGCAGCGGCTCCTCTTCTGGGTTCGGCCATCCGCCCACCGGACCCCAGCCAAGTCTAGTTTAGTTGGGGGGGGGGGTTGCACCTGCACCCCGCCCTTCACGGGTTAAATGGTTGCGTGTGGTTGGGTCCAGCATGATCACCGCCTCATGTGGCGGCAGTCTGACGTGCTGAGCGGGAGACCGATTCATACGCGGGTTCTTGCGTTGGGTCAGTCTCGTCTGTTGACCGCTATGTGCTGGGACTGCGTCCGCGTTGCAGGCGGGCAGCCATGGCTCTCTTGGAGGGCGGGGTCAGCTTCTATCGCCGGCATTGGTACCGGCCTTGGTGATACTTTGTACTGCAGTCCCAAGTTCTGTGCAGTGTTCTTGAGCTCCGCCTTTTGCAAACAAGCCTCAGCAAGAACGCCAGCGTTTCAAGGTGCTTAGGCGTCACAAGTTGCCCACCCTCTAGGACCCCGTATACGCGCGATTTGACAATATTCTACATTTCTACTTTGAGTATGTTATTTGACGTATGTGACCAAAGTTGTTGGCAGAGCTGTGTGACACCCGTTGAAATACGTGTTGATGTGTTAGCCTTGTGTATCCCCGTCTTCTAGTGTGTTGTATTTTACGTTTTTCTGAAGCTGGCCGAAATTTCGGCCAGGTTTTGGGTAACATTGCAAACAACTATGTGTATATGCAGTTTTTGACCCTTCTGGCCGAAATTTCGGCCAGCTTTTTGGTTTCTTGGTGAATAGGCATGATTATTTTCATTTTTCTTAGGGCTGGCCGAAATTTCGGCCAGCTTTTTTTGGTCTGTTCACTATTCAAGCACTTATATTCTGGTTTTTGGGTGGGCTGGCCGAAATTTCGGCCAGCTTTTCCTATTTTTGAACATGTAAGCAATTATTTCCCCTTTGAACACACCTGGCCGAAATTTCGGCCAGCTTGCAATTGTCGTTGTTCATCAGTATTACATCATACACTCCTACATAATTGTTTTCTTGTCTCAGCATTAATGTCTTCTGCTATTACTGTCAATGTTGTACATGCTGCAGTTACTGGTGCTTTTGCTACTACAGCCAAAGGGCTGTTTCGAAATGCATTACGTGGTGGGACTCTGCAAAAGCTTTTGCAATTCTGCCTCTTGTTGCGGAAGAATCGCAGGAGCCGGCACTCCCTGACACAGTTGAAGGCCGCCGCCACCGAGAAGAAGCCCCCACGATGGTACATGACATTTTTGTCACAGTTCCATGCCCTATACTGCCTGCTGCGCCGTATGGCCCTCCCATACTCTAACTGTGGGTCTGGTTACAACTGGGGTATTATGTCCTGCCGCCAACGCCGTAAGGTAGGAGTCCTTGGTCAGTGTAACACTAAGCAGGAGTCCATTCACCATCGTGCTGGACTAGCAGCACACAACTTGTGGAACACCATGCACCGTAGGCAAGTTTGTATATGGTTTGATAACCTGAGGCGTTACAGGTCGGGAGCTGATCCCCATTCACCCGACTTAACCCTAAACTGTACAGCTGTTGCTGTTTTGCACACTACTGCCCTACCTGCATACCGGGGTCTGCCGGAGCTGGCCGAAATTGAGGCCAGGGTACCAAAGGTTGCTGATGACATCTTTCGCTCACATAGAGCATTGTTTGATCGTATTGATGTTGCCAACCAAGGTATTCAGAGAGTTTGGGCTCGTGCTCCTTTGGATATTGCCAGAAAAGATGTTCGTTCCCTCAACTGGAGACCCTTTTTCCTGTCTGAGCTCCGCTCCGGCACACACAAAGAGCTTTTGCAACTCGTGGTTGATTTGTCATGTGTGGAACACCGCACCAGACACTGTGTTCCGCTGCTTGTGGACATGAAAATACACTTTGCCCTACTTAAGCTGTGTTATGGTGCTGCTTATGTTCCCTGGAATGTACCACAATTACTGTTGGGTTTTCCTTTGGTGTACGGAGTATGGCATAGCTATAAGTATTGCGTTGAATTGATCTACAGGGCGTTCTTGCCGTTCATTAAGTTTTTGGAGCAGGGGAACAGCCTTCAGGTTGGGTCTATCCTCCCTCGCAAGGTCAAGGTCATCCATATGGAGAAGACGTTGCTTGGACTCAAGCTAGCCACATCGTCCAATAGAGGCAGACTAGATGAGCGCGTCACTTCCCTACTCAATAGCCAGCGGGACTTGACACCCATTTAGCGCAAGGGTTTGCGTATGTAATTAGCCCTTAAGGCTTTGCTGTACACATACTGTCCAGCTGCTTTCAGCATTGGGACTTTGGTTCGTGAGTGCAACTGGGAGGGACGGGGGGCAGGTTCCGGTATTGTAGCTAAGCAGGCACTTGAGATGTCCCTACTGCTCATGCTGAACATCCTAAAGCCCGAGGAACAGTTAACCACGGAGTATGTGAAAACCACCGCTGTTGCTCTTTTGTTTTGGAGTCAGTGGCATTCCGCCTCCCTAGGGTGTATCCACTCTGAGGAGCTGGGTGAGGCACTTCTGAGTCGGTTCTCAGCCCACTGTCGCCGCAACACTGCCTGTACTAGTGTCCAACAGTCGTCTGATTTATTTCTGACACTTCCCCCTGTCCAACCCGGAGAGAAAGTTTTGCGTGGTGTGCTGACTGAGAGATCCGTGGCAATGTTCTCTGCCAATCTTAAACAATTCATCTTGACAGCCCATACACAGAGCCTGCCCATTTGTGTTCCCGTTCCGGACTATAAAGTTGAGGTGAGAAGACTGGATGCAGTTGAGGATTTGACGTTCCCCGGTACCATGTCTAGGACACGAATCACCACAGACCGTTTAAAAGTGGTTCTGTTGCATGCAATGCAAAATCTGGTTGCGCGTACCAGGGTTCCTGAGGGTGTTGAGGATTTTTTACAGACAAATGCACATGCCCGCACTGCTGCCGAGCAAGGGGTGTTGCGTACTGCACATGCCTCTATTCGCGCTGCCAACCGTGCACCGCCTGCTGCTGCTGCTGCTGCTCCTGGTGGAATTGCCTTGCCCCCAAAGCCACCCCCGAAGCCCCGAGCCAGAGGCCCCCCAGTACCCCCCCCAGACCCCCCCCGCCCAGTACCCCCCCCCCCGCCCTTGATGATTCCATTGCTGTCGACTCTTGTGATAGTGACCAGGATATTGATTGTGATGCAGACAGTGTTGCCTCCTTTGAAGCCCTAGATGAGGCGGAACACATCGGTGTGGATACCCAGGATTGGGACTGATTTCTGTTTGCAGCTCTGTTTGTCACTGTGGTATGGGTTCTGCCACGCATTGCCAGTGATTTTGGTGTGTCTATTTGCTGTTTCATGTTTTTCTGGCCGAAATTTCGGCCAGACTTGTTGTTTTGTCATATGGCTACCCCCGGAACACAAATGACCTAAGGTTCTGGCCGAAATTTCGGCCAGCCTCTCAGAATGCTATTTGTACACAGTGGTTTGACATGCAGAGCAGTGCTGGCCGAAATTTCGGCCAGGTTATCCGAATTTCCTGTCAGGCAGTCCGTTTTGGTCCCTTTTGGGTTGATCTGTGCTTGTTATTTGCTATCTGGGAACTCTCCCCTTCATGAAATGTTGCCTTGTAGCCCTTTATTTTATGACTGAGCCTGGAGGGGTATCGCAGGACATGGCTGTTTCGCCAGATGGTGAGCCTGCAGCAGACAATGGGCAATCTCAAGTGCAATCCCAGTCTCAAGAGGACCAGGCGAGCACAGAGGGACTTCAAAAGAAGCCTAAGGCCGCACCAAAGAAAAACTCATCATCCTCCATCAAGTTATCCGACTGGGTTACGTCAACGACGAAAATAAAGGTTCGGTGGGATCGGATTATTATCGACCACGACCGAAAATTTGGGCAGGTCCGTAGGATTTCGGATGATCGCGTGCAACGCCGCTACGACGATCTGAAGGCAGCCCCGCCTGTGGATTACATCCAGGATCTTCTTTTTTATAAAGTCACTCGTATGTGTGTTGTGGTATTCTTCTCGATAGTACCGTTTTCGCGTCTGAATTTTCGACCCTGCTGTTACGAATATTCCTGTTGCACAGCCACTCGCTGGGTTCTGTTGGGGGGTCAGCATGTTTACACTGCTGCCCAAAAACACAAGACCGAATTTGAGATGAAAAATATGGAGACTCCGGATTGGACCCAGGTATTTGGTGGTTATGAAGTCAAACAGGACTGCCCCCTGCGGACTAGGCGCCGGCTTGCAGGCTTACATCAAATCCAGACCACTGCTGGCTCAGCATCCACCACATCGGAGCGAATGTCCCTACTCCTGGATAGGCTTGAGGATGAGGATGCCAATGAGTACACCCTGTACCATCACA
Organism: Eutreptiella sp. 'Long Island Sound 2002'; assembly: GCA_964036045.1. NCBI lineage: Eukaryota > Euglenozoa > Euglenophyceae > Eutreptiales > Eutreptiaceae > Eutreptiella > Eutreptiella sp. 'Long Island Sound 2002'. The sequence goes on from OZ038387.1 coordinate 1,211,144, forward strand.
TTACTCTTATGTTTGAAGAGTGTGGTGTTACTGCCGAGGAAGGCACTGTGGTGTGTTTAATTTATTAATTCGGTTTTGTCGATCGACCTGGCCGAAATTTCGGCCAGCTTCTGTGTTCCACATGTTCTCCTGTGCAGAGTGCTGTTGCCAAACGGTGGGGTGGCGTTGGGCGTTTGGTGAAATTTGTGGGTCTTCCTTCAGTAGACGCCATGGCAGCCATGGAAAAGCGTGGACTACATCCCGCACTGGGTACGTTCAAGGAAGTGGAAGGCATCACGCCTGACCGACTTCGCGAGATCGTAGGTTACATGGATGGGACAAAAAGTACCCTACCTGGTCTCAAAAAAATTAAAAAAGATGTTAAAAAGGCCCAGATGTGGTCCTGGCACATTCTTCATCCCGAGGCGGCTACCAATGGGCTTGTGAACAACACCAGAGGTACGTTTTGGTCAAACAGGGGTTTGTATTCGAATAAATCGACCGACCTGGCCGAAATTTCGGCCAGCTTGTGTGTCGTTCAATTAATGCACAATAGGAGCCCACCCTGTGCTACCACCTGTCTGCAGCTACACTTGGTACTATCGAGATGGCCAAAAGGCAGTGCGCTATTGCATCCTACCTGAAGGTAGCCTATGGCAGTTGGACCTGGACTGAAGAAAACCCCTGGCCCCCGTGGTCAGCAGTAATTAAGGCCCCTCTTTGGAAGGAACCCAAATATGAGGGGTTGCGGGGATTGTTGCAGAAGCCTGTTGCTAAGCCTGTTTGTGAAAAATCTGATACTGGTCTGGTCAGTATCCAGTGTGCTAGGGAGTCCCTCGTTGAGTCAAGCACAGGCAAACTCATTGCAGAGTCAGGGCGTGTGGAACTGATGGCAATGCGTTGTGGAGTCCCTGTTCCCAGTATCATTAGTTCACTGCCCTTTGCTGCTTGTGTCATTGAGGTGCCCCGCCTCTATACAGCTGGTTTGCATAACCTGGGTGCGCAGCTGCTTTTGTCCGGTGTGCCTGTGTTCATTGCGGGTGAGTCTGCTGATGTGAAAGCCACTGTTGCTGCTTTGAAGGCCACCGTGGCTGAGGATATGTATCAGTGTGATGTTGCACTTTACAATTTGTCAAGCAAGACCCCGCTGTACACTTCTACGTCCCATCTGGTTTCCATTTGTTCTGCCACTGCCTTTGATAACAGGCTTCCCCGTTACGTGGCTTTTACTGAAGGACCCATGTCGTCTGTGATGCCTGTTGAAATATTCTCATTTCTTTTGAGCCTGGTTCCGGTCCCAGAACGGGCAGGCAACTGGTTTTTGCTGGGGACTCTGTCTGTGTATTTTGCAAGCATGATGTCTACCAGGTTTTCCAAGGACTGTAATGTTGTGTGTGCCCTTTTGGGTGAGGAGACTGTTGTGCCCGATGACTTTGTTCAGCTCATCAGAGCAGGTATCACCAACGCCGACACGTGCCCCCCCAAGTCATGGGAGGATATGTACCACGACTTGGGGGCAGGTTTTCCTGTGGATTGTTCTGGGGTTAGGTATGTAGATGAGGATCCAGAGGAGCAAGATGGGGAGGCAGAGTCGCAACCAGAGACACAGACTCCAAAGAAGAAACCCAAAACTGCCCCTTCCCCCTCACCCAGTGGCACGCAGTGCGCTCAGGCCACCCCAGCTTCCTCCTCAGGCACTGTTGCCCCTACTGGCAAAGGTATGAATACTTTTGTGAATCATTTTTCACCATCCCAAGGTGGAAACACACAGTCACAGAACTCTGCCACTGCCAAGTCTAGTGCTGCAGCCCCTGCCAAGCAGCCTGCTAACACAGGTGCTAAGAAGCCCCGTGCATCTGGTCTGCGCAAGCGCTAATGCCAGTCCTGCTGCTTATATTGCCTGTCAGCATGAAGTCTGGCCGAAATCTCGGCCAGCATGCAGTCCTCAGCCTCTTCAGCCTTTTATTATTGTGTTTCCCCATAGGCACTGCAAAAGTCTGCTTTGATTCGTCAGGTGGCAAGTATTTGCTTGTAAATGAGTATATTATGTTGCACACCCTGTTCAAATGTCACTGCTCCTGTGTTCCTTGCTCATGTCTACTGTCTTAGGTACCCATTTCAGTGATCATATTCGGAGTTTCGATGGACCTGGCCGAAATTTCGGCCAGCTTAGGCCTGTCTGTCAAATAGGACCATGTGTTTGGACTTTTTCGAAGAGCTGGCCGAAATTTCGGCCAGGTTGGTTACAATAGGAAATACAAGTACATGCTTTGGGATAGTTTTTTGTGTGCTTCAATGAAAGGTATGTTTAGGGTTCCCTCATCTGTGGTGTATAGGGGGGTTCTGTGATCAACCTCGAACAAAGGGGAGAGAAAAATAGGCAGCCCCCCCCCCCCCCCCCCCCACACACACTGGAATGGAGTGGTCTAAATGTAAAACAACACTATATTTTGGTGATTGAATGTCTTTATTTTGAAAATCTGTGTGTTTCCAGAAATGCAAATAATGGCATATATTTGAAATACACACCTTGTTTTTGCATGTTGCCACCAGGGGGGTTTGGGTACCCAAAAAATAACACCCCTTTTCACATACTTTCCCCCTCATTACAACATGGACTTCCGTGGGCCATAGCGCCAGGTGGGGGGTGGGCAACTTGTGACGCCTAAGAGGTGCAAGCGCTGAGCCAGCTAGACGCCATCGCGAATGAAGGACTGCGAGCAGTTGAAGCAGAGCTGACCACAATGGCCTGGGCCCGCAATCAGCAGATCTGGCTCCGAATGGACCAACCACATAGCACCAAGATGCACTGCGAGATTGTGAACAACCACGGGGAACCATTGCTGATGAGCAACCAGGAGCTCTACTCGGTGATGGTCCAGATCAACTAAACCCTGAAGACTCAGGCTCTGGCGAACATGCAGGTCCAGTGGCGACCCAAAAGTGCAGGCAAGTGGCACCCATTCCAGTGGGAGGCGATCCTCCCCTGTCCGACGGCAGAGGGCCACAGAGTGGTGCCCCCCTCGGTGAGCAGAACTGGAGACTGCATGCATGTGTGGCTGGCGGGCCGAGCGGACCTCTTGCGGCTGTTCCAGAGAACGCTCTTCAGGAAGGCGGACCCGGTACCCGGAGACGCTGTGCGGTTCCTCTACACGCTGCTGAGCACACCCCCATGTAAAAGGCGATACACATGACAGGGGATGACACACAGGGGGGAGCGGGAAAGATTGGAGCAAGTGGTGAAGATACCCAATCATCGTAGCCCAGTGGATAAACCACACCTCTTCTGTCCTGTAGAGGATGGTTCGAACCCCGGGGGGCATAGAGATACACCGAACGCCCCGAACCCCCCTTTTATGCGAGAGAAAGAGAGAGAGAGAGAGAGAGAGAGTGGGACGCAGTGGGAAAGGAACTGAGAGGAGAGACAGAGAGTAGAGAGAGAGAGCGTGGGGCGCAGGAGAGAGAGCAGGAGAGAATGGGAGGGAGAGAGTGGGAGAGGGACCCACAGTGGGAAAGGAACGGAGAGGAGAGACAGAGAGGAGAGAGAGAGAGAGTGGGGCGCAGGAGAGAGAGCAGAGGAGAATGAGAGGGAGAAAGTGGGAGAGAGACCCAGAGAGCAAGAGTCGGGGGCTAACCGGCGCAAAGGGAGGGTGGTGGGTTTGAGCTGACCAAGGTGTATGGGACGCCAAGACAGCACATAGCAGTTTAATGGTGAAATAACAGGGCGCCATTGCGCCCCTGGATCACAGGTGTGACACGTCATTACGTGTTGAAAAGCCGAAGCATGACAAGGGCCGCGAGAAATGCGGCCCATGTGAGTGGTGGGCAGTACAGCAACGATCTGTTGAGTTGCCTGGCAAGCGGAGCACTTGGTGAAATGTTGAGACGCCTTTGCGCCACCAAAGGTGCCTTTGCGCCCCCGAGGTTCGAGTACGACACGTCCTCACGTGCTAGAGAGCAAGTGCATGACAGGGGCACGACCTGCAGGGCAAGGGTTAGAGACTAACCGGCACTGTGGGAGGTGGTGGGTGCGAGCCGACCTCAGTGTCCAGAGGAGCAGAGCCAAAGCACGGTCAGCAACCACCTGGTGTGGTACAGAACTGGTCTACGCTGCAGTGCAGCAAGCAAAACACTGAACAATGTGGTTATGACCATGCGCCTGTGACACAGGGGCGTATGCGAGCCCAGTTTCCGTTGCCTCATGGCCCCCAACATGTTGTGATTGCGGAGGTTAGGATCATGCTGGTTATTTCAAATTGTGACGTCATGGCCACCCACATGTCCCCCCTGTTTCCAGCACATGCACCATAGTACACTCAAAAGCTAATTGACATGCTAACGGTGTTTGTGTCCAGATATGGGCACCTGCTACCTAGCGCTACCGTTATTCTAGCAACATCGTGCTTGTTGCGACCCCCCGAGTATCCCCGTGATCGGGTTCTCGTACTCGCTTGTACAATGGAAAGGACCAAAAGCTAGTTTTCGTTTACCAAAATGTGTGCTTTAGAACCTTCAGAAAAATGGATAGTTGCTGTGGGATTTTCAGATTGTGAGGAAGACCACGAATAACCACACCTTGTCTAAGGTGGCAGAGCATATGCATAGCATATGCATAGATGCAGAGGCAAAGCAACACCGTTGGTCCAAAAGGAGTGCAATTGTTTGCTCAATCCGTCCACACCCCAATCCATCTCTATTGCCTCTTTTTGCATCTACACCTGAAGTGTTCCGGGAAAGCTGAAGTTCTTTTTTTTTGGGGGGGGGGGGCAACCAGACAAGCCAAAGCCGGTGAATCTAGCCTGCGTTTGTCTGTCAAGTCTGACTGCTGGTCTGGGTGTGGGTCAGTGTGTGTTGCCTCGTGTCCCCCTGTTCGTGTTCTTGTACAATTGATGTTCTTTACTAGTGGGTCACCTGTTGACCAATGATGTCGTCGTTTGTAACCTCTAGTGTGGCAGGAGTACAGGATGACTGGGAGGGCCGTGAGGCCCAAAGGCCGCGCACGGCGTTCGAGGGCGATGTGGCCATGCTTGACGCCGGGAGCCCTGAGTAATACACGGCTTGGGCTCGATGGAGGGATGCAGCGGGGTCCGTGGCCCCGAATTTCATGGACAGCGAGGAGTGATGTTTTTATTGTAAAAACAGAGGTTTTGAGCGACTAACGTAATTGATCTGCATTGTTTGCAACGCCTGTCTGAAATGTACTGTGACCTGTGTACATTATTGCGATACATGTTTTAGTGCATTTTTGATTTGCATCCATGGGTGATGGTACTCTTGCGCTGGAAGTCCTGCTTGATTTTGCTAAGCAGGGATTTGATTTGTGGTTGGAGTATCTGGGGTCCAATATCCTGGAGCAGGCAGCCAACACCACGTGGAAACGTATGACCAACTGTGAGGGTGGTGCTGGCAGAGTGACTGAAGCCCTGACTCGAATTTTCCCGGAGCAAATCGGAGACCACCAAAAGTTGTGGAACCTGCTGACGGCATATGAACTCTGGTCTGGTCACATTTTGACGTCACCGGCCTTGGTGTTTGTCCAGGATGGTTTAAGCTTTGTACTGGAGCCGGGATGGGAGGTACAGCTGCAACAGTAGAGAAATGGCTTTGTTGAGAAGGTCAGGGCTGGGAGGGACCATCACACTGGTGGTCAGACGGCGACTCAGTCTGGGAAGTGTGGTTCTAAGCCGCCAGTAGATAGTTTTGCGACCGAGCCATCTTAGGGGGATGACGATCAGCATATGGCAGGCCCGGAGAGAGGCCAGCTGAATTTGGAGGGGGCGGCAGAAGTGGTGAATCAGGCGAAGGTCCTCTCAAAGAAGAACATGAAGATGTTGCGCAAGAGGCCCGGACCCCCAAGTACGTTCGCCATTTTGTGAAGTTGATCAGTGAACTCGCAAAGGAACATGATAGGTCAGCGGAATTTGGCTCGGTGGAGGTAAAAATTTGGGAATGCGACGAATTTCTAAAATGCGACGAGAAGGGGAAAAAGCATTTGAAAGATGAAGAAAAGATCCGGAGGTCCAAGGAAAAAGAGCCCAAAAAGAAAGAGAAGCGGCAGGCCAGGAAGAAAAGCGAGAAGGCGCGTAACAGCAAGAAGAAGAAATCGTCCAAGTCTGGGAAGTGGAGTGATTCGAGCTCTGATAGCTCTTCGACGTCAGAATCGTCGTCAGGATCAAGCTCTGATGATAGTTCGGATACGGACAGCTCCGGTAGTGGGGATCGGAAAGACAGGAGGAGCAGTGGTGCTGAGCGCAGGTCACGACCTAACCAGTTTGAGTTTCGCTGGATCAACGGCAAAAAACACTTCAGGATGCGGAATGGCCAGTGGCAGGACTGTTCTGGACCACCGAGTAAGGAATGCACGTATCGTGGGAAGAGGCACTGGGCATTCCAGGCCCATGAGTCCGGCTGCCGATGACATGCAGGCTCAGGCGGGGGGGGGGGCTGAGATCCGAGATGACGAAGCGAAACAAATTTCAATTTCCATCATCCCCGTAGATGAGTTTAATAATCTCAAGCGTGAATCCATGGCCAACAGGAAAAAACCAGCTTCTGCTGAGTCCAAGAAGCCCTCTTACGCACAAACTGTGAAGCAGCCAACATGACCTTATGACGTCACACTCACAAAAACCAGCACACCACCAACCACCAGCGGTTGGACGTCCGACAGGAGACAACCAACAGCCAGTGGTTTATGCCGCAGCTCACACTAAGGTAGCCACTCTTAACGCCAACGGGCTGACCACCAAGGTCCCCGTGAGCGACAACTTTTCGGAGGATAGGCAGGTCCAGGTATGCCGTTTTTTGTATCGTAACTCCGTACATGTAATGGGACTTCAGGAAGCGCACATCAAGGATGATCAATGCCTTGAACAGCTTACTGAACGTTTCAAGGATTGGGGGTTCGTCCTCCTTTCCAACTTGAGCCCCAAAGGTAGAGGGGGATCTGCACTGCTTTTTCACAACACTTGGACACTCCTGAATTCGTATGCCATTGAAAAACGCCACCTTTTTGCTCAGCTGGCTGACCCCGATGGGGTCAAGCATCATTTCTCTGTTTATCATTTTCATCATGACGCAGTCGAAAGGCAGCGCCAATGGACCTTGCTCTCGCAAGTCTTGCCCACTCTCGTCCCGGGAGACACCATCTATCTGTCCGACCACAATTCGGTCACAGTCCCCTCAAGGGACATTTCTGCACCGCATCTATCTTCTGAGCACTCCACTGTCATCGCCGCCCGTGAAGCGGAACTTGATTTTCTGACGAACCATCACCTCATTGACACATATGCATGTTTCCACAGTGGCAGACACTCCGATTTTGATTTGGAAGGCTGGACATGGGGCTTTGCCCCGGCTACGTCGGCTAGGCCCGACCTAGCCGCAAACGAGTGCGCCCCCGTCCTTGACAGGAGACGACGGATCGACAGAATTCCCCTTCACGAGAATTTCCAAAACTCCGTGGTAGAGTGCTATACCCGTTTTGTGGCCAATTCGGACCACAAGGCAGTTATTGCCTCACTGTCGGCCAAGCCTACCAAGCAAGGGAAGCGACTCAGAATCCCTACAACTTTCTTATCCTTGGAGGACACCCTCCAACAACTACAGGCTGAACCATCAACACCGAAGGCCACTCCAAGCGGGCGGACGGTTTGGAATGTATCAAAAATGCAGCTTTCTCCTATGAGAAGGCCAACAGAGCCACAGGCATCACGGAACTGCAATCTCTCTTGATGGTCTCTTCTACACATCACCTCTCGGAAGAGGCCTGGCGCTACCTCAAGGATAATGGGTACACCCCCTCATCCGCCAAAGCGGCTTATCAAATTTTAACAGCCCTGGCCGAACGGTCAGACACCGACCGTTCAGGGCAGCAGGTTCTGGATAAGCTAAAAACTACCCTACACGACCCACATCATTTGCAACCATGGCGCCGCCGCCAAGAAATCTGGCGACTCAGCAAACAACTACAATTCAAACGAAAACTATACTCTTTGCGCAATAGGTCCGGCCAGCTTTTGCCCGACCCTGAGTCCATGGTCTCTGAAATTGTCTCCTATTGGCAACAAACAATGAATCCCTCCGGAAAATCACAAATGGAGGTGACGTCTTATCTTAAAACATTTTTCCGTGGCAAAAACACAGCATTGATGGCAAAAATGCTGATACAACCGCTGTCACTGGACCTAGTGCACGCCGCGCTGGAGTCCTTGAACGGCACCTCGGCAGCCGGAATTGATGGAGTACAGGTTTCCGTCTACAAGGCCTTTTCGGATTTCTTTTGCCCTCTTTTGCTTGACATTTACAAGGGCATTCTGGACTCTAACACAGTCAACGATGACTGGTCCTTGGCGCTTCTTAATCCCATTCCGAAAGGACTTGGGACCGCTTCAGTACACAATCTACGGCCTTTGGTGCTGCAAAACACTTCACACAAATGGGTCGCAGCCATTCTTACCCTGCAACTCAGAGATTACATTGATGCCCTCACCCCTATCCAGCAACGAGGTTTTATCAGGGGACGGTCCATTTTCACGAATCTGTGGCATACTTTTGGCTCCTGGAACTCCCCGGGGGATGCCCTGTTTTGCCCCATCGATTTCAAAAAGGCCTTTGATTCTGTTGCTCATGAGTATACCCGCACGTTCCTTAATCTTATGCAATTGCCAGACAGCCTAATTTCCCTTTGTTTACTGCTGTTTACAGCGCCAATCTGTGTCCTTGTCCGTGATCACATTTACACAGACCACAAAATTCTCCCCCGTTCGGGTGTACGACAGGGGTGCCCCTTTTCGCCGTCTATATTTGCCATGCTCATCTCCCCCATCATCCACAAACTTATGGATTTGTCAGAACATGTGCAAGTTCTTCTCTACGCAGACGACTTAATCATCATCATTGAATGCGACCCCACCACTGGGGCGAGGGTGTTCCTCTTGGTGTGGAGCACGGTTCAGGAATTCTCAACAGTTACAGGTTTGTACACAAACCTGGACAAGTCCAACATTCTGCTCAAGGGGCATTGGGACCCCATACACAGGGTTCAGCTCCTGAGCACAGGCCTCAGAATAGTCGACAAATACAAGTACCTGGGCATTGTCCTTGGGGCTACCACAGCGGAGGAGGCCTATGGACCTGCACTCAGAAAAGCCACAGGTCGTGCGTTTTCCATGCAGTCGTGGTCCCTCTCACTCGCTGAAAGGGTGGAACTCCTCCAAAGCTGGAATCTCCCACTTTTGGTCTACCCGTCTCGTGTTGTCTACCCTACAGACTATGTCATCGCCGCGGTCAAAACAATTTATCGGGTTGCCCTCAAACTCAGCAACTGGGGCATTACACTAGACATCCTGTCGCACAGCAAAGAGCATGGGGGGCTCGAGCTGGCCCCCCCTGACACCTTCCTGCTTTGGCAATTTTCCACTATCTTTATTCGTCATGTCTACAAGGCCGAGGCCATTCTTAAATGTGTCACCGAGCCTTATGAGTGTTTTTCCACTGAGTATGGCATAAATGTCTCCCCGTCCACGCTCCACACTTTTCAAATGGGGAGCAATGTGGCTTGGCACAAAATGCCTGATCTGGCTTGGAGCGCACGAGCATACTCACTCGTCACTGCCAAAGTGACTTTCAACCGACCTGAAGCACTATCGTCTGGCACCCCACTCTGGCACAACAGACTGTTTTCCAAGCCAGCACCCCTCACCTACTATTGCCCCCAGCTTATCCGGCAGGGGGTCATTACGGTGGGAGATTTAATCAACAACAGCACACATATTTCGCAGATCGCACCCACTTGGGCCAGCATTTATCAACAGGGAGTGTTTCATTATCACTCCTCAAATCTCGGCCAGGCACCCACGAACCCTACCCTCCACCCGGTTCCGGGAGCGGATGTGTGGTCTCGATGGACCACAAAATCCATGGCTTTGTTCCTCTGTTCCACTACCTCCCTGGCACCAAGGCAACCACCTGGGGTATGGAAGGCCTTTCACTTTTTCATTATTCCCGCACACCACAAAGACTTCATCAGGCAGGTGCTATGGCTCCGCCTCCCTGTGGGGGAGCGGCAAAAAGATTGGAAACCGGATGACGTGTGGTGCCCAATTGACGGTGAGCTAGAGACAATCGACCACGCACGCACGGAGTGCTTCTTGCTCAAAGTCGCTTTTGACACTATTGCCAAATGCTTTCCCACGGCCACTGTAGAGGAACGTCCAACCGCCCTGCTTTCCTCCTTCCTACATTTTTCCTTTCAGTGCCTGACAGGCTTCCTGGCCTGGGCGGCGGTATACGCCAATTGGCAGGTCCGCCAAAAGAAAAAATACCAACGACAATATTCAGCTACCTGGTCCCGCTTTGTTTCTATTTGGATTACTACCTTGAAACTAGGGGCTATATGTCCATCGAGCATCCCTATTTCTGATCATGACCTGCATCTTTTCATCGGAGCGCTACAGTCGCTACTCCATGATGGAGTGCTACAACACCCCCATCTGCGTGTCACACCTCCCACTCCCCCGCCCAGCAAAAAACAACGCAAAGGAACAGCGCGCCGACTGCGCAAACAGCAACAGGCGGCGGAGCTGGAAGGAATTTTTGACACCCTCTCCGCGGACGGATACACCCTGGTTTTCACGGATGGCTCATCCGCCGAAACGGAAGGTGTGGGCCGGGTAGCAGGATATGGCATCTACGCGCACCCTGACATCAGCATCTTTGCATATGTCCCGGTACATTTCCGGCAGACAAACAACACGGCAGAACTCCTGGCCGTGGTTCCGGCATTGCAAATCCTCTCTTTTGGTAAAGTCGCAATTTGCACAGACAGTGAGTACGTCTTCCTGGGAGCCACCGGCGCGGCGCGCCGGTGGAAACTCAGGGGATGGACGGGAAGCAGTGGTCCGTTTCTAACGTTCCCCTCTGGGAACTTCTTCTGAGCACCCTCAGTGCACACACAGGCTCCATCAAGTTTATTAAAGTGCCGTCCCATGTGGACATTCTTGGGAACAACGAAGCTGATAGATTGGCTGACCAGGGAAGGTTCTCCCACCCCAGATGCCCATGTACTTAAGGCCCCGTCGCGGGACTTCATCATGCCCACGTACACCCCTCCCACCAAGCGACAGCGCAGGACCACTGTCGCCGAGCTGGATTCGATTGTGCAAGTTTTGAATTTTTCCCCCTACAAAGACAGTATGGGAGGCAGTGTGGTATAGTGGTTAACATCGTCGGCTGTCGTCACGTAGATCGCCGGTTCGAATCCGGCTTGCAGCAGTGCTCCCCCCCACCGGCCTCGCCCGACAGGGGACTGGGGCCCCTCCCGTTTCTATCTATTTTTTCACATTGGCCTGGTCTATTTTCTTAATGCGCTGTTTTAGTTACATACACCATCATCAACAAGCAAAAAATGTGCCCGGGCACCTGCAGCAATGCGCCTCGCCACCGCCCACGCCTGATGGGTGGCTGCCACCCCACCCGTTGCTTGCCTTTGCCCGAGCCGCCGCTCCGCTTGATCCGGTTCTGGCGGCTCGGGCAGTGGGGTTCGAACCTGGGACCAGCGATGCTGGAATCCAGGGTGCTTCCACTGAAGCACGGGGCACCTCACCAGAAATATGATCCCATAAGCACACCGCCACATGGCACACATGCATCTACAACGCATTCTGATTTCTGAGTCTTAATGTATGTTACTCCCTTCACTCTTTGAAACTAAACAGCGACAGACGGGGTAAGGCCGAATGAGTGCTATGCTTTGCAGCCCAGTCAGCTCGCATGTGACACAGTGAATGCAGTCCACATTTATGGACGACTGCTTTATATTGATGCAGGTTGTTCGCTAGAGTCGGCAGCAAAGGACAAGCACACAAGTGACCCACGGAGCTAACCGCAACGCCTCGCTGTATTTTACATAGTGGAGCACCCCAACCAAGAAGGGGACACGTGCATTGATTGGATTTCGCAGTACTGCTGGACTAATGGCTGGAATGGTCTATGGCGGGGACATTCAGTCTATCAGAACCGACCATTGATCCCCTGAGATCCGAAATGCTGAGGCGACGAGATTGCGAAATGGCCTTGAAGAATTCGTGGCGGCGGAAGGAGAACTATTCGGGTCGTCATATGCATCCATTCTCTGGAGGAGATTGGAGCCAGGCACCAGACTGGGGTATGTGGCAGTGGTGCGGCAGTTCCTCAGGTACTCGCGCGTCCATGGGTGGTTATCCCCGAGAGAGGCCCTGGAGGGGCGATTGCTGGAGATTGCAAGGGATGGGTACTTCGAAGGGCCGGTCAAAAAGGTCCTATCTGGACTCAGGATGGCGGAGAAAGCAGGTGTCATTCAGTCCCTGGTGCGAGGATCGGATCGGATTTTCTCAAAGTTCTGGAGAAGTTGCGAACGAAAAAGAACAGCAGGCGAATACAGTGGACACCGTTAGGAATCTTGTATGAGGTGGCCGCCGGCGAAGGGACCTTCACATGGCCGGAAATGGAATGCATTGCATTGACAGCATTGTCGCTATGCAACCTATTACGCATCGGAGAGGCATGGACGGCCAACATGAGCGGGCTGGGCCAACTGGTATTCCGAGGAGAAAAGAGCTGCCCAGGCATCCAGTTGCAAGACGTGGGGCCCTGGGCCGACAGACGGCTGCGCTTTCTCGACGAGGAGCGACGCAGGAGAGGGGCGAATGGTGCAGTGGCGTTCAACTTCTCATCCCCGAGCGAATTGGAAGCCCAGTGGGTGGAATTGGTCGCTGGGACGAGCCATAGGTCCCTGCGCTGGCATGGGCACCGACGTGGAGGCGAAGCACAGGCATGGGCGGCTGGGGCTTGAGGTCCCCTCCTGCAACTCATGGGCGGGTGGTGCACACCATCAGTGGCGGTGTCCTATGCAACGCCCACTCATGCCTGGGAGTTCGAGAGTAGACGACGACAGCCCGTCCCGGTGCGAGAAGGAGGGGGAACTCAAAGTCGCGTTTGGAGAGTGGTCAGCCCTTCAATGGTGGGGTGCGTGGGTCCGACGAGAAATCCTTGAACTCGGTTGTGGTTGGGCCTTGAATGGCGCGATACTAGGAACCGTTGACGTGGCCAGAAAGAGGAGAAGGGCAAACTCGACACAACGTGGAGCGTTCAGGTTTGACCCGGAGGCAGTGGAAGATTCGACGGATGAGGGAGAAGGTATTGCAGATGCAGGAGACCAGTGATTTGGAAATTGGAGGGGTGCTGAAAAGATTGGTGGATTCTAGCCCGAAGGCGTTGGAAAATGACCTGGAAGAAGGGTTGTTGGTCCTGTTATCGGGAGTCATGGAGGTGGCAGGCTCCCAAGCTGTGGGGGCATTAGCATGTGTGCCGCAGGCTTTGGACGCAATGCAAGGAGATGAATGGCCGGATGAAGATGAGGAGACCTATTATTCTGATGAAGATGGAGAGGAGGACGTCAACCCCGACGTGGCGGGCAGAGGCATTGGAGAGTGTGGAAGGGTACAGCTGAGTGAGTCGCCGTGGAGCAGAGCTGTGCCGGACGACTTGTTGGACAAAAATCGAAATTGGTTGAAGGAGACGGGGGGGTTGGTGACAGCAAAGGGGTGGGAGTGGCTGAGATGCTTGAGAGCCTGGTGGAGGGCGGTTCTTTGCGCCGGGTGTTGCACTCACTGGGTGTGTCGGGCAAGGCCCGTGTCACTCCAAAGAATAGCGAAAAGTGCAGCTTCATCATGAATTGCATGAAACAAAATGCTTCTGACTGTCGCCCTCCCTCCAAATTTGTGCTGCCCCAGCTGAAGGCATTGCGTGATTGTTTGTTGCCGCGGAAGAGCACAAGGGTTTATATGATTAACTTTGATGTTTCAAATTGCTATTGCAGCATTTTGATGCCTAAGCGTTGGAGGGATATTTTCCAGGTGTGAGTCTCAGGACAGAGTTATGCATGGTCTTTCTTGCCTTTTGGCACGAAGTATTCGCCTGTGATCTGCCAGTGATTGATGGGAGCCGTGGCGGAAAATTCTGTTTTTGATATGGAGGTGCTCCCGTTCACTTACTTTGATGATATATTAGCGGCAGGGGCGCGCAGGGATCTGAAAAGGGCACTGCGTAGGCTGAGGGGCAGGCTGCAGAGGGCCCGTTTTGTGGTCAGCCTGAAGTCCTGCTTGGAACCTACTAGAGTGCTCCATTTTGTGGGAAAGATTTTTGACACTAAGAGGAGACACATGGAGAATAGGAAGGGTATGGTGACTGCCTTACTGCGGAGCTAGCTCAGGCTGAGGTTGGGGCTTGTGCGCAGAAAGGGCTTCGAGAGGTTTTTGGGGAGGTTGGACTGGGCTTTGCGGCCGCAGGGAGGAACTGCCCCGTTTTTGGCTGGGGCGTATAGGTGGAAGTTGTCTGCTGAACAAAGGGTGCCGCTGAGTCTGGTGAGACCGTTGCTTACGGCAGTGGTGTTTGCTGTTTTACCTCAGTGTTATGCTGGATAGCCATATGTGTGGCGAGGGCCACCTTGTTCAATGCAGGATTTCATTATTTTTGCTGATGCCGCTCCTAGGCTCAACAGCGGCTTCCGTTATGGATTTTTTGTGCCTGGCAGTGGCATCAGGTGCTATACGTGCCCTGGTTGGGTTGACTCGCTTCAGCAGGCAGAATTATTGGCTTTGGTGCAAGCATTCAAAATGGCAGGATATAAAGAATGGCGTAGGGTGGCTTTAGGCTCCGACAGTATGGTAGCAAGAAGTCAAGTGTTGGGCTTGCAGTGTGGGACGTCTTTGCCTGTCCAGAACCGTATTTTGCGCTAGCTTTTTTGGTGGAGGCGATGGAGTAGGGTGCAATTAGCTGGTTTTTATGTCCTGTCGGATAAAAATCCGGCGGATCCGCCGAGCCGAGTGCGTTGATTCGTTGACAGGGAGGCGTGCATGGGAGCGGCGGAGGATAGGTATGTGGTGTGGAAGACACTGCAGAGACCGTTTCCTTATTTTGGGTCGATGGCTCCTTTTCCCTGGCGTGCAGGGAAGTGAAGGGGGGGGGGGGGGGGCTGCAGGACGCCGGTTTCGCCAGGTGGGGGGGGGATTGGTCGCCAACCAGATGCTGAGCCTCAACACTGCTGCAGTGCGCTGACGTGGGCGCCGGTCCCGCGAATATATTGTGACCTGCTGGTTCTTACAAACCGCGTCCGTATCGCGGATAAGGCAGGCGCTTTATGTTCGCCGGGTCAGCCTGGAGCGACCCTGCCACAGCGAGGTCGACCAGGAAGGTTGGGACCTTCCTGGTCCCAACCTTCCTGGCGTGGCCGTCAAGGGCTGCTCGGACATTTTTCAACAACCCGTGTTCTGCGGACGTTTTTGTCCAGTGTTTCCGCTTTTTGTTTTCCAGGTTGGATGCTGTTGACTGCCCAGATGGTCCCTGTGGCCTTTGTTGCTGTTGGCTGGACTTGAAGGGTGCAACAGGAGGTGGCATGCAGTCTACAGCTTTAATTTCCTTGATCTGGGGACGTTTTGTCCGTTATTTCCGCTATGTGCTTTCCAGTTTGGATGCTAGGTGTGACAGCTAGTGGGTCTGTGAAGGCGACAGGGACTATCTTAAGAAATATCCATTTCTGTGGGGTAGGAGTATGCCTGAGTGGCATTGACTGTCGTCTGGTTTACGGAGAGCACTGGATTCTGTCGTGCATGTTTGCAGCTTGTTGGAGGTAGTGTAAAAGTGAAGTTTTTATTGTAAAAACAGAGGTTTTGAGCGACTAACGTAATTGATCTGCATTGTTTGCACCGCCTGTCTGAAATGTACTGTGACCTGTGTACATTATTGCGATGCATGTTTTAGTGCATTTTTGATTTGCATCCATGGGTGATGGGACCACTTGCCCACCCTATTGTTTCTTTACCCATCTTGGAGTGGGTCTTCAGGACTCTGCATACATTGATTTGCTGGAGTATGCCTGAGTGGCATTGAGTGTCGTCTAGTTTACGGAGAGCACTGGATTCTGTTGTGCATGTTTGCAGCTTGTTGGAGTTAGTGTAAAACTTGGGCGTGATGGCGGCGCAATATCAGATGCAGGCCATGGAGCAGGGGCTGTCGGTCGCTGGCGTTGACCGGTTGTGCGAATGGGCTGCCCCTTACCTCGATCAACCGACCCGCTCGCCTACCTAGCCATGTACGAGAAGCCCACCCCCTACGTGCTGGATGTGGTTGCGCGGATCCAGCGCGGATGTGGCTGCGGGGGCGTGGAAGCCCCGGTCGGTGGTGGCGCCGAATGTCACGCTTCCGATGGCGCCTGCCCCTGGGGGGGGGCCTGCAGCAGCAACCGGAGCAGCAGCATCCGCCCGCGGAGACCCCGGAGCAGGAGGAGATTCGCCGACTTGCTGATCGCATACGAGAATTACAGATGCCCAAGGTCCCTGCTCTGTCCCTTGGTGAGCTGCAGCGGCTGCAGCCCAGTGCTGTGCAATGGGCCCGGCAGTGTGACGTTCTTGCGGCCCTCTGGAAGTATAGCGCCGCCGACGACGCGGAGGCTGCGGCCAGGGCCCCGGCGGAGGCAATCTGGCGCGTCTTGTACTACGAGTGCCAACCGCAGCAGCAGCAAGAGATGCCGACGTGGGAGCCCCAGGTGCAGCAGTGGTATGCCCAGCCTGAGGACCTGCCGGCCCAGCCACAGGATCCTCCCGTGAGCCAGCCTGCGGGGTTGCCTGGGGCTTGTATCCGGTGCGGGAGGTACGGCCACTGGGCGAGGGACTGCGACAATGCCCGCCCCCAGGGCCGGTGGCAGCATGGTCAGCAGGGCCTGCATCTGTACACCGTCAGAACCACCGGGCGCAGGTATTACGCGCCCGCCCCCCCGCCCTACCCATGCCGTAAGTGCGGTTAGCACCACTGGGCTATCGCCGGGCGGTGCCCAATCGCCGCACAGGGCGAGCTCCAGCAGGCCCCCGGCCCCCGCGAGGGGCCCCTGAAGGAGCGCGGGGGGAGCACGGGGGGACAAGGGGGGCAGTGGGGGGAGGAGCGGACGACGTCGAGGTGGGTGCCCCGGGCGGCGGTGCGCGTGCTGATGCCCAAGGAGTGGCAGCGGAAGAGCATGGAGCGCTCGCCGTGCGGTGGGTTGGAGCTGATGTCTCTGAACTTTGGTGGCCGGACTACCAGGACCGGCCACTCGCCCTCGCCATCCGCAGGTGGGCCCAAGGCACAATCTTGGATTGGGCCGGCACGCTCTGGGACTTTGGGAAGTTTGCAGCGCACTGGCCGGAGCTCAGCCCGTCTGACGCCCTGTCGCAGTGCATCGTCCGTGGAGCGGCCATGGGCCAGCAAGTTGGCACCATCAAGGGTGTCATCTCGGCGGTTCACATGGCCGAGAAGCTCAAGTGCATCCCCCCCACCGTCAGCCTGAGCAGTGGCTCATGGCACGCGGGGCAGGGGCCCTTACAACCGCGCCTCGGCCGACGCAGGTCTAGGCAGAGCTTGTCACCCTTGCGCCACATGGCAGCCGTAGTCCGTACTAGCGAGGGGTGGATCACCCTCGCGTTCACCGCCCTCTCCTTTGCGGTGCTGCTCAAGGTCGGGGAGGCCTCCAGCTGCCGACCGTGCGACCTCACTGCCAGGTGTGCCCTCGCGTTCTTCAACGACAATCGCGCTGATGACTTGCGAACCACGCGCCTTGGAGCTTGGGTTGACGAGTGGAGGTGCGCCTTGGCGGCGCACCCAATTGTGGCCCGTCATCCGCCACAAGTGCCGTTTGTGGGTGCCCCGTACGTGCCACAGGACTCACTCTAGGCCCTGTTGGCTCGCACAGGGTGGGAGCGCATGGGGTGGCATGCCTGGCGACGAGGCGGCACCGCTGCAATGCGGGCGTTCGGCATGCCCCTTTGTACCCTTGCAGCGGTTGGGCGGGGGGACAGTCAGGCGGAAGCCGACAAATACGCCAGCCCGCCCCCTGGGTGGGACTTCCACCTCCCTGACATGGTCCCGTGGCCAGCCCTGGGCTTTGCGACCAGATTGGCGCCCCTCCACGCCTACCAGCCGTGGCCCATGGGTGCCCTCGGACCGTAGACGTCAGCCACCCCCCCACCCCCCCACCCCCCGCGGGTGGGTGGTGGGTGCGAGCTGACCTCACTGTCCAGAGGAGCAGAGCCAATGCACAGTCAGAAACCACCTGGTGTGGTACATAACTGGTCTACCCTGCATTGCAGCAACCAAGACAATGAACAATTGTGGTTATGACCATGCGCCTGTGACACGGGGGCGTATGCGAACCCAGTTTCCGTTGCCTCATGGCCACCCCCCGCTGATGTGGTGCCTGGGGAAGGAGGTGGCCAACGGCCCGGTGTGCGCCCCGGCACCTATGTGCACACACCCATCGTATTGGGCACCACTGATGATGAGTCCCCCGACACAGTGTGACGGTCACCTTCGGGTCACGGGCGGCACGTGAACCCATTGCTGGGTGTCTGGGTTCCCCTGAGCTGCTCGGATCTGGGGCCTGCACATGGTTTGTGGTTCGTGCTGGCCGGCTCTGGGCCCTGTTAGCGCGAAACCGGGGCGGAGACTGCTCTGCGGCGTCGCACGCTCTTGGGCTGTTGAGCGGCCCTGTGTGCCAAGTTGGCGACAGCGACATGCGGGCGGTGCGGGCACGACTAGAACAACCGTCTAGACGAGGCAGCAGGGGCCATTGCCAAGAACCTCCATGTGGGTGCGGACGTGGTCCTGCCCCACTTGCAGATGTGGTGGGCCAAGACCCTGAAATGGGCCGGAGACACGCCAGTGTGGAAGTCGCGGGCCGCGCTCGAGGACATTGCTCTGGCCGAGCAGGCGCTCCATGTGCTGGCGCACGGGCAGCTCCCCTTGGGGGCTCTTCCACCACGCTGCATGATCATTCCCGGGTCACCGTCGAAACGGCCGCCAGGGGCCCGGGCCCGGCTAGCAGTGTCCACGCCCCGCGAGAGGTGTGGGAGCAATGGGCGGACCCGGATTTCGGGGGCAGAGGCGCGCGTGTTGGGGCACTCCCGCCGTCGCGCTGCCCCAAGGTGGCAGCCCTGCTAAGCACACTACATGCACATGGTCTCGTTGATCTGGTGGACGGGCCGGCGAATGCGGAGGTGTTCGTCAAATGGAAGAATGAGCGTAAATGCGCTCTGATCATCAACATGCGCATCTACAACCGACGTTGTAGGTTCAAGGTGCGCTGCTTCAAGCTCCCATCCCTGGAGGCACTCGCAACGGTTGTGTGGGCCTGTTTGGGATGCCCTGGAACCTAGGGGGCGGGGGGGGCTATGGGGGGCCAAGCTCGACATCACCAGCTGTTACTGGTGCATCAGGCTGCCGCGTGAACTGGAGGGGTCCATCAAGGTTACGGCGGGGGACCGCACACACACCCTCCCTCGCGTGCCGTTTGGGTGGCACCAGGCCCCGGACCCGGTCCAGGCCCTCATCACCGACCTCTTGCGCGACATCGGGCCCCAAGGAGTCGTAGTGGTCCAGTACCTGGATGACGTCCTCTTCGTCGGCCTGGACCGTGACCAAGTGGCCCTGGTGGCTCAGAACGCGGCGTGTGCCCTCCGCCAAGCAGGATTCCTTGTGAGTGACAAATTAGAGCTGGACCCGCAGCGCAACGTGACGTAGTTGAGGAAGCAGCTCGACTTGTCCCGCGGGCGCATCGTGCCCCTCCCATCAACGGTGGCAGCCGCAGTCCTCCCCTTTGTTCGCCTTCGGTGCGCGCGTATACGTACGTCTTACTGCGCCCGCTGCTCGGCAAAGTGGGCTGGCTTGGCAGACCAAGGAACATGGCGGGGGCTTTCATGGCCTAGGGGCGCTCTTGGCTCAGGTGGGGGTCGCGGTGGGCTTGGAAGTGCCCGCGGGCAGTGACAAGCGGTGTGTGCGAGGCCATCGCGATGAGCAGCAGCGGATGGGAGCCCGACAGCCCTGCCGATGCGGCGGGGCCCGCGTAAAGAGTATTCCTGGATGCGGCGCGCGTGGGCCTCACTACGGGCTGGCAGACGTCGTACCCGGTGGGGTCCTTGGGGCCAGCGGGTGCTGTGCTCGACCCGTGCCCGCCCTGGATCACCACGCAGCAAGCCGCTGAGCTATGGGGCACCGTCGTCGCCCTGGACCAGGCCCAGCGGTGTGGGGCCCACCAGCTCGTCCTTGTGGGCGACAACGCGGGAGCGCTCGCGCACCTTCTCTGGGGACGCGCCAGCCCAGTGCGGCCACATCAGCAGCGCACCCTCCGCCGGGTGGCCCACAGGCTGCGTTGGATGGGGATCACGGTCACCGTTGAGTGGGTGCCATCAGGCCTGAAGCCGGCAGACGCCATCAGCCGGGCGGCCGATGGCAGGGGTGCCAGAGCAGCGGTCTTGGAGGCAGCCGCCAAGGAGGTGCTGTGGGACAGCTCTGCGTGGTGGGTGCCCTCGGGGGACGTGTTAGGTCGTGATAAGAGCGTCCGCCCCTGGACAGGCCCTGTGGCTGGATGAGGGGATGGGATTGGATGGGAGTGTATCCAACACCTGGCAGACACGTCGCCAGGCCGACCCTATGTGTCAGCGGCTTGTGCCACAGGCTGCCCCGCGCTGGACTCGGAGCCACGCAAACCACCACTGACCTAGTCCGAGACCGGCGGGTGAAGTTTCCATACCCACACTCCTTGGGGACCCTGGTCGGCGTCACGTACGGGGCTTCCAGCCCACTCACTCACACACACACACACACACACACACACACACACACACACACACACACACACACACACACACACACCATCTCATTTCATGGTCCTGACCGGGGGGCATGGCGTGCCCCACGCAAAGCAGTTAGTGGAGTATCCGTGCTCACCCGCAAGCAGTCGCAGTCACTGCAGGTCCCACACCGTTCCGCAGCGGCTGAGGCACACAAGCAGCGGTGCACAGTCCGAGAGACATGATGCACGAGGTCAGGGCCGAACCACTAGACCACAGGACCAGGTCTGCAGGTATTGAGACTGGTGAGGTTTGCTAGAGGACATCACACTCACCGTGGCTCCGGGTGTGTAGCACTTGGTATGGCAGTAGTACTCCTGCCCCATCTGGATCGCACCTTCCCCAGGGGAGGCATCCGCCGAAGTGGTTCCTGGTGGTGGAGGCCCCCTGCTCAGGCCCATCCGATACAGGCTGGATGAGGGGCCGACCAGCTCGTCCTCGTGGGCGACAACGCGGGAGCGTTGGCGCACCTTCTCTGGGGACGCGCCAGCCCAGTGCGGCCACAGCAGCAGCACATCCTCCGCCGGGTGGCCCACAGGCTGCGTTGGATGGGGATCACGGTCATCATCGAGTGGGTGCCATCAGGCCTAAACCCGGCAGACGCCATCAGCCGGGCGCCCGATGGCAGGGGCGCCAAAGCAGCGGTCTTGGAGGCAGCCGCCAAGGAGGTGCTGTGGGACAGCTCCGCGTGGTGGGTGCCCTAGGGGGATGTGTTAGGTCGTGATAAGAGCGTCCGCCCCTGGACAGGCCTTGTGGCCGGATGAGGGGATGGGATGGGATGGGAGTGTATCCAACACCTGCGAGACACGTCGCCAGGCCGACCCTATGTGTCAGCGGCTTGTGCCACAGGCTGCCCCGCGCTGGACTCGGAGCCACGCAAACCACCACTGACCTAGTCCGAGACCGGCGGGTGAAGTTTCCATACCCACACTCCTTAGGGACCCTGGTCGGCGTCACGTCCGGGGCTTCCGGCCCACTCACTCACACACACACACACACACACACACACACACACACACACACACACACACACACACACACACACACACACACCATCTCATTTCATGGTCCTGACCGGGGGGCATGGCGTGCCCCACGCAAAGCAGTTAGTGGAGTATCCGTGCTCACCCGCAAGCAGTGGCAGTCACTGCAGGTCCCACACCGTTCCGCAGCGGCTGAGGCACACAAGCGGCGGTGCACGGTCCGAGAGACATGATGCACGAGGTCAGGGCCGAACCACTAGACCACAGGACCAGGTCTGCAGGTATTGAGACTGGTGAGGTTTGCCAAAGGACATCACACTCACCGCGGCTCCGGGTGTGTAGCACTTGGTATGGCAGTAGTACTCCTGCCCCATCTGGATCGCACTTTCTCCAGGGGAGGCATCCGCCGAAGTGGTTCCTGGTGGCGGAGGCCCCCTGCTCAGGCCCATCCGACGCAGGCTGGATGAGGGGCCCACCAGCTCGCCTGTCCCACCCTAAACGCTGAGAGCGCTATCTACCGCCCTTTCGGGCTTCAATGACAATCCCCACAAGGACGCGGCACACTGTCGCGTTGTTTGCCTACTTTTGGTTTATGTGCTTGTGTGCCTTCGCTATTTGCTAAAATTCATATCACATTGGTTGAACCTCGTTTCAACTTTTGTTTTCGGACCCTCTTTCTTAGGCATTTTTCTAGGAATGTATAGCCCTTTCTCCATGGGCCAAAGGGCCAGGCTGCGGTAGGTTGACATGGTGACCGGCAGTCTGACGGATTGGGACCAGTACACCTTCCACACCGAGCAGCTGATGGTGGCCATGGGGTGCAACTTCTACGCTGCAGCCATCGGGACCATTGCATGGCCTTGGGCGGCTTGTGCTTCGTGGTAAACAACATGGTTGCATGCATCTGCCAGGCCATCCGGAGCATGTGCCGTCGCCTCAATGATGTTCTTTTTGGTGAGATCATCTAGTAGTCCAAGTAGCGGTCCGACTGGGTTGGTATCCTCATCAACAACCGCCCATTCCCTAGCGGCAGTGGGAGTAGTGATCGCAGTGGTAGTGGAAGGCTGGCAACGGCAATGGTGTGGTTTTGGTTTCGCCATTGCCGTCTAGAGGCGTGGGGGCATCGAGCAATGGCAATGCACAACACAAACAACGGCACTAACGGTGGCAGCGCCAGCAATTATAGCCCTGGCACTGGCGGCAACGGTGGTTGCCTTTTTACCGTCGCCATCGGCATATGTGGGTGCTTCGTGCACTGGTAGCAGCAGCGTTGCTAGCGGCAGTAACGCTAGCGGTGCTAGTGCCAGCATCCTCGGCATCAACACGGTGGTGGTGTTGCCTCTTTGTCACCGTTGCCATCTGAAGGAGTGGGTGTATGGAGCATTGCGGCGGTAGCGGCCGGACCAGCAACAATAACAGTGGTGGCATCAGCACTAGCAGCTATAGCGGTGACAACATCAAGGTGTGGCCTCCATGGCCTTGTTGACTTTGCGGGCATGGACATAAGGCACTAGTGCCCATGCATTGTTTGGAGCTGCTCACGTACGGAACTACTGCCTGAGTTCAATTAAGCCCATGCCACGTTGCCTTTATATGCTGATTTGCTACCTAAGCCACAGCGCAGTGCACTCTTTGCATGGCGGGGGCCCTTGCATAGTATGTGATGGAGGGCCGCATTGGCAGCGGAGGACTTGTCGTGCTTGCTGAATGCGTCGCGGCTTGGCGGTCCTTTGACCTTCCGGTTGTCGAGGGCCATAGAACGGTGCTAGCCTAATCCCAGGATCTCTTGGGGGATCTGTGATTGTGAGGGGACACACTCATGGAACCCGTTTGTCCATCGGTGCAAAAAAAAAAACACTCACCTGGGCCCAGACTAGTGTGCGTTTCTGGTTCATCAACGGCGCCTGCCTCTGACTGTATGCCACCCACCGCATCCAACAACAATCCCTAACAGTGTTGATGGCCGTCATGAGGCGCATGTGCTAGACGAAATATCTCACATTGTGACCCTAGAATCCATGTACAAAAGCTTTGTGGCGCTAGCAAGGACTATCACGGGTGCGCTCCTCAGTCACCTCAAACTGGCACCCCCGTAGTACTACACTTGGGCTGCCATGGTGGCGTGATGGCTGCACGACAGCGAACAATGGTTGATTGCGGCCATGTGTGACACATTGCAGCTTAACCGCGCGAGCTATCACCGTGCGCTGCACTGGTCATAGAGGGAGGTGTTTGCGGGGGCGGTGGTGCGCATGGATGAATGGTCTCGGTTGCACGCACAATGGATGGAGGCCCAGCTTAAGGAATGGCATGTTTACTTTCCACTAGGAAATGCCGCGCGGTGGAGTGTGGATACCTTTCACCTGCGACACGCCTAAAGCGACGGCGCACGACACATGATGGGTGACCATGCGTGCTCGTGCTTACCGGGGACTTGGACGCCGGGGAACCCTCGGAGGTGTAGCTAGGGATCCCCCGGGCATGCACTGTGATACTGTGACTCGCATACATTGGAGGAACCCATGACGCAAATCCACTGTGCAAGGCCTTTGCTAACCTCTACTCGGCCTTTTCTTCTGGGGGAGCGCGCAATGGTGAACCTGGGCAAGTCCAGCCGGCGTCTCCTAGGAGACTGGGTGTGCACGCGGTGCGGTTACTACAACTACGCCCGACAGACTAGATGCCGCGCTTGTCAGGCGGCAAATGCTACGACCATGGCCCTTGGGGATTGGCTGTGCTAGCTCTGTGACAACCAGAACCCGGTGTGGAGAACGCGGTGCAACAGATGTCAGCACCCTCGCATAGGAGCGACACACGCACCAAGGACTGGAGACTCCCGCGAGGCCACCGTGTCCGCACCAAGGATTTCGGCATACTGCAACTCTCCGCGCAAACGACAACGGTCCACTCATGTTGCACCGGGGCCGGTGCAAAACACACCAAAGACACCGAGGACGGACCGGATCTGCCCGGTAGCATGCGAATGCATCAAGTGTGCTGCTGCTGCCGCGCGCAAGACAACGGCATCCTTGGAGACAATCGCCACCAAACACACCATCCCTCCGGATAGTGCCGTTGTTGTGGGATAGACAACCCCTCTAGTGCAGCAAAAGGTCGCACAGCACCACAACTTTGTGTGCGCCAAGTCGTGCCGGCTAAGCTGGGTAGGTAGGGCTTGACTGTCTGAGTATACACAACGATGAATATGGGGATGTGTGGGTTTCTCATCTCGGATCAATGGTGACGCAAGAGTGTGCTGACTCCTGCCCGTGCTGGCTGTATGACATGACAATTGCTAGTGCCGGCCCCTGGAGACACTAGACTAAGGTCAGGGACATCCCTACAGTGATGAGGCGCCAGAGCACACATGGAACAACATATTTGTGTGGCCTGGATGTAGCACTTGTGCGTATCCTCACTTGTGGGGCGGCAATTGTAATGGTTGGGGGCTTGTGAATGTTTGACCCGCCGGACGTCTTGACCTCCACGTGGCCGGGGAAAGACAACCGACAATTCAGGCACCATATGCAGGGTCGGGGTATGCCCCCACCGACGTGACACATCCAGATGGAGAGGAATCGAGGTGGCAGTGGCTCTAGCTACACCACTTTGGCATTGGCGAACGTTTTGAACCTCACGGTCCGCTCAACGTGGGGCGCCCAGGGCCATGTAACTGATTGGGAAACTGGTACTTATAGCAGACCTTGTCTGCACTAACATGACAACCGACATGTGTCCTCACATGTCCCTAGAGACGTCGACCTGTGGACATGCATAACGTACATGAAGTTTGTGGCTGCGGTTTCAGCGGTTGTACGTATGCGTCTACCCCCGCCCCCCGCCTGAGTGTCTATTTTTTTTCGGTGTCTTTTTGTCCATGCTCGCCCGGGCCGCTGGGCCTTGACAAATTGCTGCCGGCGTCACCTCCCTGTCCCCTGACCGCATGGGTGTCCAGGACACCCAGGCCCGTCTGGCCACGCCAGGCGAGGAGGTCATCGTCCCTGCTGATGCCGGCCAATTGGCGTGTTTGGCAGCCATCGATGACGCCGATTACATCATCCACGACGAAGTGGTGCTGAAGAGTGGAGTTTCAGAGGCTGCCTCCCTGTCGTTCGACCTCTTCAAGGACTGCAACTCGTCCGAAAAACTAGCTGCCGTCCTTTACGGCAGTCGCCCCAACGTAGTGCTCGTTGGGGAAATGACTGAGTATGAAAAAAATTCAAACTGCAATTAAGAGGCTACTTACTGATCTGCCCATGCTTGGCCGCTTTGTTGCCATCCTGCTTGAACCTGTCAGCGATGATGATGACAAGCCATCGTTTCTCAATCGGGCACTCGCCCTCAATTCCAACTTGCCTTTCGGGTGCGACAAGGTGCAAATGGCAAAGAGGTCTCTCATGCACATACACTCACATGGTCGATTTGATGTCTGGATAGCGAGCAGCACAAGGGACTCTAGGAACCTGTCGCCGCCCCCAACGTACAAGCTCCTGCGACTTATGACACCTGGGGCAGAGGTTGACAAAGTGGTGTTCCATGAGCCAGATGTGCGGGACAATCAGTACGCCATCCAGGTCCACAATGACCTGATCAGTGGGCTGTTGGGGTCTATCGGCCTGAACTCTGATGAAGTCCATCTCCTTCCGGGAACAGACCCACGGAACTCGAAGTTGTTTTTCACGGAGTTGAATGAGGAACAAGTGAATACCGTGGTTTCACAATTCGGATCCAAGCCAAGGTTCCAAATTCGGCCAGTGGAATGGTACCGTGGGGCCAACTTGACCAACAAGTGTGCTGTCTATGAGGTCTGGATAAAGAAGACACACAAGGAAACATGGTCGCCCATGCTGTATGCCTCAGTTCTCGCAATGTTCTGGACGATCCCGGGCGTCTTGCAAGCGCAATCGCCAGTGAAAATCCATGTGTGGGGCCCAAGTAAGCTACTGCTGGGCCTCACAGAAGCTGCGCACTCGCTGTTGAAGACAAGGTATCGTGAACTTGTGGCGGCCATCGGGGCTGTCTTCAAGGACCTGAAGACAGGACAGTTCCTCGACAGAGACATCATCTCCCAGCCCACTGTCCTCTCGACGTGGAAGAAGGACCTGGTAGGCACAGTGTACATCTTGGATGTGGCACCTTGGTGGTATCTCTCGGATCTGACTGAGGCCCTTGCTCCTTCGGTACAGTGCCGGTACATCGCGGACCGTGTCAGGTGGAGTGTTGGGGAGATGCGCACAGCCACATGGCGGCTGACCGGGGAAAGTGTGTCACAACTAATTGGGAAAGTCTACTTGTCGGATTCTGGAATGCCTCCAATGTTTGTGATCTCCGAGGCGGACTCTGAGGCGCGCAAAAAGCGTATCACGGACCGGCCCAGGAACACAGATGACGCAAAGACACTCAAGCAAGGCTCAATCACGGCGGGTGAAATGGCCAAGGCCATGGAGCTGGACGACCAAGTCGACAAGGTCATCAGCTCCCTCAAACGCAAGCGGGACTTGAAGGAGGATGAGGCTTCGTCGTCCAATGGAGTAGTAAGATGACATCAAGATGCATCAAGCATCCCTCTGAGCAGCACGCTCAGAGTATTGTCCCAAAATTTTAATGGATTTCAAACAAAAATAACAATGAGAAAGCGTAAGCAAAAGCGCATAGTGGCCCTAGGGTCACTGCTTCGGTCCCTGGAGGTGGATTTCTTCGCCATCCAAGAGCCCCACTTCGTCACGGCGGAGGATCGCTAGGTGGGCGTGCGGTGCTTATCAAAGTACGGGTATGGCCTGGACGGACCACTCCATGAGGTGGACGGGGAAGAGTGGCATTGGCGTGGAAAACATCCAAGTGGACATTACAATCAATGAAGTTCTTGTCTCCCAGGGCGCTGAAAGCCTCACTGTCGAGTGGTCCACTAGAGATCACTTTAGTGGTGGTCCATTTCCATCACAAGCACACGCGACGACAGTTGCAATGGAAAGACATCGCCAAGGAGTTGCATGGACCGAACCTGAGTTTATGTGCTGATCACAATAGTCCAGTAGTGAAACATAGGGACGCCTTTGCGCCCCCAGAGTTTGAGCATGACACGTCTTTACGTGCCCGAGAACAGGAGGTTGCAACCTTGGCGAAAGCGGGTCTGCAGGACGTCTGGGTGGACATCCATTGTCCAACTCTGACGGATATCAAGGACAAGGAAGCATCGTGTCCGACGGGCTTCACGTACAGCTACCCTCGGGAAGGAGAGCGGCTCGATCCACAAGGATTACGCCGTATTGACCGCATACACACGACGTCGGAATTGTTGAGCTTGGCGACTAGCGTGTACCCCATGTTTGCTGCCAACTCAGACCACAAGGCGATCTAGGCTCAATTCACACCCCCGTCCTTCGAAACGGAAGGCACGATTCCCAGATTCTACTGCCCAGAGACAATCCTCCAAGACTCTGAGGCGATGGAAGACCTGGAGACCTCTCTCAAGTCTATCACCTCGAAGGGAGACCAATGGTGGGAAGATGCACTGGGCTGCATCCATACGAAGGCGGTCAATCACCAAAGGGAACACAAACACAAAAGCAGTCCGTTGAACTTCAAGCTCTACGGCTCCTACGTGTCTCCACAAGGGACTCTGTCACACCGGCGGTCTATCAGTTTCTTTCATCACTGGGAATTGCAGCAACAGAAGCGGCAACGGCCTACACCCTCCTGGTTGGGGTATATGAAAAAGCCCAGCGTGACAGAACGGGCATGGAAACACTCTCCAAGCTCAAGGGGGTGATCACGTCAGGGGAAACATCAGGGGACCTGAGAACGCGAAGAAACGAATTTTACCGGCTGATGCGGGAGCTGCAGGAACGAAAGAAACTCCAGCAGCTAGTGTCCCGGGCAGGCACAGCAGTACGCGGAGCAAAGGCGGTGGCCAAAGAGCTGGTAGAACATTGGGACCGAGTGTCCACCCCAACGGGAGCCACGGAGGGAGAATGTGTGGCCTACCTGAAGGCGTTAGGAGTGGAACAGCGGCTGCGCAAGGCAGGTCGACTCCTATTCAAGCAGCTTTCCCTGGACATAGTACATGAAGGTCTTAAGAGGTTGAACAGCAACAGCTCCCCTGGACTGGACGGCTTCTCGGCAAAATTCTGCAAGAGGTTCTCAGAAATTTTCGAACCGCAAATGTATGAATCACTGAAACGCTTCCTCGATGCGGGTACAATGCCGGAGACATGGACTTCGGGAGTGGTGACAATGATCCCCAAGACAAAAGCAATGCAAACGCCAGACTCTCTCCGACCAATCGCACTGCAAACGACACGACAGAAGTGGCTCATCAATATTCTCCTGATCCAGTTGGAGGATGTACTTCTCCACTTCATCCCGTCGCAGCAAACGGGCTTCCTTCGTCACAGAAGTATCCTCCAGCATGTCTATGGCTCACGGGCCCTCTGGGATGGCTTACGTGAAGGAGCGGCGTTATCAGTGGACTTCAAAAATGCGTTCCCCACGATGTCTCATTAGATGGTGTCGGCAGCTTTGGGTCTAATGTGCATACCGTTCCTGTACATCCGACTGATACTACATCTTTTACGTGCACCGTATCTGTACTCAGTTGGTAAGGGATACGTCCCGGGAGTCTACCACCATCCTCGTGCAGGCACACGCCAGGGAGACCCACTCTCCCCGGCCCTGTTCTCCCTGGTGGCATCCTTTGCGATTTTCCCGCTACAAGACCTGGATCCAGGACTAACTATCATGATGTATGCGGATGACCTCATCATCTTCTTGGACGGACAGGCCAACCCGCAGCTGCTGGGAAAGATATGGAAGGTGGTGTCCTGCTTTGGACAGTTTTCTGGGCCGAGGGTCAACCTGAACAAAACGGCGGCGATGGTTCGCAACTGTGGGGGAATGGAGTGGGCGAGGTGCTTTCGAGACATTGGGGTGGACGTTAAAAACTTCGTCAAGTATCTGGGTGTACGCCTGGGGAATATACGGCACCACCAGGATGACCAAGGATGGGGGCTGACAATAGAACAGGCTTTTGCGCCAGCATTGCAAGAGGCCTTTCGTCGAGCACGGGTGGTATCCACGCTGCAGTTGTCGATGGATGAACGTGCCTTCATGCTGACATCATGGATCCTACAAGTTGTGGCCTGGGTATCCAAGGCATATTATGCCCCAGTCCCAGTGATCAGGCAGCTGAAGCTAGTGTACCACGTGACCATGGGCACCAACAGTTGGGGAATCACTCTGCCAATCCTCTCACGGCCACGGACGCACGGGGGACTGGCACTGCCGGAGCCAGATCTGTTTCTCATGCACCAGGCAGTGGCTCCGTTCGTCAGCCTCTTGGGAGAGCCTCACAAGTATCCCAACAAGGCAGTGGAGACCTTCTATGCATGGGCGACAACAATTGGGTTCACACCTTCCAAAGACAACCTCCCATATATCCAGCTGGGCATGGTTCGGACGGCGGAGCTGACGTTCTTGGGATGGTCGGCAAAGGCACACTCATACATCCAACGGGTGGCCCCACAGGTGGCCCCCCCGGAAAACTGGGCCCAGCTGCCACTGTGGCACTCTGTATACTTTCGAAATGAGTTCAACTGCTCCTACTACAACATGAAAATGATCCGGCAGGGGGTGCTGACGTGGGGTCAATTGCAATCCTTGGAAGATGTGAGACTGTTGAATGCTCTGCCTGGAACATGGAAAGGGGTGTACAATCATGGCGGACGGCTCCTCAATAAAGTCTCATCACAAGGGGGGTTTGATACCCCCACAGTTCACGCCCAAAACTGGACCAGAGCATGGCTGCTTCAGTTCTACGCCTCACAGCCGGGGGTCCACGACCCACAAACACCAGAGGTATGGGAGCAATGGGCACAAGCACAGCTACCGCCTAGGGTGCGGGACTTTGCACAAAGAGTGCTGTGGCACAAATTGACCGTGCATGCAAGAGTCTACAAGAGGTTGGGCACGGACAAGTGCCCGATATGCTCTCAAAAGGAGACGGTCAGGCACGCGATGGTCGAGTGCCCCATGTTCAAAGCGGCGGCGGCGGTGATACAGCACTACTATGGCCCGGTGGAAACTGGGACCGGGAAGTCAGCGGTCCGAGACATGATGGAATCCGACCAGCAGGAGTGGTTGCTGAACACGAATCAAGGCTGGGCAATGTGGTCGGCGAGAAGTGCCCACTGGCGATATCGATGCGAAGTCAAAGCAGGAGCATCACCGGTGTTCACATCGTACCTGACAACCTGGGTGAGGGAACTGTGTGAATGGGTTGGGTTTTACTCAGGAGAGCGCAGGGAGCAGTGGAGAGGCTTCCAACAGTCACTGCAGCAACTTTGAGATACCGGAGTGCAGCCGCGACAAGGGGAAGTACGAGTAAATGGGGGATTGAGTGCGTGGTGGCAAACGCACACGGAGTGCTTCACACAAGAACGCAACGCCGGCACACACAGTTGGCATAAGGAAACAGAATCACGCCCGAAGCGCCCGAGGCAGGCAGGCCCGGGAGTGCTTCAAGGAGTGCAAGACCTGATTGCAGAACTGGTTGCAAAGGGTTACAGGATTGTGTACACGGACGGGTCATCAAAAAGACCGAGCCACAAGGACATGTGCAGGGCAGGTGGCTTTGGCGTGTTCGCAGCGGAAGATGAGCAAGGGCCTGAGGTGCGTTTCTGCGGTTATGTACCGACTCGCCACAGGCAAACAAACAACGGAGCGGAGCTTTGGGCAGCACTGGAAGCCCTACAGGGGTTCTGGGTGCCCAAGCTGGCAATCCTCACCGACTCACAGTACCTGCAACTGGGAGCGACAGGCAGGGCCCAACACTGGAAGTCAAAAGGATGGACAACCACATCCGGTAAGCTGCAGGTCCACGTTCCCGTTTGGGAAATGCTGCTCCGGGAAATGGCAAAGCCAGGAAGAGAAGTCAGGTGGGAGCATGTCCCAGCACATGTCAACATGCAGGGGAATGAGGTGGCAAATGGATTGGCGATGGAAGGCATGTGCTCGAGCCCGCTGTGGTCCCAGCATGTCGCACAACAGTCATAATTTGGGTCAGAGTCCACGGTAGGGTTGAGGTGAGGTTCAGGATCCGAATCAGAGGACACCAAAGCACTCTGGTCATCCCTGGGTATGGTACCCATGGATAGTGATGAGCTGACAGGGGAAGCATCCGGGGAGCCAGCGCCACGTGGAATGGGATTATACACCTCGAGCAGTTGGGATAGTGAGGACATAAGGACAGGACACACGCACCAGGGAGGATTGTTGGAAGAACTGTCAGCAGTAGAAACACTGTCCTTCAGCACAGATGTGAGCGACACCAGACGGTAGCGTAAGAGGCGAAAGCTCAGGAAAAGCAGGAACCCTGGACAGGGTCGTTAGCAGCAGAGCCTGTAGCCCCTGCATTCTGATGCGAAAATCTCACAGGTTTCAAGCCCAACAATGCCTGCATGTCTGAAACCTGCGTTCTAACGCGGGAGCTATTCGTCACGAGCCGCGTCCTGCCGCGGCGTGCAGCAGCACACAGGTGTGACAACGACAGCGGCTGAACTTAGGCACAAACCCCGCGTCCTGTCGCGGAAGAGCTTCCGGGCGTGATGCCGCCGGGAAGAACATGGAAGGAGCAGGGACCACGTCAGCAACGACATGGCCCATACACACAAATCCAGCCAGCCCCGAAGAAGGTCAAGCCTCAACAAGAACGCCAGCGTTTCAAGGTGCAAGCACTGAGCCAGGTAGACGCCATTGCGAACAAAGGGCTGAGGGCAGCCGATGCCGAGCTGACCACGATGGCCTGGGCCCGCAATCAGCACATGTGGCTCCGACTGGACCAACCACACAACACTAGGATGCACTGTGAGATTGTGGACAATCATGGGGAGCCATTGCTGATGAGCAACCAGGAGCTCTACTCGGTGATGGTCCAGATCAACTAGACCCTGAAGACTCAGGCTCTGGCGAACATGCAGGTCCAGTGGCGACCCAAAAGTGCGGGCAAGTGGCATCCGTTCCAGTGGGAGGCGATCCTCCACCCTCCGACGGCAGAGGGACACAGAGCAGTGCCCTCCTCTGTGAGCAGAACTGGAGACTGCATGCATGTGTGGCTGGCGGGCCGAGCTGACCTCTTAAGGCTGTTCCAGAGAACGCTCTTCAGGAAGGCGGACCCGGTACCCGGGGACGCTGTGCGGTTCCTCTACACGCTGCTGAGCACACCCCCATGTAAAAGGCGATACACATGACAGGGGATGACACGCAGGGGGGAGTAGGAAAGATCGGAACAAGTGATGCAGATAACAACTCGTCGTAGCTCAGTGGGTATACCGCACCTCTTCTGTCCTGTGGAGGAGGGTTCGAACCCCGAGGGGGATAGAGATCCACCGAACGTCCCGAAAACCCCTTTATGCGAGAGAAAGAGAGAGTGGGGCGCAATGGGAGGAGGACTCGAGAGAAGGAGAGAGAGAGAGGGAGAGGGCAGGAGAGAGAGAGAGGGAGAGAGAGAGAGGGAGAGAGAGAGAGGGAGAGAGGGGGAGAGAGACCCACAGAGCAAGAGTCGGGGGCTAACCGGCACTGTGGGAGGGTGGTGGGTTCGAGCTGACCAGGGTGTGTGGGCAGCCGTGGCAGCATAGAGCTGAGCAGCTTAATGGTGAAACATCGGGACGCCTTTGCGCCCCCGGAGCACGGGCGTGACACGTCATTACGTGTCAGAAACCCCGAGCACGACAGGGGCAGCGAGAGTGCGGCCCGCGGAAGGGTGGTGGGTGCGAGTTGACTTGGATATGTGGGCGGCCAGCGCACACATGGTGTGGAACTGAACAGATATGCGCCACAGTACAGCAATGCATCTGTTGTCAAGCCGCAAAAACTTTTGGTGCAACGTTGAGACGCCTATGCGCCCCCAAAGGCGCCTTTGCGCCCCTGGAGTTCGGATATGACACGTCTTCACGTGCCAGAGAGCAAGAGCGAGACAGGGGCAGCATGAGCAAGACCTGCAGGGCATGGGTTAGAGACTAACCGGCACTGTGGGAGGGTGGTGGGTGCGAGCTGACCTCAATGTACAGATGGCCAAGGCCAAAGCACAGTTAGCAGCCACCTGGAGTGGAACAGAACTGGTCTGCGCTGCAATGCAGCGAGGAAAACACTGAACTATGTGGTTATGACCATGCGCCTGTGACACGGGGGCGTATGCGAGCCCAGTATCCGTTGCCTAATGGCCCCAAATGCTGGTTTCATATTCTTCATATTGTCCCCTGATGTGCTGGCCCTAAAGTCTGTGGGGGGGTGATTTTGGGGTTTGTACTTCCGTTTTAGGACTCAATTTGCATTGTTTGGGTTTCGTGATGGCACCAAGGGGGGCGGGGGGGGGGGGGGGGTTGAATAGTGTAGGATTAAGGCGAAAAATGAATGCCCAATTTCCGAAGCAATTGTTTTCCGTGCATTTGCAAACACTAGTTGAACCTCGTTACAACTTTTGTTTGCGTACCCTCTTTCTTAGGCAGTTTTTCTGTCTTCCCACCCACCCACCCACCCATGGTCGTCTATCTGCCTCTTCTTGGCAAGACCAGCTGCCCGCCCACCCAACCCCCGCCGTGTGTAGGTTGTGTTTTTGCGGGTGAGTGTTGCACCCAGCTTATCTGGCTGCCGTGGTTGCATTGTTTAGTCGGGTCCAGTGTTGCTGACTGGGAAGCTAGTTTCGCCCCCGGGTCCTTGGGTTGAGTCAGTCTCGCGCGCTGTGAGCATGGATCGCGCGGGTATCTGCAGCTCTTTTGGTGAGCTAGCTGCACTTGTATCTGTTGCCTACTACTGGTGGTAATGCTGCTTTTGGAGACGCTAGGCGCTGGTCCCAAATTCTGAGTTCTTTTCTTGTGCCTTCGCAAACTTAGATGGTCGGGCCCCTCTTTTTGCCTGTTTTAAACTCCCCACTGTGTTCAAGCGGTTAACCACTGGACTTGTGGCCGCAAGGTCAAGGATACGAACCCCGGTGCGTTCCAAGGGAGGTGGGGGAAGGAGTACAACGTGGTAAGGCAATCCTTCGGGCTTGAACAGCTGGAAGGGTGCATGCAGTGCGGCTCATCTAGGTGGAGGAGGGGTACACCCCTCAAATTACAGCCAACATTTCCCATCAAGCTGGCTCGGCAGTAACAACGGAGTCTCAGGGGCCAGAGGTTGGGGGTTCAAGCCTGACTTGGCATCAGAGACTGGCGGCTGCAGTGGGGTTCCTGCTTGCCTTGCCCCGGGAAAACCATTCATTTTTTCAGCGGCCAGGTTTGGAATGTGCAAAAAGTACCCAAACTATCACTTTTTTCCAGTATGTTGAAAAATTCTATTCAGACCCCTATGTACAGAATTTGAACGTGGCCCACCCCTACCCCTGGAGCCTATGGAGACCGTGCTGGCCGGCGCAGTTGGAGCTCATTGCAGTGAAGCAAACCTGACCCTTTGTGGCCCCTAGAGCTTACATGTGGCGGGTTTGCCATGAAACGTCAAGCACTGTTCGAAGCACAAAGGCCATACAGCCTTTGGACCAAATCCAGCATCCCACAAATATTGCTGCACAGATGGTTCAGCAAATGGGGTGGCCGTTACTTAGGGGTGAAAGTGCCCTGTCTCCAGAGAGGGTAGAAGCCTCCAAAAAGTTGGAGCACTTGAATTTCGGCCCTACTCCTTGCCCCTTGAGCAGTCATTTTTCTCGGTCAAAAATTGTGCTTGATTGGGAATGTTTGCTGGGT
This sequence comes from Eutreptiella sp. 'Long Island Sound 2002', assembly GCA_964036045.1. NCBI lineage: Eukaryota > Euglenozoa > Euglenophyceae > Eutreptiales > Eutreptiaceae > Eutreptiella > Eutreptiella sp. 'Long Island Sound 2002'. The sequence goes on from OZ038387.1 coordinate 1,246,529, forward strand.
TTGGCTAGGGCCCCAAACAATCCGCTCCCCCCAGGCTTCACGTACCGATTCCAAGGATCTGGAGGGCAGGCTAACTCATTCCCCCCTGTTGGGGACCACTGGTGGCTGCATTGCCTCTCCCTCAGTCTTTATTCCTTTGTTCTGTTGGTGCACCACCAAAGATGCCTGTCTGGACCTGCAATGAGTGTTTCTGCGACAACGACGACAGCGAACAGGAATGCACGACCTGTGGTGCCCCAAGGGCTACTGCCGACAGCTCCACAAATTCGTGGGCATGTGAAAACTGCGGCTTGGCGAATCCCAACGACACCATCAAGTGCAGGGCATGTGGTCAAGTCAAGGATCAACCACAGGTCCAGCTGTCAGACCTCGGGATCGAAGAGGTGAGCATCTCACGTGTCACAACATTTCAGGTGCCAGGGCAGTACTTTAACGACGAAGATGACAGCGATGATGACGAGAACAAGAAGTAAGTCACGACACCCTCGTGGGTGTTACGTGGCTGTCGCTTTGCGAGCAGTGGATTGTATTTGCATGTGTTCACAGCCGTCGAGGCAGCCTGAGCAGATGGGGTCTGAGGATGTAAAACCCCCCTGTAAACCCCCCCCCCCCAAATAACGTACCCCGGGGTACGGTATTTGCCTGACGCTCAATAGGGCCAGGGGGGTACACTATTTGGGGGGGTACACTATTTGGGTGTTTCGCTGTCACCCTCACCCTCACCCCCCTTTGCCTTCTCTTTCGTCATAGGTATGCAGCCCTGTCCACATCAATGGCATCCGGCTCCGATGCTGATGCGGCTGTAGATATGCTTTGTGTGCATGCTTGCTGTAGACAAACCTGCAAACCACAATCACCACTTTCTTCAAGTGAGCTACTGTGTTGTGGTGTTGAGACCGTATCCTGAATTTGTTTGTGTTTCGTTTGCTTGTATGTGATGAAAAGGGGGTACAGTATTTGGCAAAACGCTTATTAAGCCAAGGGGGGTACACTATTTGGGGGGGTACACTATTTGGGGGGGGTACCTTATTTGGGGGGGGGGTTTATTGCCTCAAGAAAGATGTCATTACAGTTTGGGGGAACCTACAGCAGTTGCTTAAGTGACGGTGGTCCGCAGTGGCTGCCGGTGGTTGGCCGGTAGCCTGCCAGCCCGGGGTCCACTGTGTTTGGCAGGGCCTGTTCCCGCCAGGTGGCTGAAATTTTGGGTTTGCCAACGAAAGGGAAGAAAGATTTATTTTCGGCAAAATTAGGCGTCTGCCGGAGGCGCCAGATCAAAGTTCGGCTTGACCTAAGGCGCTGCAGAAATTTGCCCCGGTTTTTTTTTTGAGAAGGGCTGGTCTTTTACTGGAGCCCTGGTCCCGTGAAAACTCGATGAGCCATCCTGTCAGAGACTGGCCAAGCACCATCGATGATTTTGTAACACTATCTGACAGTCCCCGGGGGGGTGTATTGCATGCTGTGCGCGCGCTGTGCACAAAGTCGGATGTTTGATTTAATTCCAAGTATGCCGGATGGAAGCCAACCATTGCAGTCCACCCCTCGACAAGCCGACCCCCCTCTTCGCTTCTGCAGCGGACACTTTTACCATGCAAAAGGCCGTAGTGTGGACCCATGGCATTAGATACGGTGCCTTCTTTGCCCTTTCGCATTCCCTTTTCGGCCTAATGACCGCGGAAAATATTTTGAAGCACTAGGGCCTGAAGTTTCAGCAAATCCAATCACAGTGTGCAGTGCCTTGGGGTGTAAGCGTGTGTGAACGTGCCCTTTTGTCTGCCTTTCCCTTGCCAGGGAGCGTGTCTCAGCTACGGCCTTGTCAAAGCTGTGGAAGGGGTAAGGGGTGTATTAAATTGTGACTGTTACGGGGGCGCACTGTGCGCTGCCCACAAATTCAGCAGTTTCGCACCCTCCAACCAAAAGTAGACGCAGAGTGACCGGCACATAGGCCACTGCACGTGCATTTTTGTGCACCAATCTCCCTTTTTTTTTTTTTGTAATTGGGGATCTGTTGGTGCGATGGGTGTAGGCACTTGCAGCAACGGAGAAGTTCGGAGAATCCGCCGCAAGGCCGTCCAACACAACTGCCTCGACCAGCTAGGCAAGCCCAAGTCAAGCAAACCCAAACATTCCTGAGGATTGCTTGCATCAGATGGCGCTCGCAGCGTGGTGCGCGCGCACACACACACGGTGCAAGCCTCGGGTGCGTCTCGTGCGATCTGGGGCAGTCGCACACGGGGCCCTTACCTCCCAGTGCCTCGGGTACATAAGAGGCGATCCCGCACGGCATCGCGCAGCCCCCGTGCTCAGGGGAACGGTGCTGGCACCAACCCTGCACCCCCAACCTCACCACATCCAAGGGCCGAACGCTGAAACCAACACGTCCCACATCTTCCCGCGGCCCCACAAAAATCCCCGGGGGATGTTTGCGGGGCCCACTGCATCCCCGCACGCTACCCCCAACGTCGTCAATGCGGTCTGCTCGGGCTACTACCCCCACACGGCCGAGCTGAGGGCGCCTGCCGGCGCCCCCAGAAGCCCGGACCAGACTGCGGGGCTACTCGGAGAGCAGGGGCTGGGGTAGCCAAGCCCACTGCCGCGGGGGCAGCGCACAGACCCCAAGCAAAGCAACGCCCACGAGGCAGAGGGGGCCGACCAACGCCGTCACTGCGGTCTGCTCCGGCCCCTCGACATCTGGGCCCCTGGGGGGCGCTGGGCAGTTGTAGCAGGACCACTGTTAAGTCAAGGACCCCTGTTACTTGGGGTGGTCTGTATGTCCGCAGGGGCACGGGTTTGTTCGTCATGTTCGGTGCCAACGGCGGGGGCACCCGACCGGTGTCTCGCTGCCTTCCTTCCGCAGGACAGCCTGTGTGTTTGTGTGTGTGGGTGTGTGTGTGTGTGTGTGTGTGTGTGCACGCATGTGTGTGTGGGCTCGCCCGAGGGCTGCACGCACGGGCGGCTGGCCTTGCGTCTCCTCACCACAGAAAGGCGCCTGGTGCATGTCATGAACTGCTCTTTTCGACTGGTTTCTTGACGCATACCTGACGACACCAAGAACCCTCGGGCTGCTTTGATCGGATGCCTGTTTGCTGCGTGCATTGTGTGTGTGTGTGTGTGTGTGTGTAGTGTTATGATGACGAGGTGTCTGGAGACTTGTGCCGTGTGGCCTCTGCCCTGCTGTGCATCGTATCATCTACACTGGGTATTGGTCGTTGGTTCATTGGTTCCCTCACAAAGTGTGTGCGTAGTTCTGTGTGTCTGGACTGGCCTGGCAAGAACGGTACCTTTGCCCTTGATTTTCTTTCTGGTGTGCCGCTTGGCGCGACAGTCTCCGACTGTGCTCGCTCTGACATGCATGCGGCAGATATCTCGTAGTGTGCGCTGGTGTCTCAGACGCGTACTATATTGTGGTCGGCATGTATTTGATTTTAGGGATGCTCCTGAGAACCTTCGGAGAGTTCTCAAGCTTCTCGCAACAAAGAAGGGGAGAAGAAGAATCATGTGGTTGCATTTATGTGTCTGTGCCTCGGCAAATTATGTTTGTGTGTGCACAAGTGCATGCGTGCAGTGAGATTCCACATGTAGACCTGGTCGATGATGACATGCAACACAATGCCTACCCAATTTTGCACGGCTGAACTATTAGAAATCAGTGGAGCCAGGCAGCACGGCATGCGCACACTGTGCTCACCCTCGAGATCCCACCGCAAACCCTGAGGCTTTGCGCAGTCCCCAATTTGCTGATGTATTGACTGCAGGGGGGTCCTTTTTCTCTCTTTTTTTTCTACCATTGAGGACTGCCCTCAAGGACCGCCCATTGGTGTGGGGGCTGGGGTTCGGTTCAGGATCAGGGTTAGGTCTAACCTTAAATCTACCCATGCTCTAGGCCCTAACCCTAACCCTAACCCTAACCCAAACCACGCTGACCTTGGGCCAAATTTTCCTCCTTGTTAGGATTCCATTTTTCAGAAAATGCTTGTTAACTTGGTACCTGGTTGTCAAGCATTTAGTGTGTCCAAGGGAGGTGATTTGAAGGAAGCAGGCGAGAGCTCAAAACTGGCTCTGTTTTACCCCTACTTTTATTTGCTCCAAAATACAGGGTACTGCACGCTGACTCACCTGAGGCAAAAATTTCCTCCTTGTTAGGATCCCATATTTCAGAAATTGCTTGGTAACTTGGTGCCTGGTTGTCAAGCATTTAGTGTGTCATTGGGAGGTGATTTGAAGGAAGCAGGCGGGAGCTCAAAACTGGTTCCATTGCACACTGCCGGTGAGTCTGTCTTCTATCGGCGATCTGATGGCTCTCTTGTTCCAGCCACTGTGTTGGGTCCTGGTGCCCAGTGTGAGACAGTGCAGATTGAGTACAAACGCAATGAGCGTTTGGTGAGGCACCCAGCTGCTTTAATTGCCAACCTCTCGCGTCCCATTCCCACGATCCCCGATTCTCCGGACTGGGACAGTGCACCAAGTCGGTCCCCTTCCCCACCCCCAAGGACACGACCGACGGAGCGATCTGCCAAACGACGCCCACGGCATTCTGCGCCCCCCAGTGTGCGACCAGTCCAGATTCAACCGGAGATTACCAATTTCTTTTCTGCGGCGCCTGTCCAGAAGCAAACGGAGATCACCAACTTTTTTGGGCCCAATGTAGATCATCCCATGCACGTTGGAAGGCACACTACAGCCCAGTCAGCTGAGATTCACTCCTTTGGTGCTCATTTGTCAACGTGGTTAACTGTGGGGGCGTACCGTGCGCTGTGCGCGCGCTGTGCCCGCGCTGTGCGAAAAGTTGGCTGTTCTCCACCACCGGGAGTTCGGTAAGTTCAGAAGATTGAAAGGACGTCATTGAATGGCTGCTGCAGTGGACGGGGCTATAGGGGGCAGAATTTAGGTCCCTGGGACCCATGGCAAGCATCAGATGTTTGAATTTTTGAGTTTTGAAGTGATTGTGCATGATTCCGCAGGTGGGTGGTTTTCAGGGTTGTTACCTGGATAATCACTGTAATAATTGGCGCTGTGCGCGCGGTGTGCGAAAAGTTGGCTGTTCTCCACCACCGGGGTTTCGGTAAGTTCAGAAGATTGAAAGGACGTCATTGAATGGCTGCTGCAGTGGACGGGGCTATAGGGGGCAGAATTTAGGTCCCTGGGACCCATGGCAAGCATCAGATGTTTGAATTTTTGAGTTTTGAATTGATTGTGCATGATTCCGCAGGTGGGTGGTTTTCAGGGTTGTTACCTGGATGATCACCGTAATAATTGGCGCTGTGCCCGCGCTGTGCCCGCGCTGTGCGAAAACGCCCCCTGTGGGAAAGGAGAGGGCATGCATGTCCCGGCGCAACGCGCCGGAAAATTTTTTTTCCGCGGTACGGGGTTGCCCACGGCTGTGCGCAAGAACCAACCCCTGGTTTCGCGGTCAAATTTAGGGGGAAAAGTGTGCGCAAGAACCGACCCCTGGTTCCGCGGTCAAACATTGCTGGTTCCTGGACACGGGGGGGGGGGAGGGTACCTGGTTGTCAAGCATTTAGTCTGTCATTGGGAGGTGATTTGAAGGAAGCAAGCGGGAGCTCAAAACTGGTTCTGTTGTACCCCTATTCCCTCCTCAAAAGGTGAAAAATTATGTGCACCAGGAAGTACCAAATGGCATACTCACCCAGCCTTTATGGCACACACCCCATCCCGTTGCAATTGCAAGATAGTATGAACCTTCGTCCTAGCCCTATCCCTTTCAAGGCTTGTGGTGCTTCAGGAAGTGGCAAACCCCCGGCCATTTTTTCAAGTTGATCTGCCTCGTAATTGTGTCTGACATCAGCCTTCTGTTGTTTTGTATGTGTGGCTCTTCTTGTTTGGTGGCCTGCAATCCAATGGAGGGGTATGGGAACTGACAACATGTTGGTGCGCAATTGAGGCCAGAGATCCGTATTTGAACACTTGTGTGTGGGAGGCAGCAATCTGACAGCGAATTTTTAGAATGGTACGGTTTGTATGGCTCACCAGCCAAATTGATCTGATCAGTCTTTCATATCCTCTTGCAGTCCTGCTATTTTGCATGATATTATGGAGAGCTTCTGTGATTGCTGATGAGTGCCCTATGAGCAGGTGGATTGCTAGGGATGCAGGGGCAGACGACCCAGCCACAACTGCAGCTCCAGAGGACCCAGCCGCAGGTTATCACTGGCGATGAGCAGTGGACAAGGGTTGAGGATGGCCATTATGTGCCAGTGCCAGATGACTCCTTTGAGACCCAGGTATGCCATTGTTGCAGCACAATCTTGCACTAGTAATAGGGCAACAGCAGGGCGGTCCTAACCCAATTTTTTTTTCTTCTATGGACCGCCCGTAAGGACCGCCCCCAGGGACCACCAACCACCAACCGCCACCAACCGTCAACCGCCAACCGCCAACCGCCAACCTCCAATTGCCACCAACCGTGGTTGAACATATGAGCTACACTCGGTCTTTTTGCAAAACTGCCGTTTTCGAAGCATTTCTTTTCCCCCCTTAAGGACCGCCCTGGGCAACAGAAATCATTGTTGTCTCGAGCATTTTGACATCCGCATGGAGCTCCTGGTGCACTGTGCAGAGGCTCTGCTGTGCCATGCAATTGCAGCACATTTGGAACATGTGGTGCACAAAGATCTCATCCACTGTTACTACATCTGCTTCATTCCAAAACACGTCCTTGCAGTTGAGGAATGCTCCAAGACCGAAAGCATGGCAAAAATAAGAAAAAGGGCAATGTCTCCTCTTGTGGTCAATGCTCTTGGCCACATGTTGGATTTCCAGGGAAAAGCTCGATATCAAGAGGGCATCTTTGAAAGGGAGCACCATACATTTGCAAACTGAGACAAACCCCTCAATAGCACCGGAAGGTTCATATCAAGGGGAAGAGGGATTGACCCATATCCCAATTAACCCCCCCTCTTTATATTACCATGCACCGAAATAGTGTCAAGCATGCATGATAATATTTTGGATTGCTGAAATGATATCATGCATGCATTTTACCTGACTCACCCAACCTCAAATAACAGGGCAAAAGGCCGTTGGTAAGGTGAATCACAACCTGAAAACACAGTTCTTTCTGTGTCAAGAAAGCAACCATGGATAACGGTCGTGCCGCCGGCTTGGGTTTGGTCCTGGGCTTTTGCAGTTGCAACATTGTGGGACTAAATTTCCAGTGGGACAAATTGGTAGGATCAATATAACCGAGATCTTGGAAGTTTAGCGGGATCACACGGTTTGTAGTGCTGTAATGTCTTGGCGGTCCGCCTCGTAAGCCAGGATCAGTTCCTTGGCCCCCGGGTCGCCGAGTGCCCGTAGGACTTGGTCAACCCGTTCGTCCTCGCTTCCGCCCCATTCCGTTTGTATGGCGGCGCGCTGCATGCGTCGTTCATGGTTGCGGCGGGTCCCGGTTGCCTGTGGCAGCAGTAAGTATGTCTTGTTCCGGATGTCTGCATGGACTGCCTCCACCGCGCCCCCCTGCGCAAACTGGCCCGCTATGTAAGGGGCGTATACCAATTCGACAAATTCCCCGTGCGCAAGTGGTCCCCGGAACACGAAACTATGGTCGACCACCTACAACCCAAACCCATCATGGTCCTCCACCTGGACAACACCATAAAGATGGGACACGAGCCCACGCACAAAACATACGCACTCACGAAGGGCACACCCATACAAGTGGGACTGGAAGACCGCACAGACACACTACAACCAGAACCGGCCAAGACTACAATCGTAGTGGAGTGCCCACCAGAAACGGGCATTAGGACGCGAGACGCATTTATGAAACGGATCAACGGCCACCAGTCTGACGTCGCATCCACCATAGCAAGCAAAGACCCCCACAACACTTTTCGGTGGAAGTGCGCATCCGAACACACCGCGGGGCAAAGTGGGTCGCACGCCTGGAGACTACACCTGCCCATGCAATTGCTGCCTCGCTTGACACAAGCACTGCAGACCATAAAACAAGAGGAGGAAAACGCCGGCAACCCTGGACCCTACTGGCTCACCGAAACGGACTATGAGAGCCTGTATATACTGAGACAACAATACACGGAACACAAAGAAGACAGAATAACGTCCGTACAGGAGATACTGGACGACCTGGACAGGGAACAGCTCGAGCTAGGAAGGAGCATTGCATCCTTCCTCAAGGGGTTCCGACCAGTGGACTCATACCGTCTACTGGTACAATTCCACCCAGACGCAGACCGACGCTTGATTGCCCAACTACTGAAGGGCATGAAAAGCTACGAACTGGTCCACGTGATGACCAACGTCATCCTCAACCGCAACAACTGGACACAGTCCACGAGCCGCTCTAGGGACATCAAGCGACCGCCAAAACCGACTAGGCACGACACCACGACGGTGTTCGTAGGGTGGACACAGGGCGCAGGAGACGACACGGCGAAAGTTGTGGCATCATTCTTTGGATGCTGGACCAGCTGGAAGCCGGAACCCAACATGTGGAGCGACGCGGGCTGCACCTACGCCTCCCTCCAATACCAGCACGCCACGGCAGTGGCCCTCAGTGCCGGACAATACATCGGAGTGGCACCCGGTGAATATGTCCACATCACGCTAGGAGATGACAACACGGACACACAGGCGGCAGAGCGCATCGACCAGATGCTCGCGCACAAAATGCCGCAGGAAACGGGCGACGACGCGGCCTTCAGGAGACGAATGAAGGCAGGGAAGCAACTGGGCTCAGACATGATGACTGAACGCGTCATCAAGGAAATCAACAGGGAAAAGCAGCTGTTCGCAGAGCCGGAAACCATCAACGTGGCAGACTGGGACGAGGCCATCCTGAACGAACTCGGCCATGCCACCAACGACGACACCCCATCAGACACCCACCCAAATATGGCCACCATGGACACGGATGAAACCCCCGTCCAGCAACCAGACAACCCGGCAAAATTAACCACAACACACGCACGGCAGTCACACCCAGCACAGAAAACCAAGGCCCACAACAAGACACCACAGAAAACGCCCACAAAAACAACGCCACCACCAAAAAAGAAGAAGGCAGCACCTGCATCGCCGCAATCCACACAACAAGCAGACAGTACGGCTGCCTTCACCGTGGACAACAGACACAAGGGGAAAGGAAAGGGACCGCCAAAAAACCCGCAGGGCAAAGGGAAAAAGTGAGGTGCCTGTTCCTCATGCCCTGCATCGCCATAATGGCCCTCCTCCTACTCCTGGCCCCCACGCATACTGAGGGGCCGGTATATCTACTCCCCGTGAACCGGAGAGTCCGCAGACGATATACCCCGCCGTTACGGCACCGGCACGGTTACGCACGGGGCCCCAACCCCCATAGTTACCGTATATGGCAGCCAGGCCTACTCCTCCTCTATATCGTCTGTTTCTTCCACACCCCGACCGCCCCAATCACGGCAGCGCCATGCCGCTACCATGCACCTGTCACGATCACCACGGTAACCAGCCCATATAACACGCGGTATAACACCAACTGGGTCCTCCAATGCGGAGATGTGCACCCCAACCCCGGGCACCGTAGGATATATCAGCTCCGGCGGGGATGCCGGGATGTGCGGGGACCCCCCATACCGTTGCTTGACATTGAGGAGTATGCTCAACACCTGGTGGTCAACACCAATCGACGGTATGACCGTCTAGACGACGCAACCACCGCGAAGGACCACGACATGAAACTGGCTTCCTGGAACATACAAGGAGCACAGGGATCCGTCAGCCTGCAACGATGGGCCAATACCCTCCACCTAATCAGCCAGTGCCGTATCGACCTATGCGGCATCCAGGAGTATCACCCAGGTTTCCCTAAACCAGAGGCAGCCACAACAGCACTCAACAACGACTACAAGTGCTACGCTGCGCCTGGGAACGAACCACGGATAGCTTTCATTGTCCGCAACGCTGTGGTCCCCCACATACTCGAAACGTTATACTCACCCAACGGTTTGGCAGGGGCCATCAGGATACAGCTCCCAAACAGCCCCCGCCGCACCATTGCGTGTGTATACTCCAAATTCAACCAACAGGACAAACAAGAGGTAGACCTATTTCTGCAGTCCCTGAGACCATACGACATCATTATGGGGGACTACAACGATGACATTTGGTCACCCAACCCGACACGCCCGTGGCAGGAAGACCTGGCCAGCGGAGTGTTCCTGGACCCTTTGCACGCTAGCAGCCAACCCCCGGACCCCCGGCAATACTATACCCGCATCCCTAGGCATGGACGCCCACGTCGACTAGATGCCATCTTGATTAGGCAACAAATACCGAACATACCCTGGACCTACTATGACACCATACAAATGCCCATATCGGATCATGCTTTGGTCCTGCTTGGGGTCCGATGGAGGATAGGGGTCCCCGACCCACCACGCAGAAAACCACAGCCCACAGTCGCGAAGTGGTATACAAAACAATTTCAACGGTTTACTAACACCATATCCACACTACCCATAACAAACAACGACCCACCCCTACACACGGCACGACGGATCCTGTCAGCTATAGCGCACGCGGCGCGACCACGACGACCCACGCGCGCAAAGACAGCGACCACCGCAAGCTGGTCGGAAACCACGGACCCCAAAACACGGTTACGAGAGTACGGGGAAATACAAGAGCAACACATACGGAGACAAATCGGCAAACTGCGCCGAGCGGCAGTGCACAAATCGGGCTATTTTTATAAAATGGTCAAGAGATGGCGCACTGGACTCATAGCCCAGGACACACCGCAGCCCCCAATAGGAGGAACACAGTACGTACTCAACCACTTTGCGGGCGACCCAACATACAACGAAGACGCGTGCCGGCAACTCATACGGAAACATGTACGGCACCGCACGTGGAACACAACGACCCCCACATACGAGGAGTACTTGCGGTGCCTTCGGGCACCAAAGAACAAATCTGCCGGACCTGACGGTGTCCCCCCACACCTGCTCCGGCACCTACCGGACCACGTGCAGCGGCAACTATACCAGGCAATCGTTGCAGTCTGGAACGGACAGCACATCCCAGTGGCTTGGCTGCAGTCCAGGGTAGTGCTCATCTATAAAAAGAAGGATCCCCAGGACCCACGAAACTACCGGCCAATCTACGTATCCACGGCCATATATAGTATACTCACACGCCTCCTCCTGACGCGTATATCAGGAGCCTTGACCCCGGGACTATTGGACATACAACACGGCGCCACACAGGGCCGAAACACCACAACGTTAGCCACGAAACTATTAAACGACCTGCACGTTGAGGACGGGTACGTGGCCCTACTTGATGTGGCCAAAGCATTTCCTTCAGTCCCCAGACCCATGCTGACTGGGATCGTCAAGGAGGCAGGGGCACCAGAAAACATCATACGGATGTTGGGGGAAATATACCAGCATACACCTGCCGTACTAACCCTACACGGAAAGGACCTACCCATACGACCCACCAGGGGTATGAAGGAGGGGTGCCCCCTCTCCCCAACACTATTTCTCCTGTACTACGACATACTATTACGTGAAACCATGGAACGATGCCCGGGAGCCCGACTGTACGTGTTCGTTGACGACATAGCTGTGCGTGCGCCCACGAAGGAAGCATTGCTGCACACCCTGGATACCCTCCACGACGTGGCCCACACAATGGGGTTACGCTTCAACAAGGACAAAACTGAAGTGTGCCACTGGGCTAAGGACTATGACCTAACGCCCATCACGTGGCGGCATCAGCTCATCCCCGTGCGGCCACCTATAATGACATACCTGGGGCATGTGCTAGCCCACCCCACACAAGAAGACACAGCATGGGACATGGTCACAACACAGCTACACCACGACGTAGCGGCATACAGGACCCTGCCGCTCAACGCCTACGAAAAGGTGGCTATCATCAACGCCGTCCTTATCCCCCGTTGGACGTACAGGGGACTGTTCCTCGGAAATAGGACACGAATGGCGCACTGGGACGACATACTGCTGCAGTTCATCAGGGATACACCCGGGGTAGAACAACAAATGAACAAACACCGGCTGACTACCAACCTCAGTCACGGGGGACTTGGCCTACGCCAGCTGTGGTGGTCCTACATCACCCGGTGGGTCACAATTGGCCAACAGGAACTGCAGCGCACCGGCCCTACACAACAACTCACCGCAACCCAATATAAATACATAGACGCCATCCGAGCCCTAGGGGGCACGGTGGGTCAGCGTATATCCCAACCCCGACAACACCGACCCTTGTCCGCGGGACTCTACGACTCGGAGAGCTCAGAGGAGGACCAGGAGACGCATGCAGGGAAGACACGGCCAGCTACCAACCGCTTAGACTACAGCTGGATGAACCCTCCAGAGGAGCCAACCCCTGAGGAAACCCATGAGGTTTGTCAGGCACTCCCCCACCAGCAAAAACTCCACGGAATCACCATACACTACACAGGAGAACCCACCACCACCCGGTGGTACACAGACGGGTCAAAACGACACGGACGAGCGGGAGGGGGCATCTACAACGGAACATACCGTGCGGCCTTCCGGGTGCACGGGCCACAACAGGTGTATCGGGCCGAAACGATCGCTTGCGCCTTAGCTTCAGAGCTGACCAAGCCAGGAGACGACATTACACTAGACAACCAGAGTGTGGTGAAGGCCACACCTATAAAACGCAAAGGAGTGGTCAAGGACCAGGACTACCGCGACATAGGGTACCTCAACTCCACCACGAAACGACTGACGATCCGATGGACACCAGGGCACCGCAATCTAGAACAAGCCACCACGTATAAAGACTACCAGGACATACAGGGGAACAACCACTCTGACGTCCTCGCCAATATGGGCGACAATCTGCCCATGGATTCCCAACAACCACAACCCCATGATATTGTCATCACAGGACAGATCATGCCCACGCCTGCCAAGGCATGGATCATGCAAGTGCGTAGACAAAAACAAACACCAGACGTACACTGGGTGAGCTGGCTCCCCATGAAGCACTACAGACGGAACGCGTGGACACCCTGGCTGTGGGGGCAAGTGCGATGGTGGGGAATGGGCGCCCCCTGGGAACGGACACCCCGCCTCTGCTCCCAGTGTGGCCACCAACACGGAGCATCGGTGCAGTCAAAACTGGCTTACTGTCCTGCCTGGAGCGACTTCTGGGACCTGTGGCGCAAGAGCTGGACTGATTGGGCCCCATACACGCACCAATGGCTGCAAGCGGCCGACAACCAAGAACTATGGCTCTGTGTCAGGCTGCTCATACCACTATCCCTCGTCGACGCCATACCCACTGCGGAACGACACAAACTGCGAACGGAGGTGGGCCTGTTCCAGTTTCGCATGATACAGTCCGTCCAAACACTAAGACGAAAGTACGCCGACCCAACACCACAACAACCACCGTCGCCCCTGTGGCTCACCAAATACATGGCACAGGCACTTCCGCCGCGAGAAACGCCCCAAAACCTACGGAACCAAGTCGGGGCGCCCACGTGGTGCGGCGCGAAACGCAAACGTAAGGCCGAGGTCGCAACGGCTGACCCAATCGATCCCGGCCAATGGTTACAAGATGCACGCAACGCGGGCGATAGTGAGGCAGTGGCATGGTTCGCCGCACGAGCCACTAACACAGGGGCAGACGACCACATAAAGAAACGTCAGCGCCTCAACGTCGACACACAGCGGTGGGAACAGTACAAGACGACCACAGACAGGCTGGCAAATGAACACGCACAGCAAGCACGGGACATATACCACAAAGCACACATGGAGGCGATGGCGAGACAACACCTGCACACCCTACACATGGGCTACACCAACGCACTGACGGCTAAAACAGACTACCACAGGCTTGTCATAAAACTAGTCGACCAACAGAGACAAACACAACGACTGCACGACACACATGCACACCTATACCAAATACGTAGGCAATGGTACGAACAAGCGAAGGACGACACAAGGATGTGGTACACTGACGCAAAACTGCTACTGATGGTCAACGACCGATACTGGAGGCTGAGCGCAGGCACTGCCAAGCTACTTGACCTGCACCATCAACAAGCGACCTACATGTGGCAGCAGCAGACACACCTGACTGCCATGGCACAGTACTACCAAGACGCCTGCAAACACAAGACAACACAATACTGGCAAACAACCCGACCAGCCCGACAGACGATATACCTGATACGGAAGCGGCCGCGGGAGCACTGGGACCCCACCTTGTGGGAAGTCCCGTTACAACCGCTACCGAAACGCCACAAAACGCACTGGGACCCAAATGAGTGGGAAGTACCACTGACATGACTACACCAACCACAATGGGAAACCATGGGGGCACAGTCACCAGCTGCAGCCCGTATGCATACCCTGGCTTCGCTGAAATCTGTATCTTACTTCGAACTTGGTCCACTGTGGCCCCTGTGGCCCCTGGCACTTATGAACTGGCCTTTTTGATCAAAAAAAAAAAGTTTAGCGGGATCACACATGACACAAAAGGCCTGGAGCAGGTGGTGATCAAAACAATATCACACACAAAATACCACCACGCGTCAAAATGATGTCATGCATATGATATTATAGTGGGGGGGGGGGTCATGACATTATGAGCTGGATATGCACAGGTAAACAATAAGTTATGGGGGGGGGGCGCTTGATGTGGCGCGCATGCGGCACGGAGATTTAGCCGTCTAGCCCAACCAAGCAGCAGAAGATTTACTGGTGGCTAGGCTGCAAAAGCTGTAATTTCCCTCTGCTATTTGGACTAGGGTAGGAAAAATAGACAATCCAGCCAGGAGACCCCAAACTAGGGTGGTGGTTGCTTCCAAGGGGCCATCTTATGTGTTTTCACCTTGGGAGGCACGGGATAGGGCAAGACGGAGGGATGTTTGCACAGGTCTTGTTCCCAAGGGTTGCTCTCCTTAGTGGGCATTTTAAAAGGGGGTAAAGGCCAACCCATTCAGGGTAAACCTGCCGCAAAAGTAACGCAGCGCGCGGTGTGCGCGCGGTGCAGATACTCCCCCATAGCAAGCAGTTCCTGACTCGTCGCCGCCTATGAGCTGGATATGAACAGGTATGCAAGGGTAGAGAATGTTTGTCTTGACTTGACACTGCCCTGTGAATTGAGTGAGCACAGCTCTATGCTATGTACAGCAGCAACAGGACACCCTGAATTGACATTCCTGTGAGAACTAGGCATGCACAGGTATGTAACACGGTGTCGGAAGTATTTTGCGTGCACATGCATGGAAAGTGCGCTCCGGGTGTGCAAAGCGTCTCAAGGTGACACATGTGGCAACGCTTTGATGGTTGTCCCAGCAACGGCTGCCATATTTCCCGCTAGTATCACCCACTAGCTCACACTTTGCACTACACTCTTTCCACTGTTGATCAGTGACCCCCAGTTGCTCTAATAATGGCGCATCCATGATCTTCCGCTGTGTTGTGGGCGTGATGCAGCAGGTTTAGACTTGTGTGTCAACATCCCTTGGTGTCCTTGCACCGTGTCCTCCCAAAGCATACAAAGCGATTCTTCCATTGGAGAGGGCCTGTGGGCCTTCTGGGCCCGGAATGTTGAGGCTGTTGGTGGGAAGCCCCTCAAGTCCAATGGGTCGAACTTCGGTTTGAACTTGCAACACATGTTGTCGTTGGATACCCTTTTGGCAGGGCTTACAGTTGTATAATGGACGTAGTCCACGATAGGCCTGTGGGGGGGCCTTAAGCGCATTGCCCGTGCAATGTGCGCACTGCAACTATTTGGGCGTCTCGCCGTACTAGACCCATAATTTGTGATACTCTTGGCATCATTGTTGTTTGACGGCAGGTTTTGATGCTTCTTCCCATTTTCACCCAGTTTCACCCATTTCCACCCCTTTTCACACATTTTGTGCTCATTTCCACCACATCCACTGCTTTCTCGGTTGATTTCTCCCCACCATGGGGACGCCGAGAAGGCAGGGGTCATGTAGCCATATTGACACATGTTCCGTCGGTCCCTCCACTGCTCATCAAACAGGGATTCTGAAGAGAAGATGAAGAGAATGTGGCATGTTAGACATCTTACATGCGATGTTAATGTTAGATGTCTGACATGATTGTGTGATATTTTCTTGGCACACAATGGTCAGCGACAAGGAATTCCAGTACACACAAGTCTCAGTGGAGTAAAACCCATCAAATTTGGATGCAACATTTTCCAGTAAAACAAACCAAGAAAAATTTCCATGTCAGATTGCAATTTTTTTACCCCTCAGCTACTTTGCACCCCCAAGGCTAGGGTAGTTGGGGTCGCCTAAGTTTAAGGGTGTTTGGAAGGGGTGTGCCTGGGGGCTCTTCGGGGGGAATCTAGTCTAAAAGTAGTGTGCAGTGCGCGTGCTGTGCAAGGATTCCCCCTGTGGATGCACTGTGTGCTTCCTCACGTGCAGTTTCATCACGTGTCGGAACTTTGACTCCAGCTTCTTGCACTGATTCTTCACCACACGGAAGCTTTGCCTTCGAGGGTGCCTGTGGCTGCTGTGCCTTGGGGGCCATGGACTGTGCCCACGGCCCTGCCTCATTTGCCCTCTTCCCCCCCCTTACTACCGCTGTTTGTGGAACCTGACCCGTGCTTGTGACAAGTCGAGCCGAGGGCAAAACCCCGCTCTGGCAGTCCCAGGCCCCGCGGCTCCCTCGGGCGCTGCCTCTGTGCCCACCACAGCCGCTCTTTGACCACGTCTCTGTCTGCGAGCTCCCCTGCCCCCCGACCCCGCCTCTCAGATTGCCCGGCTCAACATGCAGCTGCACGATCGCACGATGTTGACGGACTGTCTGCTGGCGAAGCTTGAGCGGTGCAAGGATGCCCTGACGGGGCTTCGTGTGGGTCTGTACAAGGAGTTGTGCGTGCTCAAGGACAAGGTATATGAGAGAACGAGCAAGCGGGCACTGTTGGAAATGGAGGTGTCCAGCCTGTTGGATGCGTTGCTGAACTTTGTCCAGGTGTGCTCCGTGCGCGCCTGCCCAAAATCACACAGACGGGGTGTTGCAGAAGGAGGATCAAACAACACTCACGCAAGCAGATGGCAAAATCAACCGGCAATGCAAGACACTGTGCAGATGTGCACAGTGAAGCCTCTCCCTACAACGTCTCAAGATGCCGACTCACGCACCGCTGTGGTTCTTGGCCTCCAGTCTCTCTGATGCTCCAGCAGCACAATGGGACGCCCAAGGGCGTGACGGCTCCCGCTGCATTTCCTGGTCTCAGATTCGGTCTATCCTCACTACATGACCATGCCCGCTTTATGGGACAATCGTAGGATTGGACAGCTCCAATCATTGGTTCTGAGAGTTTCGAATATCATCTGGTAAGAGGGCTTCACCGATTCACTTGGGCCTGGACCCCGCCCCAGGCTAACATTAGAATGGCCGACAACCGTAGGCAGAGCCCCCCCTGATTCCCCCCCCCCTGACCAAAGTGACCATCTTGAGAAACAACGAAATTGCAATGGGGAAAATCTGGTTGGGCCATTTTTGGTACACAAACCTTTGGGTTCCAGACCCCCCTTTCTTATAATGTTAGCCCCCCCCCCCCCGCTTCAACCCAAGCTATTTCGGCAGGGCTCACCGCTGGCAATACAAATTATAGGGCCGAGCAAGATGCGGCTTGGCCTTACCGACAAAAGCCGTGATTTTCTGCTGCAGCATGTTCCGCGGATTTCGGGGAACCTGAATCTGGTCCTCAAGGATGAAGCTTTGGGGTCATCTGCGGGCTCCACGGACGGTGGCGGCAGCACTGCAGGCTCTCTGGGATCGTTGCCAAAGGAGTGGCAAACGACGGAGGTCGTTTACGCCATCGATGTACCACCATGGTACCTCCAAGACGACGTGGAAGCCATGGTCGCGTGGGGTGTGGAAAACAAAGGTCTCACCGAGTTCAAGGTCGAGCGCGTCGGGTGGAGCGTTGGGGCAGTGCGAACAGCCACGTGGGACGTGGTAGGCCTAGCATCGGGAAGCTTGTCGACACAGTCTTCCAAAGCTCCAATGGGAATATCACCACGATCTCCGCTCATGAGTACGGCAGGTTGAAAGCGCCGCAGTCAGGCGGCACCAAAGTTCGTCCTCACGATTGTGGCAGAGATGCTGCAGATTTGTCGTTGATACCGGACACAGATCCCATGATTATTGATGCGGTTAAGTTTACAAAACGTAAGTGATGTCCTTAACTTGGCTGCATGACTGCCCTGAGATGGCAATTAGTCAATCTAATGTGAATGGTTGGTTCAGTGCTGTCGAGGTGGCCAAGGCGACCTTGCGGCGTAAGTATTTATTTCTTGCTCAGAGATCTCGGCATACATATAGCCACCATCCAGGAGCATCACCTCTCCAGAGCAGCGCTTCTCGCTTCTCAGGAGGTTTGGTTGCGGGCGAACGGCTATGTCTTTCTGGCGCATTTGCAAGAGTCGGATGGGTTGGGAGACTTCGGTGTACTCTAGAAGTATTCCACGTGGTCGCTGCGATCGGCATGCTCTTTTCGCACTCTCGGTCCCTGCTTCATGGTAGTCGAGTTGGAAGATGTTAATGGCTTCGTGCTTCGAGTTGTGTTTGCCCACTTTGATTGTGCTGCTTTTGTTCGGAGAAGGTAGTGGGTCGCGCTGGGGGAGGAGTTGCGGCGGCTGCCGGTTTTGCCAACTTTCTTTTGCGCCGATGATAATTCCATGATGGTCTGAGGGAGGGATCAAGCTTGTGGTCCGAAGAAGTAGGCGGAGGATAAGTTGCGGGCGCGTGTGGTTGAAGCGGAGGAGATATCAGGTCAAGGGTGGGTTGGTGTTTGGGAGTTTGTGCATGATAAAGAGGATCCACCTCCTGGGTGGACGCATGACTTTAAAGCTAGAGATGACGGTAACCCGGGCAGATTGGACCGCATCCATGTGCCGTGCGGACTGACACCACACGTGGGAGGTGTCTTCACATCGGTGGCGACACGCTCTGGTCATAAGACTTTGGTACTGCGTATAGTACTTACAGCGGAACTGTGCACCACGCACCACTGGCGCTTTCCGGAGGATTTGCTGAAGGATGAGGAGTGTGTGCGTCAGCTAGGGGAGCAATTGTCTGCCGTTGGAGGGGACGTGGAGCAATGGTGGGGCTCAGCCTACCGAAATCTGCGCGATGCGGCGCGGTCGTGGGATTGGAAGCAAGCAGATGTGCCTGCACCAGTGCAGCAGATTGGAAGAGAGGGGTAGGGCGGAGATGGAGTGCAGATAGATGATCCACAGGCTGCGGCGTGAGCTTCAGGGGCGAAAAGGCCTTCAGAGAGTGCGTGACGAGAAGGGCAATACTCTGCTCACATCGGGGGCCATAGCCATGGCGTTACAGGGGTTTTTTTTGGGAAATTATGGGAGTGTGTGGGGAGGAGCCTGAGGCGCAGCTACGGTACTTTGAGTCTCTGGGTATCCCTGAAAAGGGACGACGCGCGATACCTTTGGTGATGCGCCCATTGATGGCCGACCTGGTGTTGGCGGAGCTGGAGCGCATGCCGGGCGGTTGTCCCCAAGGGTGGATGGGGTGGTCACTGATATGTACAAGAAATGTCCAAAAAATTTTGTACCCCGCTTGCTGGCATCCTTGCAAGTTTTTCTGGAGGCGGGGGCACTTCCGGATGCGTGGTCGAAGTGTCTTATGCAATGTATACCCAAACACACAGGGGAGGTCGGATTGGGCAATTTGCGGCCGATCTGTCTGCAAAATACTTGTGTCAAGTGGGTCACTCAAGTAATCCCATTGCAGCTGGAAGACACCCCTCTGCAACTGACAGCGCCAAAGCAGAAGGGTTTCATGCGGAGGCGGCGAATGATAGATCATGTATGGGGGGTTCGTGGTTTATGGGAAACACACAAGGACGGGGGGTATCTTATGATAGATTTTTCAAACGCATACGACTCAGTGGCTCACGACCACATGTCATCGTACCTCCGCTTCCTGGGACTACCAGAGCCATACTTGTGTGCAGTATATTCTCTAATGGGCCGTATGTCAGACGCTAGCGTATTCACTTTGTGCCCCCAATCCAACCAGAGCCCCGATCCCGCCGCCATCCTCGGGCTCAAGACCATTGATCTCTCCGCCGTGATGCAGCCGAAGCAGCAGCAGTGGCTCGCCGGCACGCGGGAGTGGCTGTTCGACCAGATGGATGAGTGGCTGGCGGACCCTGACGGCGCCCGCACGCTATGGCTCGTGGGCCGTGGGGGCACCGGCAAGACCATGGCGCTGACTGAGTGGCTCGAGCGCAAGGTGCAGTAGAAGTGCGTAGCGGCGTGGCACTTCTTCCGGCATGATGAGGTCTCCCAGAGCAGCCCGCCCATGCTGCTGTCGTCCACGTCGGCCATGCTGTGCCAGCAAGTGCCAGTGTACCAGCCCCAGCTGGGTGCCGCCGCCGTGTCGCACGCGCTGGCGTCCGGCGAGCTCCACGAGCTGTTCCACACTCCGTTCTCGAAGCCCCTGCAACTTGTAGAGGCCCCGTCCGGTGGTCCAATGGTCATGTGCATCGGTGCGCTGGATGAGGTCCCAGTGGACACCCAGAGCGTCTCGGAGCGGCTGAATGTCATTGTGAACATGGTCCCGCTGCTGCCGCACTGGTTGCGGATCTTCGTGACATCCCGAGACAACCACCAGGTCCGCCGCACGCTGGAGCAGTTTGAGCCTCTGGTGCCGCCGCTGGAGGGGCCGCTCCACCGCGCGGACATGCGGGCGTACCCGCGGCTGGTCGTCCGCCGGTATGTGCACTGCGACTGCAATGCCCCAGCCCTCAAAAGGTTGGTGGAGGACGAGTTCCCAGAGCTCAGCGGCATGATGGAGGGCCAGCTCAGGGGCCTAGAACGCGCCAGCGCTGCCGAGTTCAAGCGGACGCAGTCCGCAGTGCCCCTCTATTGGCCCAGCAGCGCCCACAGCCTCCCACTGCGGCAGAGGAAGAGCAGGAGCACAGCCGCCACAGCGCCTCTTCCCACTTCGAGACACAGTGGGCGTCCACCGGCGTCGCAAGGGCCCCACTGACCGTGCCCAATGTGCAGGCTGCCCACCTCCATGGCTCCGTCACCGCGAAGCAGGCGAGCCAGACCTGCGGGGCCGCGCCGCAGGGGTTTGCCCATGCACCTGCCGATGCTGAGGCTGAGGCGCTTGCAGCCCAACTAGTGGCGGGTCCAGAGAGCAGTGGTGCATCGCCGCACAGCGTCTGGTGCGTGATCATTGCCTTCGGTGCAGGGCTGTGCGCGACCAAGCTGATGTCGTGGCGCCGCATGGGGCTGTTCGCGCGCATTCATGCCCCTGAGACGTCCGGCGAGAGGTCGACGGTGGACGCCCCCGATAGTCTGTTCGGGGACGAGCCCGAACCCGCGCCTGCATCCGCAGCACCCACAAGACCTGTGGCTCTTACGTGTGACGATGCTCTTCAGGAAATGTCGGACTGTGTCATGGTGGGCGCCACGGGGCACGTCGCGGTGCTAAACGAAAGCGCCGTTCCCAAATGGGACCAAGACACTGCTCGGCTGCAGTACTCCCCCGTGTCCATGAAGGAGCTGGAACGCGCCAGCCTGAACGCCGTGTCCCTGGGGATCATGAAGAACGAGGCCGACCCCGACACCATCAAAGGCTACACCGCCAGCGTATTCGTGGTGTTCGTCATCACGGCCATCGCCGTCGGGAAACTCGGAGCCCAACTTTCCCCGGGCAACAGCGTGAGGCCCACCAGCACTTACGTCATGGTGAGCAATTTACTGATACAACCCGTGTGCCAGGCCGACAACACATCTGGTACGGAGCATGCTGCTCGGGAAGCAACGATGGCCCAAATAGCACCGCCGGTGAGACCGGAGACCGCGTACGAGCTGGCGGCGATTGCCGAGGCGCGCGAGATGCGGCAGGGTACGGCGACAGGGCCCCAACGCGTGCTGATGAACTTGACGAACCTAAGGTCCCCCGGAAGCAGCGGTCTGGTGTCGCTCCCCCCCCTCCCGCGTGACGCCCCCAAGTACGACGACTCCGGACCAGTACGACACGTATTCGTCAAAGCTACGACGGGGCGCACCATGACAGCCCGCATCCGCTCATGGCACGACCCCATCAGCACCATCGAGGCGCACATGAGCCGAAGACAGGGTACGCCGGCAGGCCTGTATCGACTGGTGTTCGCGGGCAAAACGCTGACACACAGCCACTGGACCCTGGCCCAGTACGGCATTAGGGAGGGATCCACGCTTGAAGTGCTGGGACGGCTGCGGGGCGGTGTGCCTGCCAAGAGGGAAACCAGCGGGCACACCAACGGGGACGACAACATGGACACCACGGAAGCGCCGCAGCCGCTGCAGGCAGCAAATTCATCCCTCCAGGCGTGGGCGAAGTGGGTGCAGGGCCCGTACCAAGCCCTGCTCAGGAGCGCCCACTTCGCGCAGCAGCTGGACGAGTGGGAGCTCGCGTTCCTCGAGGCCCTCACCGAGCAGGAGATACCGGAGGGAGCGGTCGCCGCGATGACCACACGGGCCGGCATGGCCCTCAACGCAGCCCAGGCCACGAGAGCCATGGCAGCCTACAAGGGCCGCAGGTCGCTGCAGCCGGACTTCGTCAACGGCGTCTTCAGGCGGGTGCCAGGGCGCGACCCCGACACCCACATTGCGGAAGCCCCCCCCAGCCCGCCACCGCCGCAACCACACCCTACAGCACTCGAGTGGGCCAGGTGGGTCGCAGGACCGTACGCAGCCATCGAGAGCCGCAGCACGTACGCGAGTGACCTCGACAAGTGGGAAGTGGACATGGAGGAGTACCTGATGGAGGCTGAGGCTACGCAGGAGCAGCTGGCCATGATTGTGGGCGCAGCAGGCATCGATATGGACCGCACGGCGACAGTACGGGCTCTGGGGGCGTACGCAGCGCGCAAACACCTCAGACCTGACTTCTAGGAGATGCGCTTCAAGAGCGTCCCCCCAGCGGGACCATCAGCCGAGGCGGAAAGCAACATCACCTCCGACCAAGGCAGGATCCGCGAAATTGTCGCACTCCTGTCAGCACAGAAGCTCGAAGTAGAGCATATGAGGCAGTCCATGATACCACCACTAACAGCGACCGCGATTGACCGTTTCCTAACAGAGGCACTGCCCTATGCCTGGATGACGTCCCTGGGCGCAGCGCTGAAGGAAATCGCCCTGGAGTACCCGTCGGGCGCGTGGGCCAAGCAGCCGCTGCCGGTTACAATGTGGAGGGTGCTGAACGAGGAGCTGCGGGCCAAGCGCCAGGGCCGCCCATCAGCGCCAGCCGTGCCAGGCAACCCTGTGGCGCCAGCCCAATGCATCACAGCGCCGCAGGCAGCGCCGGCGACAGGATCAGGCACGGTATGTTTCAACTGCGGACAACGGGGACATATTGCACGTGTGTGCCCTTGGAAACAGGCTGGAGGCCAAATGCAGCAGGTGGGCCAGCACACCCTCTGGGTCAACAACAACCAGGCCTACGACATGAACTGGCCGCCCCCTGCGCCATGCAACAGGTGCGGCCAGTGGCACTGGGCCCAGTACCCCTGCCCCCAACCAGCACAGGCACCTCGAGCCGCCCCAGCTGCGCAGCAACCACCAACAGCCCCTGGTCAGCCACAGATCGACTGGGGAGCCGCCCTGCTCCAGCTCCTTCAGCAACAGGGTGGCCCGACATCCTTTGCCTGAAGCGCACGACCCCCCCCCCCCCAGCCCCCACACAGCCCCCGGCACAGGCCCCAGTCATCGTCACAGTGGCCCAGGCGTGGGATGCCTACCGCGCAGCACTGCGAGCAGGCCTGCGCGACCACCACGCCGATACACTGGCGTTCGCGGTCAGAGCGTTCGCCAAAGGCACTAGAGCCACATACCTCTGTGTAGTACGCGGCACCCTGCGAGGCACCGAATACGACGACGACGTCCAGTTGGCTATTGACAGCCGCCTCCTGCTCTTGGGACACAGACGGCGGGGCGGCTCTGTGGCGCGCAACACCGTCTCTGGGTTCCAAATGTTGGCCAAGCTCCAGCTAATCCTAGAAGTGGTCACAACGCGAATGTGGCTGCAGGTCCGCGCCATCGACAAGAGCACTGCGCACCTGGCCCGACCCCGCATATGGGCCACGGGCAAAGACCTCGAACGGCTTGGTAGATGCCGCCACCACTGGGCGTGGGCTCGCACGTTCTTCGCGGTGGCGTGCGCCGCCGTATTCGCCCTCCGCGTCGGGGACGTTGGCGGTTTTACCTGGGACGGCATTGCCACTCCCCGCTTCCTCACGTTCTGGGACCAAAAGGTCAATGCCGAGTGGGTCACTGTACCTCTCAGCCCATACCTCGAAAAGTGGAGAGCGTACATACACCGCTACAAGCGGCCGGACCACCAGCCCACCACCCCACTGTTCCCAGGCGACAGTTTTGCCAGCAAGTGCCTGCACGACATGCTCGAAAACACCCCCAGCGCCCACATCACCTGGCACCCCTGGAAGAGGTTCGCCGCCGCCGCGTACATCTGGCTTGGGGGCACCACGACTGGCCTCCAGCAATGGGCACGCTGGCACTCACCAAAACAGGCACGTCACTACGCCAAGCACCCCCCAACGTGGTCCCTACCTGACACCCTATGCCTGCCCCTCCCAGCCCGTTTCACAGATGCTGCGATGGCAATCGACACCGAGGCCACGGCACCGCAAACGCCGGCCGAAGACCCGGAAGCACTGCAAGAAGCCCCACAGCAGCACGACCTTACCCAGTCCCCGCCACGAACCAGCCCACAACGTTTCCCCGCAACGCCGGTCACACCCGCCAGCGGCGCCGCCTCCCCACCAGAGCGCAGCCCCAACGCAGCCCCACCGGACACCACCCAACCGCCCCACCCAGCCAAGCGCCCACACGAACCCACCGGAGTTACCCCAGCCCCACAAAGGAAGGCGCGACCGCCAAACCCGCCGACGCCAATACGCTCCCCACCCACACTCCAGAGCGACGCCGACAGTAACGCTCAGCCACAACACGACCATGCCCCATTTGGGGATACGATCTCCTCGCGCCTCGGAAGGGCTCACGGTACCTGCTCTGGCAGCCGGGACCCGTGCCACTGCAGTCAAGACAAGTGGACCCAACCACCGCATGCGCCCGCTTTGGAACATTTGCAGCACATGATGCAGCGGGCAGCCCGTCGCATGTCGCTCAAAGGGCCCCGCTTCAGCACTATCTTATCCCTGCTGAGAGACCTGGCGACGCTGGCGATGAACCGGGCGTGGGATCGGGGGCTATGGACCACGACCACTGAGCACATCACAGCGGTCGTGGCTGTGCTGGCAGACCATGACGCTCGTGAGGAGGACATCTCCCCGCCATCCGACACCAGCCCCAAGCCCAAGCAAACGCCCGGAGCCCCTGCATGTGGCGCAGAAAGGCATCGGAGCTGCAGGAGCCATACCCATCGAGCCGGCAACGTGGCGCAAGCACAAGCCTGCAGACATGGAGCGGGCGCTGCATTGTTCTGCTCAGGCCCAGTATTGAAGGTCTGCACGCTTCTGCAGTGCTCTGATCAGGCCCAGTCGTGACAGGCCTGCACGCTTCTGCCGTACTCTGCTTCAGACCCAGTCTTGACAGGCCTGCACACGCCTGTCCTGCCTGGCACCGGGCCCAGGCTCGTTGAGTCTGCGAGCTCTGCTTTGCTGTACACCAGGCCCAGTCTTGACAGGCCTGCGCTGACCTGCGTGCTGCTTGCTGATTGCGCCTGACGTGCCACCGATGCATCTGGAAGCCCCAGCTTTCGCCCTGAGCCCCGGGGAGGGGGGGGGGGGGGCTCCGCTTGGTCCCTTGCACGCTTGCGATGGCAGGTATGCGCGCTCCCACCATCAGCTGGTTGTTTGCTTATTCACAGCCTTGTCCTGCAGACGGGCAGGGCCAGGAGGACGTGCCGGTTCGCGGGACGCTAGGCCGCGAGGGCCGGGCACCACGTCCGACTATAAATCTTGCTCTCCTCTACCCTGATATTCTTTGAAAATAACCTTTCGCATAGCGGCGGTGAAGGCTGCGCGCTTGTTTCTATGTTTCTCCAACCGTTGGCAGGTTGGCCCACCTTTGCCTCGTCTATCCCTCCTTCATGCCGCGGGTGTGGAATGCCACCCCAGCGCGCCTGAACCCTGCATGCGGTGATTTGTTCCCTCTCCGTCTTGCTCCAGTTATGTCCAGGTCCCCAGTGGCGGCCCTGCCGCCGAGTGTGTGCGGACGGTGGTGACGGGGTGTGACAGGGCGGGGCCGCGCGCTCCCGCCCGTCAGATGGTTGTTCGAATTACACTGTGCACGTGTCTTGAGGGCAAGGAGGGCCTTGAGAACCAGCCAAACCCAGGTTTCCCCAGAAACCCCAGTTTGGCACCACTGCCTCTCTTGTCCACAGTGTGCAGTATATTCTCTACCCACCCACCCACCTCCGAACCCGCACCCTCTCAATTGAGTCTACTTACAGTGCACTCGCACACCGGGGCCGCGCTCCCGCCCGTCAGATGGTTGTTCGAATTACACTGTGCACGTGTCTTGAGGGCAGGGAGGGCCCAGAGAACGAGCCAAACACACAGGGACGGGGGGTATCTTATGATAGATTTTTCAAAGGCATACGACTCAGTGGCTCACGACCACATGTCATCGTACCTCCGCTTCCTGGGACTACCAGAGCCATACTTGAGGCTCATCATGTCGCGGGTGGTCTCTCCCATACTCTTTTGTGTGGGGTCGGGGCATGTGGCGGATGTTGAGCTACGACCGTTATCGGGGGTAAGGTACGGTGACCCCTTCTCCCCCCCCCTCTTTGCGATGTTGACTACCATACTAATTTACGACCTGTGCCAGCTGCGCATGGACCTGCAAGTTTTCTTTTACGCGGATGATGTGTTATTGTGCATACCGGGTACACGGACGGAGGTTGCGGGGCGATGGAGGTGATCATGTGGTGATTTTTGTTGTACAGGCAGTTCTCTGGTCTGTGGGTAAATGTAGCCAAGATGAAGTCGGTCCTTCAAAAACACAAGTGCAGTCTCAACGCAAGCTCGTTTACTCCGGGGTGGCGCTGTGTGACTCTTTTTGGTACTTGGGCATACAATTTGGGCATGTCTCCCCGACGGAGGCCTACTCAGCCAACATGCAAAAGATGTTACGGAGAGCGCATATTTTGGCGAAACTCTCACTGGGTATGAAAGAGAAAGTCTATTTCTTGAGAACATGGGTACTACCTTGTGTGTTCCTTGCTGCGCGTGCTTGTTACCTAGACAGTAGGGTGATTGCAGAGCTGCGAAAGGTTTATCAAGTAGCATTATCCATCTTTTCGTGGGGCCTTACTTTGGGTTGTTTGGCCAGGCCAAAGTCTGAGGGGGGCTATGCATTGGCCCCTCCCCGGGTATTATTGCACTCGGTCCATTCGGGTTCCTTACACGAACCGCACCGGTTTGACGACCAGGTGCTGTCTGGTTTTCGCAAATGGGCTGCGTCAGTTGGTTTGGTTTTGGACGTACGATACTTGCGGTTTCTGCAGTTAGCGCCTGTGCGCCATAGCTCCATGGGTATTTTGGCCTGATCCGTGCGTTCTTTTTTGAAAGCCAAGTCGGAGTATTAGGATTTACCCTTGCCACTGTCTTACGAAGAAATGCCGGTGTGGCATAATATGTTAGTAACATCGCCGTTGGGTCATACGTACCACAGTCCTAAGCTGGTCAGGGTTGGTAAGCTTCTATATTATCATTTGTTCGGGGATGGGGGAGTACCTTACGATGTGTGGAGGCATATAGCTCCCATTTGGAAGGGACATTATGATCTGTTGAGTATCAATCAAGCAGCCCCCCCAGCCTGTGCCACAGGGGGAGGAGAGGTGGTCTTTGCACGAGACATTGGTGAAGGGTTGGCAGAGACAATCCATGCTTAAGCGCATTTCGATTAAGCAGCTTCAGACGGCCCTGGCCATGCAGGCCAGGGCCGTCTTGGAGCAGCGGCGGCGCCGGAAGCTACCATAGGTAGACCTTGATTTTATCCGGAGGGTCATGTGGCGCAAGCTCTAGCTTGGGGGGCGGATGTGTCACCTCTACCTGACGGAGAAGTTGTGCCCCATAGATTTAAAGAAGGAGACGCATCTCCACTTTCTCAGGGGAAGTTTAAAGGTGAGGTAGCCAATTTGCCCACTTGTGGGCCACTTCTGATTTTGCCCCCCGCTCTGAAGCCCCGCTCTGAAGCGGGGATCCCCGATATGGCAGGGGTGAGGTAGCCAATTTGCCCACTTGTGGGCCACTTCTCATGGGAACGACTTTTGATTTTGCTCCCTTTGTTGGTCGTATTGTCCTTTCTTTTGCTCGTATGCATGTGTTTTCTTTTTTAAGTAAGTGGTGGCAGGGGCGGTTCCCCTCATGAAATGTAGCAGGTTGCTCCCTTTGTCGGTGGTATTGCCCTTTCTTTTGCTCGTTTGCATGCGTTTTTTTTAGGTAAGTGGTCGCAGGGGCGGTTCCCCTGATGAAATGTAGTAGGGATCGAGGTCAACACTCGCCGCATCGCGACCGGAGTAGGCGCCGTTTTGTTGCATTTTGCTGCTCTTTTTGCATCCCTTTGTGCAATTTCATTTCCATACTACATACGTCCTCGGTCCCTTACAGCTCTTAAGGTACACTTTCTAATGTCGCGTGATGAGTTGCTGCCTACAGCCGTGGGGAAAACACGAGTACAAGGTCTCGTGTGCACTAGAACACAATATCAATTGGGTATTGTGGGTTGCCGGACGGCATGCTCAAGTATTTCTATGCTTTTGGGCACCACCTTGGCTTGCGGGACATTAGCTTTGACATCATATTCCGTCTTGTACGCCACGTGTGTTGCCACTATGGCTCATGCTATTTTCGGAGCCGACAACAATGCAACCGGTGCTACCTTCTCCGAGGCAGCTGAAGCGTTGCAGGTGTCCAATCATTTGGAGGTTGCTTCCCTTGCATTCCTTATTTCCTCAACCACACAACCATCTTTCACCATGCATTCGATCCGTTGCTCCTTCGTGTCCCGGCGGCTATGTGTTTCTTGTGTGTCTCAGGTTGGGGCTACTGTCCTCCTTCCATGGAAAGATATTGTTACTTCCTTAAAGGACTACATACACCGAGACTATGGTCACCGCCATTTCTTGGGTCTTCTGTACGGATACTATTCGGTTGCTGTGGGTTACAATGCTGGAAAGTATTGGTACCTGGATTCTCATGGTACAACCGTAGGGAAAGAGGCTGGTGTTACATACTTGCAATCCACGGACTTAAAGCATTTGGTCCTGGATGTTCTTCAGGCAGACGCGTTAAACAGGTCTTCTTGGTGCGATTGTGGCAACGAGGGTTGTCCACGTTGCAATCTTGCTGTCACCATCGTTCATTTTAAGCGCCCCGCCTCGGTGTCTGCCTCGGCGGACCGAATCTTACCCCTTTCGGAGGAAAGGAGTGTCCATATCAAAGAGTTTTGGCGCAAGAAGGAGGTGCAATATACTATTGATTGTGCCACTTGCCCACGGCCAGATGAGGCGTTGCGCAATCTTGTCCACGGGCCATCAATTGATGTTGTACGCCTTCAATAAATACCAAAAGGATTTCATACCTACAAGCTTGTATTTGCGGTGGCAAGTCACTTTTCAGACCCTCTTCATCACCGTAAAGGTCATGCAGGTCCCTGACCCAACGGTATCCTTGTACATATGCCAATTGGGGTCTCAACCGGCTGAGAACTTGTTTTCCATCACCCGCACCCTGAACCACAACCGCAATTTTGATGTACTGCAGCTGCGGGACCGCCTGCAGGCTGTTTTGGACATTCAAGACATTTTTTTGGCACATCCTGATTGGCGCCAGCGGCATCAGCGCTACGCCACTGATCGATTGACTCCACTTGAGTACACTGCGGATTGTAGTGTGCAAAGTGTTGATCTCAAAAAGGTTTGGGAAAGGGGTACAGCACGTGCCACAACCATCCTTGAGCAACACCCACAGATTGGCTCATCTGCGCACAATGTCTTGGAATCTCTTTACCAAGGCGGTGCAACC
Source organism: Eutreptiella sp. 'Long Island Sound 2002' (assembly GCA_964036045.1). Classification (NCBI taxonomy): domain Eukaryota; phylum Euglenozoa; class Euglenophyceae; order Eutreptiales; family Eutreptiaceae; genus Eutreptiella; species Eutreptiella sp. 'Long Island Sound 2002'. Next base: position 1,276,580 of record OZ038387.1, read on the forward strand.
CTTTTGAAACCATGTGGTGCACCCCTTGTCTTGGACAAAGAAGACGAATTTTTGGGGACCGCCCCGGACACCAAAGGAATGGAGGATAGCGATCCTACCGATTCTTGTTCCCTGGAATCCCGGCTGCGTTGTCATGGTTCTGACCGAAATCGAGCCTATGTCACATGCGCCAATGGACACACCGTGCATATTGCACAACTTGTCAATGAGTGTTTCAACGGCAACGTTGAACATGCGTCAACCGATCGGCTGCGGCGCACGGCACAAACCGTCCGGTTTGGCGGTTTGGTCCGGAATGTGAGTTTCGGATTGGGCATGTGGTTTTTTTGGATGCCCAAATGGATGCCGATGGTCGTTGGCTGATTCCAATGGGCACCCTATCTGCCTTTGTGAAAACTGCACAGGTACCCAATTGTCCTCAGTTGCGTGCAGAGCCATACGCTTTTGTGGCACATACTAGCGTGCGGCCCGCAGAAGCAACAGAATTTTGTTTGTTTTGTGGAGTGGCCGTTGCTTTGGCAAGGATGCGTCATCATGTGGCAGTGCACTTGCAGAAAGGAGAGGTGGTAGCGGACCCAAGGATGCATGGTGAGGCCGAACCTTGTGGTTTTTGTGGACGCACAACAGGCACGTGTACCACAAGTATTGTCGGAAGTTGCGGCACTCTCGTTACCGCTAGATGAATCGTTATCTGCGGAAGACCTAGATTCCACAGAGCTTGCATCCTCCTCCAGTTTCCAGTCCCAATCGGAGCGTCCAAGAGAGGCTTCAGAGAAGGACGCACTCTCATTGTCCACCGCCTTTGCCACTTTCAAAGTGATCTTGGGCTTCATCACCATGGGGATTTTTTTGGCTCGCCCCTTTTTTTTCTCATCGTCCTACCCAACTACAACCCATTCCGTCAAATCAACGGTGTTGGGTGGCACGGTTGGATGGCACCGAGCCAAGTGAGTTTTGATGTTCAAAACCCACGGGGTGGCACCGCACCCGGGAATAGGACATTCACGGGGCATGTTTTCTTTTTTGCGCGTGGCCATTGCGAGCTTCAATGGGCCCACACACGGGCATGTGCAACTGATTTTCTTGCCCACTGTGTTCGAATGTGCATGATGTAGGACTTGACCCCGCACCATGTCTATCATACACCGTGGGCATTGCCATGCATCGTGCTCTCACGTCGAGGCGTTGTGTCTCATTCAGGGGTCAGTCCTACGTAACTTTGAGGCGGCTGAATCTGAACTGAAAATCTCATCCGAGGAACGTCACAAACGGATACCTCCCCCACCCCCTACACCTCCTCGCTCCCCCTCTCCTTCCCTTGTAGTTGCATGCACACTAGGACTGGAAGGCCCACACAATGGCGCGGGGAGGGAGGCCTGGCCAGCCATAGCCTTAAGGGCCTCCCGAGTTGCGTCGGCCGACCAGTACAGTCACACACACACCCCTTCTTTTAGGCCCTCCCCTTGACGCATTTCCCACCCCATGGTGTATTTCTAACCCCATGATGCATTCCGAAACCCATGACGGACCTTGATGCGGGTCAACCCCCATGCTGCAATTCTAACCCCATGGTGTACTTCGAACCCCATGACCGCCTCGGAGACCCACAGTCCCGAGGTTTCTGGTACCCACGGCCGGAAATACCCAAGCCGATGAAACCCTACCATAGACGTTGGTAGGGGCGGTGCGAATTGTCGGATCACACCTGGGCCGCATACCCAACTGTTCGGAGGTGCCCGACACTATGTTTTTCATTGGGGGGGGGTTTGGGGGGCTGGGGGGCCGTTTCCGCGGACAATACCCCCGCGCAGCGAAAAACCCCCTTCAACCCCCCCCCCCCCCCCAAACCCCCCCCTTTTTTAAATTTGGCTCTGGGGGGGTTTTTTAAGCATGATATCCGATTTCCGAGAATCCCGACCCCCCTGGGGGTGACAGAGTGGGGAGCTGTGTGGCGGCGGCATCAATGGCGCACAGCCACAGGTGACGTGGCGCACAGGGATTTGTGGGAGCCATTTTTTGGATTTGGTCCAGGAGAGGGGAGATTTGTTTTCAATTCAGTGGGTCCCTTCCCACATCGACATCATGGGTAACGAAAGGGTAGATGAGTTGGCAGAGGAAGCGAGGGTCAGGCATTGGGCCTATTCTCGTGAATGGGTGCGGGAGGTACAACGGCGGCAGTTGTTTGAGTGGCAGGCATTGGGGTTGCAAGAGTTAGATTCAGAGGTGAGCAATAGTGTGAGCTCAAACAAATGGAGGTTATCTGACGGGCGTCGCACTTGTGGTTGCAGTACAGACTGCACATGTCGTGCCCCATCCCACCAAGTGAGTGAGTCAAGATCACAGCCTAGGTGTCCGCGCATTGAGATTTGGTTCAATAATATGGGGCCCCCCCTCTCCAACATCAAGAGCAGTTGGTTTGCTGAAGATTTTATGAACCTCGCAGTGTGAGCATTCTGTGAATAAGATCTTGGCCAACATCAAGGTGAGGTCTTTCTTGGTTACGGTTGAATTGGGGTGCTTCAGGAGGGCTGCATTATGCTCACGCATCCTGTAATCCCCCAAAAGTGTGGGGACAGGGTTGGTGACTACAGCCGGTGGGAAGTTGAGCAATGACTGGACGAATGGGCAAGACTGGCAACAATCAGCTGAAGTGGGTAGGCAACGCTTTCTTCAACATGAAAGGCTGAAGGGGCCTGCATGTAGCCCCTGGTGGACGTGACTGTGACCGCACCAAAGGGCGTTGGGGGGGGGTGCGCCGTCGAAAATTTGTGAGCAATGTGTTCAGCTTTTGAAGGATCTGTGTGGCACCTTTTTTGGCAATTCCTCTGGTTTGCCCTCCCTCTGTATGGCATTGCATTGGCTGGTGGTAATCCCAGCGAAGCCCACAACATGATGCAATATGTAGTTTCACGTGTATAGAATGATGCAGTCACACGCTTCCCGACAAGAGTGCGGCAATGGCAGGGGCCTGGCAACCATTCAAGGACCCCCTTGTTGGGCCTGTTTGTGGCGGTTGTTGACAGACGCGCGGCCGGAAGGCATCCCCCGATGGTTGTGCATACCTCTAATGGGGGTCTGGGGTCTGGTTTGTGCAACACCCCAGACAGACCGGCAAGTCAAACTGTTACGGTTTGCGGTGTGGCCATGATTCCGCTCCCCGACTGGGGCTGACCTCTGGACTGGCGGATGCACAAAAAACAAAAAGGACCCCCTTGTGGGGCATGGGCGCATTTCGCCTGCCATACGAAATTTGGTGATCCTTTTGAGGAGTTGCGAGTTTGTCGTGTTCCAATCGGTTGCCACATAATTTTCCCTCTTCCACCACCACTTGCCCCCCCCCCCCCCCCACACCGCCCACATATCAAGCATGTATCCCATGCCCCCTAACCGACACCGAAGGAGTGTACCCACTGTGCACGGAACTCTTGAATGAGTACGCTCACTTTGTTGATTTCTTGCCCGTTTTGCCCGTGGTGCCTTGTCTCTGTGCCCGTTTGCTATGCTTACTTCGCCAAAAATTGATAAAAATTCAAACGACGTGAATTGTAGCTTGAATCGGTCATAATGTAGCTTAAATTCGAAGAAAAAAATGAATTCGCGTTCGAATTCGCAACCTCGTGTTCGCATCTGTATCCGCATTCACATTCGCGCGAATTTCGCGCGAATATCCTTTGATTTTTGCATGAGCATGCTGTTCTTGTCGTATGTCTTTTGTTCAGACCTCACCTTCGCTTTCTTTGTGAAAATGTCTACTCAACAGTCGCGTCCCCTTTCTCAAATTGGGTCACTCTCACTCCCTGACCCGTCCGATGGCACCATGGGCCACTACCAGGGCATCCCCCTTCGCTCCGGCACATTGGAGGAGGCCACGTACACGGGGGGCCTGGCAGTGGAGGAGGTGGTGGGGTGGGCGAAGGGGTTGGCCACTCCCCCCCAGTTGATTCATGTTGACATGCGAACACCCGAAAGGGCGGGATGGTTTGGGAAAAAAGGTTGGGCCACTCACCTTTTTCGGAAGTTGCGGGTGGCCCTCCCGTCCGGCTCATTCCTGCCGGTTCAACCGTGGACAGCCTTTTGGGAATCATGGCCACGCACACCGTGGGCAAACCGAAGCCCGGCCTCTTTGCCATCTACCCCACCACTGGCCTCGTTCACTGCCCCATGCGGATGGACATGATTGCCATCAATAACTACTTTCCAGCCGGTGAGCCGCGGGTTGACCCCTCTAACCTTCCTTTTGAATGGCAGGCAGTGCAGGCCCAGTGGCGGGACGATCTGGGCATCTTGCCCAGCCACCCGACCGTGCCCCCTCTCCACCACATCCCCGATATCACTCTGCCCACTCTCCATAGGATGAAGGGGCTCAGTTGGTATCGGGGAATCGCGGACCCCCCCACCTTCATTGCGCCTGAGCCCCCCTTGCGCACGGCACCCCTGCAAGACCCCCCCTCGTATGCCACCGCCAACCCCTCCGTGATGGCTGACCGCCCAGCCCCCCCAATGGCTCGTAACTTCGTGGACGGCCTCGGCTACATAGTTCACCGCGATACTCTTGCCGCGGAGGACTGCAAGACCACCTGGGGGAGGGTGGAAAAAATTCGGGCGGGGGGGGAACCAACTTCCTCAACATTTTGACCCGGTGTTCAATGTGAAACCGGTGGAGGAGCAGAGGAAGGACCCCGCCCTCCCCCAGCAGTACATGTCAAAGCCCTCCAAAACCTCGGGCATGGCAAGTGCCCTTATAAAAAATTTTATTAACAGCATCAACGACCGTGTCCCCGATCCGTTTGAAGACTTGTTTGACATGCCTTGTTCCATCATCGTGTCGGGTGCTGAGTCGGGGGACTAGCTCACCCACACGGATGTTTCGACGGCCCCGGACGTGCTGCCCCCGCCTGACCGCTACCCCTCGAGCTGCCACATCTCGACCTTCGTGGCCCTCTCCCCCCAGTACCGCATCAACGTCCAGGTGGGAACGGCGCTGGGGGAGGCCACGGAGGAGAGGTGAGACGAGGTCCTCCTCCAACAGGGGGAGGTCCTCGTCCTCGTCGTCCTCCTCCTCGTCAGCACTGCCCGGCACCACGGGCTCCCCTCCCCCCCCCCCCCCCCGGGCAAGAGATGCAGGAGGCACTATTCACGCAGTGGACCCCCGATCGGCGTTATTCGTGGGTTAAGCCGAATACGGCGCATCTCGACCCCCCCCTCCCCTTGGAGCTCAAGGACTGCCTCGGCCTGCTGGACGGGGAGGGCGGGGAGGACGTGCCCACTTTTGGGCAACTGTTGCTGTTGGGGGTTGGATTGGTGGCTCGGGTCGGGCTGGCCACCCGGGACATGGTGGACGACGTCTTCAGCCCACCCGAGGTGGAGCAAGGCCCCCCCGTGTGCACACACCACCCCCTGTTCCTCTCCCGCTCCGCCCACGACATCTGCCCCGTCATTGTGCACGCGGGGGACATCTTGATGTGGAATGGGGCGTACGAGATGGAGGCCGTGAAGGGGGATTCAACGGACGGGGACGCGGAGGTGACGTGGGCGCTTGGGGCTATACTGCCCCCCACACGCCCTGCCCCCGCCTGGCGGCTGCTCCACGCTGAGCCGGCGTGGAAGCGGGCAAAGGAGTCCAAGAAAGGGACGTGGACGGTGACCTGCCCGTGTGAGTGTGAGGTATGCATTGTCTTCTGCCCCGTATTCGCGCGAAGTTCGCGACATTGTGCTGCGCATTCGCAAATGCTTTAGATTCGGCCAGGCATGCAGATTCACGAAGTTCGCGCGAAGTTCGTGCGAATTTGGCATGAATAGTTCCCTTTCATTTAATTCTCAGGAGCAATGGCACTGCTGGCTGCCCGATCCCCGTACGGCCACGGCCACGCACGCCCACAAGCGTTTCCGGCCGGCCGGGCACATTGATGCTACTGCACAGTCGGGCACAGGCCGCCACGTGACCCTCGACGTGCCCTCGAGTTCGGACGGCGCCACCCCCGCAGACGCCCGGGTGGCCATTCCTGCAACCCCCCCCTGCAACCCCCCACCTCAGACCCTGTCGTCGTCGCAAACCCCGTGCCCGGGACGGGGGCCACGGCCTACCCCGCCGACCTCCCCCCCATCACCCCCCTCTCCATGCTGCGGTCCCAGCCCCCGTTCGCATGGAAGCTCGACCTCCCGGGACGGAAGCGGGCAAGGGAGGAGTTCGTGGCGACGACCTGGGAGGTCGAGGTGGAGACGCAGGATGGGCAGCGGGAGCCGCCCCTCAAAATGTCCTTCCCCTGTGCCATCACGTTCCCCAACCCCGGGGGAGGGTGGAAGGAGGGGGAGACAATTATTGCCCTCTACGCATAGCGGCTGCGTGGAGGGCATTGGAGATTGGATTGTTGCGTGAAGGGTAGGGCGGGGGTGCCGGAGGGGCAGCTGAGGCGGTTGGCAGCGTTGGCGGTGACGGGGGTGAGGGGATGGGGGGACCGGGTGGAGGAGTACATGAGCTATGCCTGGCTCCAAATGTTCACGCGGGCAAAAGAGGAGCACCGCAAGCATTTGGGGGAGGTGGGGGGAGTGGTGGACGTGGATGCGGAGGAGGGGGGGGAGGAGGAGGGGGATGATGCCTCCTCCATGCGGAGCTCCAAGAGCGGCGGGTCCAGGGTCAAGGTGGGCCGGCCCCGCAAGGCCCCCAAACTTCCCGCCAAGTCGGGTGGCCAGCCCTCGGCTGCAAAGCCCCCGCCGGCAGCGCAGGTGGACGCTTGGGTGGCGGCGCAGGCGAGGGCCATGCCCGAGTGGCAGAAGCGGGCGGTGGCGGTGGAGGGGGAGGTTCTCCACCTGCGAGGCAAGCTCAGGAGGCAGAGTAGCGGGCGCAGGAGGCGGAGCGGCGGGCAACGGCGGCGGAGCAGCGGGCAACGGCGGCGGACCGGGACCGGGACCATCTCCGGGCGCGGGCCCGCAAACCCGAGCCGAAGCCGGTCGCGCAAGGGCAGCAGTAGGTAGAGCAGACGGAAGGGGGGGGGACAGGGGCGGGGGTTGGGGCCGGTACGAGGTACCTTATGGCGGGGAGCCAGGCCTGGAAGGCCCAAGCAACGAAGGCGAAGGGGGAGCTCTCAGCAGTGGCTGCCACCGTGCGCCTGCTGCTTTCCCAGAGGGACGGGCCGACCTTCGAGTCGGTGGTGCCGGGGTTTCAAGCTGCCCTGGACAGCCATGACGATGTCGAGAGGCGGTACCCGGGGGGCGCCCTGGTGGAGGCCGCCACTAACCCAGCCTTCGAGCCCCCCCCCCAGCCCCCCCAGCCCCCCGCAGCCCATGGGTCTGGGACCTCCACAGGCACTGCGTCCCCGTAGTGTCGCCCTGCGAACGGCCTCTTTAACCATTGTAATTTACAACGGGGCCGACCACTGTCCTGATCGTGCCGCGAATTTCGCGCGATTTCATGCAAATGCGCGAACAACTCAGCTAACCACTGTCCAGAGGTTTATGCGGACTTCGCGCGAACTTCGCGCGAATTTGTACAGTATTTGTGTCTAATGCTGGTTCCCAACGCATGGGGTGGTTGGACAAATTTTTTGTTGCTGTGTTGTGCGGTGTTGTGCTGTGTTGTGCGGTGTTTGCCAATGGGGCTGACTTTCTTTGACTTTCTTGACATTGCAAATTGACATGCATTGCTTATTGCCTATTGTCAGTGTTTTTTGTCTTTGTCTTTGTTTTTTGGTGAAGCACCTCACGGATACGGGCCAGATTGTCCTCATGCCGGTAGACGGGGGGGGGGGGGGGGGTGGTGCTCTGCCCACCGCACCATCCATGTGGGAGAAGACCGTCGCCGCGGTGTGGCGCATCCAGTCGCCGCACCTGTCCAGGACGGAGGCGCAGTACCTCACACCCCATCTAGTGGAGGGACTACCCTGGGAGGACGTGTGGGTCACCATGCAGCAGCTTGCGCAGCCCGCGTCGGAGGGATTTGTAGCCAAGACGGGGGATGACACGGAGCTATACGGAGCCTTCTGCCCGTTACCGGCGCGGTTGCAACACCTGTACCGTTGCCGACCGGTTGAACCTGCCCACGTCCAACAACTGGGCAATCCAAGGCTGCATTGGATGCCACTAGCAGTGGACGGCACGTCGCGGCACGAGGCTTCGTACGTGCATTGCACCCTCGGGGGAACCAGTAGCCCCGATCAACTAGCAAGTTGGTGGCTACTGGGGGTAGTGAGGAGTGGGCGACCTTCTACGCGGCTGCTCAAGAGGTTGACTTCGAGCAACAATTGTGGGATGCTAGTAAGGTTGTCTTCCAAGATACTTCCGGTGCTGACCGGGAAACACTTTTTTTCCTCTGTGCCGATGGCAAGGCACAAATTTTAATGGCCAATTGCAAAAATTTTAAAGCCGAGGCTTTTCAAGCCATGGTGTGTTGGGTTTGCGGCCGCAATAGGGCAGACTGCCTTGCCAACTTCGGCTTGGAAGCCACCATTGACGGGTGGTGGGAGGTTGTGCTCCCCATGGGAGCCATATATAGACACATCCCAGCCCCGGGGGGGGCGACTCCGCGGGTCCCAGGATCCCAGCCAAACGTCGCATTCCCGACTACGGGTTGCACGGGGTGCTGCGGGTAACTATTTGTGGTATTTCCGGCATGAGGGATGCGGTGTCGGTTGCCACTGGCAAGTCCGCGGCGGTCGTTGTCCGCAATTTTTTCCAACCGATCCTAGATGTTGCTCGCATGGCAGGCAAGACGGTAACAAAGGGTAGGATGGCAAAGGGCAACGACAGCGCCAACGCGAAGGGCAACGTTAGGTTGGAGTGTGCCGCGGCTGTGCAATTCATGCGCAGCCGGAGGTGGGAGGCACTCATTGACGTGTGCCTTGAAGAGGGGGGAATGAACAACAAGCGGATGGGGGGGAGACCATGGGGGGATGTTTGTAGGCAGTGGTGGGACAATTTTGCCAAGATGTGTATATATGCATGGCGGACATCGTGGCTGTCCGGGGCAGATCTAGGAAGGTTACGTGAGTGTAGTATAGCGATGGGCAAAGCCCACCTACTGTTGGAATGGCCCAAGCTTTGTGGTCACATTTGTGGATTGACCACATGTACTTTTTTGCCCGCCAATGGAGAAACCTCTCCAAATTTTCATGCTTCGCCATGGAAGGCAGCCACCGTAGGCTCAAGCGCATGTTGCGCAACAGCGGGGGCCTAAGCCTTCTGCATGGGCGCCTAGGTGTGCAGGTTGTCGTTGACAACCACACCATAGACGACAGCCTCCGTGCGGAGGGGTGGGACGTCACAAAGAGGTCCATGCGTGGGCAAGGCCCGTTGACCGTACAACATTTGGCTAGGCGGGCCCGCAAGAGGGCCCTTAGTGACCTCAACTATGTACATACCCCTAGTCAACGTTTCAGACGCTGCAAACAGCGCAAACAGCGAGCATAGTACGTTTGGACGGTTCATGGCAAAGAGGACTTGCTTTGTTATGGTGAAGATGTGCATGCCCGTACGCGAAAATTGGGCCAAATTCGCGCGAAGTTCGCGCAAAATTTGTGTGAATTTGGCCCAAATTCGCATTCGCAAGGGTCGCAGCAGACACAGGCGAACGGCACAATACGAATAGGGCATTAAACGGCCACCATGGCCACCTAGTGTGTAGAAAAGGGGTGGTTTTTTCTCGCAGGGACCTGTATTTTATTTTTTTTCGAATTTTTGAAAGCATATCCTCCATTCCAACCCATTGAAAAAGGCCCTTTTCGGACAAAATAGTTGTTTTGGACACCCATATTCGCATTCTTATTCAAAAGTTCCCTTAACAGCCATTCACAAAGGGTACAAGGGGCAAGAGATAGCGGGGAGACACACACAGCGCACAAGAAGGCCATTGTCTAGCCCCGCCCGAGCCCGGGAGGAGGGAAGTGCACATTTCGAACATCGCTGGAGAGCTCTGAGCCCTGTCCTTTGGAACGAAGGCCACGTGAAGGTAGGCGCCCGCCCGCGGAGGGGGAGCGGGGATGGTTTACCTAACCCCATTGCTTTGCTTGGTTGTTGCCCCCCCCCCCCCCCCCGAGGTGCTGTGTTGCTGAGCTTTGACCCCATTCCACCCTGGACAGTCACGCTCCACCCACCCAGTACTGATGGACCATGATAGACGACGGTGAGAACGTGATCAGGTGCCCCTTTGCTTGCTGGTTTGTCGGCGCCCATTTTTTTCCATGTTGCTATATGGGGCCGGGGCGGGGGGGCCGGGGGGCGTTTCTGAACTATTTGATACCATGCAGGGGTTTGGGACCCCCCCCCCCTTTTTCCAACATTGCTTCCGGGGGGGGGGGGGTGTCAAGATGGTTTTTGGATGCACCGATGCCAACTCCCCTGCACCTTGCTTCGTTTTTGGGTCCATGTGGTGAGGCAGGAAGTGACAGATGGGGACTGGCAGATGGGACAGATGGGACAGGGTGCTCCTTGCTTCATTTGCTTGCTTTGTCCTGTGTTTGTAGCTGGTGCTTCTTCTTGTAAATTGCTTTGGCACCACTCTGTGCATTTCATTGCTGGCAGCCAACGTAGTCAGCATCAGTTCTTTTGGCCGGATTGTGGCTGAACGCCCCCGGTTGTTTTTCGTGGTGGGGGGGGGGGGGTTGTTCACCTATTATGCTAGGGAAGCCCCCATGAAGCAGAAAACCCCTTGAAGAACCCCCCTCCCAACCCCCCCCCCCTTTTCCCCAAATGCCCCCCCCTGGGGGGGGTTAAGCATGGTATCCAATTTTTGAGAAACGCCCCCCCCCCCCCACCATGTGGGGCCTTTCTATGAGGGTCCGTGGGTGGGGGAGGCTGTGCACTTGCCCAGAAAGGCGTGCACCGTGCGCGCACTAGGCCATTGCTTAGTGGCCCCGTGAGCGACCCCCCCCCCCCCGATCAGAAAAATTGTCCTCAGGGGAGAATGAAAATCACTAAAGAGGCCCGAAATCGGAGGCCGGTTGTAGGTACACAAACCTGCCTCTGACCCCCACCCCCCCTTCGGGGGGAGGGTGTCCGCCACACACTCTGCCATGCACCCATTGGCGCTGGCTGAATCATCCGCTCATGTTGGCTGGTCCCGAAATTCCCACGTTTCCAGTCGGCCGGTTTGGCTGGCAAAATGCATCAAAGGAACTTGAGGGAAAGGTGGTGAGGTTGTGGAAAAGTGGGGAAAATGGGAAATTTGTCCCAAATTGTCCCGTTTTTCTCCGATTTCTCTCCCGTTTCCTACCAATTGCACATATTTTTCTACACTCCCCACAACATATCTTTGGCAATTTCCCACACTTCCCCATTTCCCCCCCTTTCCCCCCCCCTTTCCCCACTTCGGCTGCGGCCAACGCCGATGCCTGGCAACGGCGTGGCGCGCACCGTGCCCCCGCCACGCCCCACACATTGTTTCATCCCCATTCCCCCCCGTTTGGCAGGTCGATACCACTGACATGTTGGCCGACGACCCGGTGCACTTCAAGTGGCAGAAGTCCGACAAGGTGCAGTTGACCAAAGACATGGAGCGCGAGCTGGAGTACGAGATCAGCCGCGTCCGCCGGCAAGTGCAGCGGTCGTCGGCGGTCACCGAGTCCCGCCTGCGCGCGGAGATCACCGACAAGGACGTCCGCATTGCGGACCTGGGCGACCGCCTCGAGAAGATGAACCCGCTGCTGCTGCACAACCGCCTGGTCCTGCTGCAGGGGTATGCGGGGCTCTCCTCTTTGTCCCCCCCGAAAAGAAACTGATCCCCCCCCCCTCCCCCCGGGTCGATGGTGTTCAGGCCAGGGTGGTCCTTAAGGAACCCAAGGTTTTTTTTTTGTGAAGGACCGGCCATAAGGACCGCGCCCAGGGACCACCAACTGCCAACCGCCGACCGCCACCAGCCACCAACCGCCAACCGCCAATCGCCGCCAACCGCCAACCGCCAGTCGCCACCAACCATTGTTGAACATATGAGCTACATGCGGTCTTTTTTGCAAAACTGCCTTTTGGAACACTTTTTTTTCTCAGTGGGTCGGCCGGAGCTGGCCAGGGCCCCAAACAACCCCCCCCCCCCCCGGGAGTCCTTAAGCCATGGCCTAGTTTGCAGTTTGTCTTGTACATGAGGCTGAACACCTGGAACATTGACTGGAATTGCGTGGGTGGGGCGTTCAGTGTCCGTGACCGGCCATGGTTGTGCCCCCCCGCCCCCAGCGTGGACAAGCTGCAAGGCCAACAGTTTGTAAGCGAAGGACAACGGATTTGAATCGAACTGAGCGAGTCTGGCACGAGTTCAGGATCATGCGAGTTATTTCAAAACCTGACGTCATGGCCCCAGAGTTTTGCTGAACCACTCATCATCTCCTGGAGGGGGGGGCTAACACCCCCCCACTGGACCCGGATTTCATCGTGGGAAAAAGTGAACTTTTACAAAAGGAAATGAAATTTTACAAAAGGAAATGAAATTTTACAAAAGGAAATGAAATTTTACGAAAGGAAATGAAATTTTACAAAAGGAAATGAAATTTTGCAAAAGGAAATGAACTTTTACAAAAGGAATTATTGATTTGGCTGTTTTTGGTACAAATTTTTGGGTTCCAGGACCCCCCCCCCCCCCCAAGGAGAACTCTGCATGGCCCTGATGTGGTCAACAACACCACCCACACATGTGGCACAGAACCCGCTTTGGGGTTCTTGTCCCGGTGTGGGTGGTGTTTGCCCCCTGCCATGCCTCTCCCCCCCGTTCCCAATGCCGCGGCACCCACCGCGCTCCTCACCGGTCCCCCTGGACAGGGATGTATTGGAAGTAGGGGAGCACCCCCCCCCCCCCCCTCCCCTCAAGGGCACCCAGCCTATGCCCAGCCACTGTCCCCCTGACGGCAAGTGCCAGCCTCAATGGCTTTTGTAACCGACAGTAACTGCCCCCAACCGCTTTGGCAACCTCCTCCAACCGCCGGTCTACCCACCTCTGGGGCCACCTCTGGGGTCCCTTCCCTTCTAATGCATCCCTGCCCCTGGACCCCGGTGCATGGCACCACGACCGTCCTGGTCCGCCCCCGTCTGGTCCCTGCACACTTGCGGAGCTTGGGCCTGGGAGCACCCCGTCCTCGCCCGTTTGTGTGGCGGTTTGACAAACGCCCCAGCCTTCGGTCGGAGCAGCCCCAAAGCGGACCCAGGCTGTCCCCCCGCCCGCCATCCATCAACCACCACCCCTTCCACCCCTGCCAAACCCCCCCCCCCCTCCCCGAAGGCCCTCTGGGCTGTAGGACAGTCTGCACCAGCCGTGTCTTGACCCAGGGACGCACCGGAATAGAACGGAATGTCTGAGGAGGAAGGTCACCCCGCCCCCTCCCTCCCCCCCCCCCCCCGGTCTTATTTAAGGGGGAAAATCAATTTTTGTAAGTGAAACATATTTTCGGACGATTTTCGGTGCACAAACCCTTGGGTCTCAGACCCCCCCTTCCCCCCAAGCGCGTCCTTGTCCCAACCTACCGGGCAAACGCCAATATTTGCCAAAATATTTAATTCCAGAGTTTTTTTTTCTGATCGCAAAAGAAAACAAGGAACGCAAATTTTTTTAATAATTCTGCCGTTCGGGACACAGGAATTCGCAAAAAAATAGGTTAATTAAGATAAATAATCCGGAGAGTGTAGGGTTTGTACAGTTTGTGAACAATCGTACAGGTATGATGCAAGGACCCTTGTTGCTTCCCCTATCTGCCCCCACCCTTTCCGCCGACAGCAATGTTCTCTTTGCATTCTGTGTGTATTCGTCATGTTGTAGCAAGCTTTGTTGTGCATGGAACCCATTTATTTCATCAGGTGGACAACCGCAAGGCAACTGATAAGTTTGGTCCCTGCAAGATTTGAAGCAAACAGCAGCATTGAGGACACAGCATCAAACGCAAAATGTCAGTCAGACCAAATTTAATCGCAAAAAATAAATTTATTTTATGGGTGGAATACACAGTTTTTGGCTCGCAAATTCAAAATAACCGCAAAAAAAATTATTTTTAAGGCTAATTAATGGCAAAAACAAAAATTTTGCTAAATATTAATTGTTTTTTTCGCAAAATATTCGTGTTTTAAAAATATTCGTGTTTCCCCGGTACTGAGCCCCGGATTTCCTTGCCCAGACTGGTGGTGCTGTTTCGGTTTGGCCTTTGCGCGCATGGGGGGCGTACCGTGCGCTGTGCGAAAAGTTGGCTGTTCTCCACCACCGGGAGTTCGGTAAGTTCAGAAGATTGAAAGGGTCATTGAATGCCTGCTGCAGTGGACAGGGCTATAGGGGCAGAATTTAGGTCCCTGGGACCCATGGCAAGCATCAGATGTTTGAATTTTTGAGTTTTGAATTGATTGTGCATGATTCCGCAGGTGGGTGGTTTTCAGGGTTGTTACCTGGATAATCACTGTAATAATTGGCGCTGTGCCCGCGCTGTGCGAAAACGCCCCCATACACTTGCTCATGCTGCCCCCTGCATCATGTCGCCTCGTGCTTTGTTGGAGGACATGGCGAATCAACAACCCAAACATTCCTGCGGCACGGGCAGCAGCAATCGGGAGGTGATATATCACGGCGAACAGTAGAGCCCGTGGCATTGCACAGCCAATGGGACACAGTGCATTGCGCATGTGGGGCCCTGGTCTGTACTATATGCGCTCCTCTTTGATCCGGGCTATCGGCGAAGAGCTCACTTTAAACTTGGCGTGCTGGACACCCCGGGGGGGGGGGGGTGGCGCCTCCGCAGGTCCTAGGACGCCAACTACCCCCCCCCCCCCCAAAGGCCCAAGGGGCCTGCGGCCAACAGCCAGTTGTCAAAGATACCAACCAGCTCAAGGAGGGTGCGTCCCTCCAATGCCCCCCCCCCCCCCCCCCCACAAGGGGCCTCCGGCCAACAGTTAGTTGGGGGGGTAGTTGGCGTCCAGATTCGAGGGGTCCCCCCCCCCCCCCCCGGTGCTGGACACCAACAAAAGCAGACCTTGTGAAATTCCCTCGGGTGTTGCACCCACCCACCACACGCCCGACATCCTCTGTGCGATCCCCTGTGTTCTTGCCTCAGGGAGACCGCCTGCATGCGCAATGCCCTCACGGCAATGAAGGCCGCGCTTTTCGAAACATGGGAGAAGGAGTCCGCGGCCATGACCAAGGTATGCACTTCCTGGATCCAACAGACCCCCCCTTCATCGATGAATTGCTGTGCACACTAGACCACTACATTTCTCACAAAAGGAATAATTACTGCTGCATGCCAGGGGGTGCCATAAGGACGCCCACCCCTTTTTTTTTTTTTTTGCTATGGCATCCACTCTTTGATGTTTGGTGGCTACCCACCAACCGCCATTGGTTACCCACCAACCGCCATCGGTTTCACACCAACCGCCATCGGTTACCCACCAACCGCCATCGTAAGGCGTATTGGACACTCCGAGTTTTTTTTTCTTTTTCATTACGGCACCCCCTGCTGCATGCTTCAGAACTGCAAATGGAGATAGATGAGGGCCATTGGTCTCCACATTTTGATTGAGTTGCGCCTTGGCGCCACCAACGCTGTGGCCGAATGTGACCAGCCCTTGAGGCGATTTCCCTCCACAACACCTGCATGCCTGAGGCGCGCTGGCATGATGCGGTGCATGCAACGCCTTTGGAAATGCAGGGTGCCACAGGCCTCATCGGTCTGCGGAATAGTATGAGGGGGCACAGTCCCTCACCCCCTCCCGCCAGCCTCCTCCCTCTCCCGTTGGAGGAGGCATCGCTTTCCCACCTCTTCCATCGCATTCTGTTCCTTTCCCTTGTCTTCCGAAGCCCCTGAGTGCCAGGGCTCATAACTTCCTCTTCTCAGGCCTCCCCCGTATACAACTCCTCCCACATAATTTTGGAGGGGGTGGAAGCAACTGTAGGCGGCCCCTCAGTTGTTGTTTTTGGCCATGGGTTTGGAGTGGAGGGCCCCGTTGCCACATGCTATCGCCGCCAGGCCACCAAGTCCCCACAGTGCACCATGTTTACGTGTGGTGGGGGGTAGTCGGTAGGGGCGGGATCAAGGGAAACCAATGGAAAGTTGTCATCCCCGCCCTCTCCTCCCCTTAGACAGTGCCAACCCCCTGCTACAGCGGCACCGCCACGACACCGCGTATGCTCTGACATGAGAGCACAGCCCAAAACATGATTATCACGAAATATCAATGGTACACCCGCGACTACTCAGGGAACCGCAAAGCGCAGACCTGTTTTGGGGGGCCATGGCGGGTGGCAGGTGTTGGGGTGTACTCGCCGGAGTTGAATGAGCGGCCGCCGAGGGCATTGCCGGTGGGGGTTCTGGGGCCGTGCGCACAACCGTAGCACGCGGCGGAACTCTTCGCGGCAGTTCGGTCGCCGCGGTTGTGGGGCACGGGGAGACTGTATTGTCGGTCGTGGGGGCACACAGGGCCTGCGGTTGAATGGGCCACTGCGGGAGCGACTCGCAGAACCGGTGCGGCAACCGCGCTTGGGGACGTTGTTTGCCCACGTGTGTGGGGGTGCGCGAGGGTTTGTGCGGGCGGAGCAGTCGGCGTGGGTGTGAACCCGGCGGCGCGGCCCCACCGCGGCCCTCCACGTCCCCACCCGAACCCGAGGCACTCCCCCACCGCCCCCGATGGTGACCCTCGGGCGTTGAGTCCTGTCAATCCAAACCCACGGGGGGGGGCCCAGGTGCAGGCCCTGACCCCCTCCCCCCCACCTCTCGGGGGCCAAAATGCTCCGCCCTGGCAGGAGGTAATAGCTTGAAATTTTTAGGTTCGAGATTATCAACAAAAGCTGGAGTTTCTTTAGCATGGATGATTTCAAGATACTTTTTGTTAAAAAGCGTTTGCTGTTGAATGCTGAAAATGATACTAAGAAGTTAGAGAAAATTTTTATTAGAGGTGTTATAACTTATAGTGAGAAATTTCAAAATTTTGTTGATATTTGGAATAATAATAATGAAGTTTTGACTAATGAGTAGCAGTTGCTGTTTTGGGTCTCAGCCCCCCCCCCCCCCCCTTCAAGGAGCCAAAATGTTTAGGGGGTGTCGGGGTCAAGGACTGCACCCGGGCACACCCCCCCCCCCCTGTCCCAACCCCTCCTGTAGACCGGATTTGTTGCCATCTCCAAATCGGTCGCCACCCCACCACCCAAGCACTCACCATCCACATCCTCTGCCCCAGCCGCAGCAAGCCACCGCCGCTCCTTACTTGGTCCCGTGCCTGAGGGCAAGGCAACGCCATTCCGTCTGCAGCCCTGCCTCGTTGCTGCTCCGCCGGCGCCCTGCGGCAACGCCCTTCTGCCCGCACCCATGCCTCACGGAGGTGTCAGGCCTAAGAGGCTTATTTTTTTTTTTGCGTCAGTTGCGTTTGTTCTCTGGCGTAGGTCGAGTGTGGGGAAAAAAAACTTGAAAATGTTTGGCACGCGATTTACGCGAAGAAAAAAAGGTTTTTGTCGGGAAAAAAAAAGCGACTTCCGCAAAAAAAAAGATTTCCGTCGGAAAAAAAACGCGACTTACGCCAAAAAAAAAGGTTTCCGTCGGGAAAAAAAACGCGACTTACGCCAAAAAAAAGGTTTCCGTCGGGAAAAAAACGCGACTGACGCCAAAAAACAAAAGCGAGTTACGCTTATTTCCGCAATCGAGCGGCGCTTTCCTCCTCCTCACGGAGCAAGACAACCGACATCAATGGCCCACGGGCGTCGCCTGCGCTTGTCCCTCAGGACGTGGTGATGGAGGCCATTCTGGTCGGGGAGGAGCGCCGGGAGCAGCTGGAGCACGAGATCAAGTTCGTGACGAATGCGTCGGGCGTCTTCTTCGAGGACGTGCAGGAGGTCTTCGAGAAATGGGGGGAGGCGATGGTGTGCCCTTGTGCGAATCCCGTGACTGCCCCTTGCACTTGCGGATCCGTCTCCGGGTCCCGCTCTCCCCAGCGGAGGTCCCACCCTTCTCCCCCCCCCCCCCCCCGGAGTTGCCCCAGGTCTGCCCTGGGACTGCCCCACCCCTGCACAGGCCGGCCCTGTGTTACAGCATTGAGGACACGCCCCCGGCAGTCAGGGCAAAGCCCAGGGCAGGGATGCATTGGAAGGGGGGTAAGCCCCCCCCCCTCCAGGGCGCCCGGCCTATGCCCAGCCACTGTCCCCCTGACGGCAAGTGCCAGCCTCAGTGGCATTTGTAACCGACAGTAACCGCCCCCAACCGCTTTGGCAACCTCCTCCAACCGCCTGTCTAACCGCCCTCTGCGGTCCCCTTCCCGTCTAATGCATCCCTGGCCCAGGGGCCCCCTCCTTCGATTCTGCTCTGTAGACGGGTATCGTGCCCGTGTCACGCTCCGATCTGAACGAGTCGCAGGAGGTCGTGACGGCCTGTGAGTCGCTGTTGGGGAAGTTGAAGCCCGACGACGACAGCGACGAGGTGGACCTCCAGTCGCACTTATTGGACACGCGACTGCGCCTGAGCAAGGCCTACGGGCAGCTGGTGGGCTTTGCGGAAGTGGTCTGTAGCAAGCTCCAGGTATGTTGTGTGTGTTTGTGTGTTTGTATGTGTGACGCATAGAGGAGGCCCCCCCCCCCCCGCTCTCTCTTGAAGCGGGGATCGCCAGGGGAAAAAAAATTTTTTTCTCGGAATTTGTCAGTTCCATTTTTGGGGCAACTGGCCTCCAAATTGAGACACAGCTGATCGGCACAAGCACACCCTACCAAACCATGCCTTACCCGATGGATTTGTTGATTTTGAGAACTCTACACCCCTGAAACTGGATACCACATTTTAGGGGGGTGGGGGGCAACAGTTTGTGCTCAGAGGGATTTGAACTGGGGTTGTATAGAAGAGAGCTGAGAACTCCTTCGCCACCGGCGGGCGGCCGGGATTCGAACTGGCGATGGATGAATTGTCGTTCTACCACTCGACCGCTGACGGGTCCTCCTGTTACCAGACCCTTCACTGTTTGTAGCTGTTGTCCGCCACTGAAAAAAAGCCAAACTGTGTGTTTCTGCCTGCCTGCCTTCTTGCCTGACTGACTGTCTGACTGACTGACGGACTGACTGACTGTTTGCCTGACTGACGGACTGATTGGCTGACTGTCACCCTCTCTTCGAGGTGCCTTGCCGAAGGCAATAGAATCTTTTTCTTTTGAGTGTCAAGGCGGGTAAGTGTTTTTTATGGGCGCATCGTGCGCTGTGTGAAAAGTCGGCTGTATTCCACCGCCGGTAGCCACGGGTCCCAGGGCCCTGAAGTCTGCACCCCCGATGCTGTTTGGAATGGATCATGCGTGCTTCTGTAGGGGGGGGTGGTTTGCAGGGGTGTTCCCGGGATAAACAACGCAATACTTGGCGCTGTGCCCGCGCTGTGCGAAAACGCCCCCTTTGTGTGAGTATAGATCGAGGCAGTGAAGGCCGTGTGAAGGCAGGCGTGGCTGGAGCACAGCGGGTCCACACCTGACCTTTGGAGGCCCCTCTGTGGCCCTGTGATCACGCGGTAGGGGCTGGGGTCCAGATCTGCGCCCCCCCCCCCCCCAACACCCCAACGACCCATCGCCACGCGTACGCGACGGCGTGGCCATGAAGTTCAGGACCCCCCCCCCCCCCCACCAAGAGCACTACGGCAGCACCGGCACAGGCCCACCACCTCCAATACACACGCGCCGCCCAGCGAAGCGGGTTGCCTGGAGCCCGGGGGCCTGCTCCTGTACGAGGCCCTGTCCGAACCCCCCCCCTCCCCCACACAGGTCACAGGTCACAGGGTGGTGCACCACCGCCTACGGAGGGAAAGGCCAGGGGAAAGGAAAGGGAAGGGGAGAGGGAAGGTTAGGGCAGGGAGGAAGAGGAAGGTCACAGGGTGGTGAGAGGCCGATGGGCACCACCGCCGATGGAGGGAGAGGGTCCGAGGGAAGGGCAGCGAATGGCGATCGGCCAGTAGGCGCCGCCAACTGCAGACGAGAACCATACACCATGGCGTCATGCCAACCCCCCCCCCCCCCCAGATCCACCCCAGCCCCCCGGAAATTTGAGGCCAATTTTATGTACACAAACATTTTTTGTTGGCCTCTGCCTCTGGGGGTTTCTCCTTAAGCAGTAGCCTTCGTTGGTCTGGCGGGGTATCCTCCCTCCTCCAACCGTGTACGGCCATTCCAATACGCCCCCCCCCCCCCCCAGGCAGGGGGATGCCCGCGGTAGTACGGATGCCCGCGGCAGTGCGGAGGCCTGCTTGTCATAGCGGAAGGTTCAAGGGTGAGAGGCCAATAGGCGCTGCCAAAGGCCAACAGAGCCAACCACCAAGGCCTTGTGCCACGCCCCCCCCCCCCCTCTTGTCAGCAAACCCCCGCATGGACTCGGAGGGTGCGTCTGGATGCCCCTGGTCAACGGCACGGGCAACAGCCCCGTCTCCGGGACGGCCGACCGAGTAGTCAAACAGGACAAGTCATCCGGGGGCTCCAATGACACAACCAAAACACGTTCGGGCCCACAGAGGGTCAGAATGAGCGGTGGCGAGAGGCCGATAGGCGCCGCCAAAGGCACACAACTGAATACCGAGGCCTTGTGCCAACCCCCCGCCCCCCTCTGGTACGCAAATGACTGGCCGGCAAGGCACGCATGCGATGGGCAGAACGGTGACCGGGGCTGTTCTCTTGCAGCAATCGCACTCCGGCAAGGCTGAGCTGGAGGCGGAGGCCGGGGTGCTGCGGGTGAAGTGCGAGGAGGCGGAGCAGCAGGTGCAGACCCTGCGGCAGCGCGTGGACAACCTGGAGTTCAAAGTGGAGTGCAAGGACCAGCAGATGCAGGAGCTGATCGAGAACCATTCCAAGAAGGTGCAGGAGATGGAGACCAGGCACACGGCCTTGGTGGAGGTACGCCACACCGTGCCCGCCTTTCCATCCCCCGGGCATGGGGACGGGCAGCGATGCAATCGCAGGGAGGCGGGGGGGGATAGCCCCCCCCCCCCCCCCCCTCCCAGGGCGCCCAGCCTATGCCCAGCCACTGTCCCCCCCGACGCCAAGTGCCAGCTTCAATGGCATTTGTAACCGACAGTAACCGCCCCCAACCGCTTCAACAACCCCCTCCAACCGCCTGTCAAACCGCTGCTGGGGCCGCCTCTGAGGCCCCCTTCCCTTCTAATGCATCCCTGGGGGGGGGGGGGGGGGGGCACAGGCCAAAAAAAAAAGGTTGTGTACCTGAAATCGGCCTCAGATCTCCGGCTCCTTTACAGGGGAGGGAAAATCATGCACATGCATCAATGTGCACAGTCGTGCACAATGGTCTGCTTCACTCTTGTCGAATGCAGTTTGCCGTCGTGTGTATCATGGACCATTTTGTCCGGCAAAACGCACTTGCACATGTTTCCACTGCTGCGGCTGTTTTGCCAGACGATGGAATTCCTCCACCGTCCGAAAACAAGGAAGAACAAGGTGTCCCTCCTGCTGCCAACCGACGGAAGGGTAGCAGTCCCAAGCTCCCTCGTGTTTGCAGTCCCCTTGTCTCTTCGTCAAAAGGCAGCGCGCACATTTGTGCATTGCATAATCCAAGGCCCGTGTGCATGACAACCCCCCCCCCCCCCCACGGCCCCTTGAAAAAATTTCATGTTTCGCCGGAGGAAAGTCTTTCTGATGTGGGGGAGTGGGTGGGTCGGCCGCGGCTGGCCAGGGCCCCAAACAACCTCCTTTCCCCCCCCCCCCCCCCGGGTCCTTAAGCATTAGCCTGTCATGGATCGCCCCCCCCCCCCCCCTCTCGCACTCGCTCTGACATTGCGTTTCATTTTTCACACCAACTTGCATCGCCCCTCCCTCCCCCTCCTCTTTGAGCTTCTGTGCCTTCGAGCTTGGGCCATCCAGTGGCTCTTGGAGGGCGGCAGTGTTCAACGGGGGGTAAGTCTTACCAAAGGTCGTCCACCCGCGCCTTCGCTGCCGGCGGATATCATAGTGACCGACTTATTTTGGGGGTGGGCGGGGGGGGGATGGGGCTCGGAGGGGCCCGAGAGGACCAAACGACGGTTGCAAACCCCCCCCCCCCCCTCCCTCTTCGGGTGAAGGGTAGAGTGTGGCGCCGCAGCCGCTGCATTCGTGTTCGGATGGGCCAAAAGTGGTCCCAGATCCCGAAAACAATTTTCCTTCAACAAATGTCACAAGGCCCATCAAATTGATCAGCGGAATGCGCGGAACGCGAAGATGTGTGTGTGTGTGTGTGTGTGTGTGTGTGCGGGAGGGGGGGGGGGTCGTTTCATATTTTTTTTGCAAGGGTCAAAAGCGGTAAAAAATGGCAGAAATCGCCGGCCGAATTGCGTCATTGTCACTTTGTCATCGCGCGAGGGGGGGGCACTATATCCGCCTTCTCCTCTGCCACGCGCCCGCGTCGCTGTCACGGCGGAGTGGGCGCGTTCCCTCGGAACCGCGTCGCACCGGGGGAACGCGTGTGCACATCGATGGCACGGGGGCACGGGGGGTGGGGGTGCCCGGCGGGTCGCCGACCGTTTCACCACCCGTCAAACGGAGAGACGGGGGCCGGAGAGAAGCGGTTGGCTCCGGCAAAAGCGTGACAAGAGGACGATGGGGCGCGTGTTTCTTACCCAAGGCCCCCGGCTCCGTCCCGCGAGGCCCCGCCCGATCCGCCGCAGGACCTGCGGGTGGCGCACCAACACGAGGTCGAGGCGCTGACCCGCGACACGTCGAACGAACTCGAGGCGCTGAAGAAGCAGCACTCCGTTGAGCTGTCGGAGGTCACCCTGAACAAAGAGATCGCGCTGCTGCAGGCGACCGCGTCCAAAAACGAGGAGGTGGCGAAGCTCACGGCCGCGTTGGAGGCCGAGACGGCGGCGCGGGAGCGGCGGGACGCCGTGGTCAGGTCACCCGCTCTGCACCGGGGCCCGTCTGCCGGGGGGGGGGGGGTTCTCTTACCAGACCGAAAGGCGCCTATGGTACCACTGATGAGGCTTTTGTTTTGATCCTGCTCGTCTGCTTGTCCCAACCAGACAGCAACTCAAACAGACTCCATACGGGGGGTCACGGGGGACCGCGGCCAACGGCGCTGTCATCCGGGGCTCCTTTCAACAACTCGGCACTGGGAGTGGGGGTGGGGGTGGGGGGCACACCACTCCCCCCCCCCCCCCCCCCCGCCTTTAAAGATTGGGCCAAATTTTCTTCCGAGCCTCCGGCCAACCAAAAGTTTTCTTTGGCGCCGATTAACTCAGACGAGAAATTTTCTCTCACCACTCCCCCCCCCCCCCCCCAAAAGGACACCCCGCCCCTTGAAAAGGAGCCCAGTCCAGGGGGTTCACCGATCGGATGGCCCCGTGCAACCTTCACCCCTCATCCGGCACACAACCAGCCCTCCTCATGCACCACAACCCGCCCGAATCCCGAGCAGTCTCGCCGGTGCCCGTTGGTCACCAGCACTGCCCACCAGCCCCCCCGTCTGGTACAGACCCAGCCGCCCAATCCCATGTTGTAGCCTGACCAGGCCTTTCCTTAGTGGGGGAGGGGGAGGGCCTACCTATGGTCTTGCAGGCCACTGACGAGCCATTGTCTTTCTGCGCTTTGTACTGCCTGCCCACTTCTACTGGGGGGGGGGAGTCGCATATAAAAGCGAGGAGACGTCCCCCCCGTGAGCACGTCCTTTTCCTCCATTCAAAACACCCATGGCATCCGGCACCCAGGCCTTGTGTTTTGCTTGTGCAGCGAGCTGATGGCGAAGTTGGCCTCGATGACAGACTCATCAACACAGACGGATGACAACCTCCCGACAGGTCTTGTGCATGTTCCTATGCATGTGTCCGTATGTGTGCGTATGTGTGAGGTTTTTCTTGGTCTGTTGGTTAGTGCTCTCCCCGTTTCAGACGTTGCTGAGCAGCCCTCTGTTTCCCCACCCAAATATCATGACTGGGAGCCGCAAGACCCTTTGATGCAAAAGCAGCTGCCATGATTTGTTCATCGTGTTCTGAAATATGGGATGCTAATAAGGAGGAAATTTTTGCCCAAGGTGAGTCTGCGTGCAGTGCCTTGTATTTGGAGCAAATAAATAAAAGTAGGGCTACAAGAGAACCAGTTTTGAGCTCCCGCCTGCTTCCTTCAAATCACCTCCCATGGACACACTAAATGCTTGACAGTGTGGCTGATGAGGTGGCCAACGCTGTTGGACAAGGCTGCAAAGAGGTTGGTTGGAAGGAATGCAAAACGATTCTGTGCCTTCGAATGTGAGCCTGTTTTGCCCAATTTGTTCCAAAATCTTTTCCTGTCTTTGTTTGCCTGCAGAGGGGCCTGCTAAACCAGGCGCAACCTTCCTCATGGACTTTTCCCATGAACGTGCTGGCGGAACGGAATTGCTTGCCAATGCATGTCGGGCTGCAGCCTCTGGCAAGTGGCACCCCAAACCCCCTCCAAACTGGGCGGTGTGTTGGACCCTCGGACCCGCTCCTGTCTGATGATTTGAATTCGCTATTCTTGGTTTCTGAGTTTCTGGGGCTCACAGTGCAGGTGGCATCAGGCAGCATGCTCCCCATATGCGCTGTGTCAACCACTGGGCCTTGTCGTTGCTGTGTATATGTTCTGGCCTGTTTGCGGCATTCCCTTTTTGACGCCTTGATTCCCTGAATCTTTCTGATCCTCACTGCTTGGGCTGCAGCTGAGGACATTGCCCGGCTGGAGGAGCAGATTGAGGCGCTGGAACGTGAAATGGCGGACCAGGAATTCAGCAAACAGATGATTCACAAGGACAGAGAGCGGATCTTGGAATCACAGAAACACCTTGAGCAGCAGCATGCCGAGCTGCAGGCGGAGCTCAGGGAGTTGCATTTTGAGAATCACGACCTGCACAACCAATTGAAGGACTTGGAGGAGCAGGTGCGCACTCATGGAAAAGCTGTGGGAGTGGTGTGGGGAGGTTGGGCTGCTAGTCATGCTGCCCAAAATACCGGACCAATTCAGACCAGTTCAAACAGCCTAGTAAAGATATGGTGTGACAGTGAATGCACGCAGTACACAAAGTTTCGACAACTGCCTGAACTCTACTTTTGGGCTTTTCCCACGAGCTGCTGGGGTTTTTGCGTGGAAAGTGAGTAGGTGTGAAAGGGAGTTGCAGAAAGGGGTGTTCGGTAGTTGTTGAGGTTTTGGGCCGACACGGTTGACACATAGTTGACATGCAACCGCCATGTGAGAGGGCTCTTGTTTGCGCACTTTTCACCCATTTTCACCTGCTTTCACCCCATTTTCACCCGTTCCCACCCCTTGTTGTCCTTCGTATGTGGAGATTGGATTCTAATGATGGGGCATCACCGGATGATTAGTACATTCACGTTTCACCGACACACTTAACACATGGTTGTGATGCAACTACTGTGTTAGGGGGCACATCTTATGCTGTGCGCTATTTCCACCCCTTGTTCTTTCGATTATGATGATTGGGGATCACCCGGTGATTAGTACATTCACAGCACAACCACCATCTACGGCCATCTTGTTCATGTACAATTAATGATCCATGAATACAATGCTGAGGCAGGCCTTGATTTCAGCCTCAAGGATGTATGACCAATTCTCTCTCAAGAGGTCATGCACTGCTGGAGAACATATTTGCACAGGTGGAGACCGCGGCATGTCATACCTGTTGGCGTTGCTGCCCTGCTATGCATAGGTGGTGGTTTTGACGGTTCGTATTCGGTGGGTAAACCCCCCCCCCCCCAATAATTAGTCCCCCAGGGGACTAATTTCAGTGGAATGCTCAATAAGGCCGGGGGGGGGGGGGGCTAATTTTGGGGGGGGACATTTCGGGCAGGTGAGTGTCGCCTGTGATCTTCCCGTGTGTGCAGTTTTCCTTTCTGTTGGCTGCATGGAACATTCAGATTCTGAATCTGATTTCGATTTGCAGGCGGTAGACCCAGGACTTGCTGACTTGGGAGGGGAGGTTGTCAATCTCCGCTCTCTGCCTGGCTATAAGTGACGCTTGCAGCTGTGAAAAGTGTACCGTCGATTTCTTCATGTTCCGTTTGCTTGGGAGGCTCAAGGGGGGACTAATTTCAGCAGATTGCTCAATGCGGCCAGGGGGGGACTAAATATGTGGGGGGACTAAATTTGGGGCGGGGGGACTAAATATGGGGGGGGTTTAGTACCAAATGTACACACAGTGCACACCTGCTGCCCATGCAGTGCGCACACAGTGCACAGCATAAACACACAATGACATAACCTGGCAGAACACATGGCAGAACACAGAGTGGCACACCATGAGACAACATGGCACAGCATCGCACAGGAATATGTGACATGGCAGAGGAACACAATAGAACACTGTAAAACGCAACAGGAAAGCACAGCACAGCACAGGAAAGCACAGCACAGCACAGGAAAGCACAGCACAGCACAGCACAGCACAGCAACGCACAGCACAGCACAGCACAGCACAGCACAGCACAGCACAGCACAGCACAGCACAGCACAGCACAGCACAGCACAGCACAGCACAGCACAGCACAGCACAGCACAGCACAGCACAGCACAGCACAACACAGCACAGCACAGCGCAGCACACCACAGCACAACACAACACAGCACAGCACAGCTC
Source organism: Eutreptiella sp. 'Long Island Sound 2002' (assembly GCA_964036045.1). NCBI lineage: Eukaryota > Euglenozoa > Euglenophyceae > Eutreptiales > Eutreptiaceae > Eutreptiella > Eutreptiella sp. 'Long Island Sound 2002'. The sequence goes on from OZ038387.1 coordinate 1,303,059, forward strand.
AGCTCAGCACAGCACAGCACAGCACAGCACAGCACAGCACAGCACAACACAACACAGCACAGCACAGCACACCACAGCACAGCACAGCACAGCACAGCACAGCACAGCACAGCACAACACAACACAGCACAGCGCAGCACACCACAGCACAACACAACACAGCACAGCACAGCTCAGCACAGCACAACACAACACAGCACAGCACAGCACAGCACAGCACATCACAACACAGCACAGCGCAGCACACCACAGCACAGCACAGCACAGCACAGCACAGCACAGCACAGCACAGCACAGCACAGCACAGCACAGCACAACACAACACAGCACAGCGCAGCACACCACAGCACAACACAACACAGCACAGCACAGCTCAGCACAGCACAGCACAGCACAGCACAGCACAGCACAGCACAGCTCAGCACAGCACAGCACAGCACAGCACAGCACAGCACAGCACAGCACAGCACGGCATAGCATAGCTCGTACCACCTCCCTGGCCACCTCCTTCAGCTTGAAACTAAGGACATCCATCTCAAAGAGAGTCTTCAGCGGCCAAAGAGAACAGATGGATCAACGATGACCGATGAGCTGGTATGTGCCAGGGAAGTTGTTGTCTTCGGTGATGGTGTGGGTAGTCTGTCCCTTGTTGCCCCTGCTACACCAGCCACCATTTCCACATGCGGAGCCATGCGGAGGAGCCGTGCCCTTTTCAACAGCTGGATCTCTAGGGGTCGGACCTGGGGTTCGGGGGGGGGGGGGGGTATCGGAGAGAATGGGGGAGGGGCTGCAGATGTGGAGGGCAGGCCTGAACTAGTTTTTTTGGGGGAGGGGGGGGGGGGGGCTGGACCCTTCCCCCCTTCCCTCAGAGCCCCCTCCCCCCCGCTTTACAACACCCCCTTCTAATTCTGGAGAGTAGGACTTTTTCGTCACGCACATTTTCGATTGCTTTTGGACAGCGGTGATTCCGCAGGTTCGCTAGAAGATCAGGAGGGTTGCCATGTGAGATCGGATGACTGGTGCTTCATTCCCCTGTTGGAGACAGACAGCACCGTAAAGGTTTTGGAAGCCGAATGTGAAAGCACCGCACAGCCTGTGAGGCAGCAGCAGGAAGAGACGGCAGTCCTACCGGGGGGAGGGGAAAATTAGGAACAGCCGAAATTTGGAATGGCAAAATTTGGCACAACAACCGTGTGCCAAATTATGCCACGGTATTTGACGGTCCAAAGCCTTTTTTACAGGTGTCAGTCTTAGCGCTCTCGGCATGCACACTTCCATTTTGCCCATCCAGAAGCCTCCAAGAAACACCCGCAACCAACCAAAGGCCCGTAGGAAATACCCACCATCATTCACGGTCTACGCTCGTGCCACAGTCTGGGAATTTTGTACCACCATTGGCAGCGGTATTTGAGAATTGGTGTCAAATTTTCTCTGCACCCAATTTCGCCATTCCAAATATTGCACGTTCCTAACCCCCCCTACACACCACAACAACCACTCAGGGGCAAGGAGAGGTGGGGGAAGCCAGAGAGTGGGAGGGCACTGATGTTGGCGGCAACCGAACCACAGGTGATCCAGCAACGGAGGGAGAGGGTCACCAATGGCGGACACAGCCCCGTCAGGACTCGAAGATTGAGACTGATTTGGTTGCCAGTGCCACAGGAAACCACATCACCAATAGCAACACTGACACCACTCAGAATGGACCCCCCCCCCCCCCCCAGCACCACGCCCCAGCGACTACCCCTGCAGCTCCACCAACGCCGCACCAACACCGACACCAACAATGGCGGAACGCGCTCACCCATGCAACAACAATAGAGGGCAGCCCAGGACAGCAAAGGCCCTGTCAGGAAAATTATCCTACAGATGCACACCCCAGCGCGCACAAGTCATTGCTGGAGTCGGCAAACCCCCGCAAGGACTCGGAGGGTGCATCTGGATGCCCCTGGTCAACGGCACGGGCAACAGCCCCGTCTCCGGGACGGCCGACCCCCGGAGTAGTCAAACAGGACAAGTCATCCGGGGGCTCCGTTGACACAACCAAACCACGTTCGGGCCCACAGAGGGTCAGAATGAGCAGTGGCGAGAGGCCAATGGGCGCCGCCAAAGGCAAACAATCAGATACCGAGGCCTTGTGCCAAATCCCCCCCCCCCCCCCACGGCATGGCCTGGTCAACGGCACGGGCAACAGCCCGTCTCCGGGACGGCCGACCCCCGGAGTAGTCCAACAGGACAAGTCATCCGGGGGCTCCGTTGACACAACCAAAACACGTTCGGGCCTACAGAGGGTCAGAATGAGCAGTGGCGAGAGGCCAATGGGCGCCGCCAAAGGCAAACAATCAGATACCGAGGCCTTGTGCAAAAACCCCCCGTCCAGTACGCTGATGCCCAGGCAAGCGGAACTCGTCTTCTCGCGGCACAGTAGGACTGCGCACGGAGGTTTGGGATGGACCCAGGGATCCGCGCAAGAGACTCAAGTGACTGGTCCCTCCGACGCGGCGTGTCGTGCGTTGGTACCATTCGTCTTCAGGTGCCCACAGAAGATGAGCGACGGAAGTGGTTCGAAGAAGACCGGCCCAAGTGGCTGGAAGAGGAGCGGCTGAAATGGTGTGGGCTGTGTGAGGGCCCAATGGTGCTGGCACCCCCCCACCCGCCCAAGGCCGTGGATGGGGGGGGGGGTGGTCGTGCTCAGGGCGTGGGGCTGCCGGAGTCCAGAGGGACGTGAGGCCCTGGAGACAAGGGGCAGGGGCGGGGGAAGTCTTTCCATGGGCCCCAGACATCGGGAATGGCTGTGGGCCTTGGCGAGGGGCTCTGGGGGTAGCGCGCCCAGAGGCCCCGCCCACAGGGGGTGCTAACCCTGCGACGCCTGCGGCCCATGCCACGGGGGTAGTTATCGTGGAACAGGGGAAATCGCACCCCCTTTGTGCCTGCGGCTCACTCATGGCCAAGTGGACGTATGCATTCGGGGCTCAATTGGGGCCCAGTCATGCGTCGCGGTGTCTTCCTTCCGACTTCCTTCCCCCAAAATTGAGCAAACTGGATGCGGTGCTAATCACCCCAAAGCCGCTGCCCCCGTCCCCTGCCGCGCCTGTGGCGGCCAGTAAGCGCTCCCACAGGCCCATACGGCCGTGCCATCCCCCGGGACTACAGCCCGATTCCGGCGATTGGCCATTGCTCATTGCCGCATGTCCGCACGTCCACCGCACAACGTCCTCCACAACACTGCCAACGCCTCCCAGAACACCCACTCGTTCAAAGGCCACCCCTGCCAGTGCGCAACAACACCCCACAACCCTCCACACCATCCACATCCGCACGCACTCTGCTACGTACTTTCAGAGTCCTCAGAGTCCTCGACTACCATCCACCATGGGGGCAGCTGGGCCCGGTCCTTGTATGCGACCCCCCCCCTCCCCGCCCGAGTTTGGAGAGATAGTGGTGCAGGGGCCATGGTACCCACGGTGCTGAATTTTTTTTGCATGCTCAGTTGAAGGGGGGATTATGTGTTTGGTCCTTGTTCTGCTCCCTTTGTACAGCCCAGTGACACACCATGGCAGCAGCCCCCCCCCCCCCCCGGCCGTACCGCCGATACCCCCCCTCCCCCTCCCGCCAAGCCCCCCGCCAAGTTTAAATAGTGGGGGGTCGAGTTGCATCACGTCCGGTTGTAGTCGCCCCCCTCCCCCCCGTGCCGCCACCATCCTGCAACCCCCCCTTCGCCCTCAATTATCCTTCACAACCCTCCACAACGGTCACGATCCTCCAACACCGCGCACAGCCCTCCACAACCGGATCTCCAACGGCAACATGGCCGCTCTCCCTTCAATGACACATCGCCCACACACTCCGAGGGGTGCCGGTCAAGGCGGGTCTGCGCGCCATCTCGGGGGCGTCCCTTCTCTTGGCGCGGGCGCACAAAGCCCACGCACGCGTAATCCGACGCCAAATGCCCTACCCCAGACACACGCCACTTTGCACAGCCCTCCACAACCGCAAGCCCTCAAACTCCCCCGCACACCCACCGCGAGCCTCGATGACCTGAACGATTCATGGCGCCCTCGACCCACGTGCTCTACGCAGGCCGGGCAGTCCCGCGTTGTTGATACGAGGAGGAGGGCCCGGCCTGCGCATTGTATCTCCGTGTCCTGACGATGTGCTTTGTATGCCAAGCCCCAATGTCCCTGTTGCCGGGGCACTTCGTTGCCCAATGGCTGATGCCTGGCACCGCTCCTTTTTGAACAGCAACGCCCCCCACCCCCCCTGCCCCGTGTCAATGGAACTCCTCCCACGCAAGTGCCGCTCCCTCCCCGCGTAATTTCCTCTGTGCCAGAGCCATGACTCTCTGCAGTTCGGCCATGACTCTCTGCAATTGTGCCAAGAGGTCCCTGCAAAAGGGTACGGGGGGGGGGGGGGGGGTTATGCAAAACTGGAATTTCTGCATTTCAAAATCCGTACAAAAATTTTGTGCGCAATTTGTTCGGTGTTTTTAAGGATTTGTGCGGGTAATAACATTTTTCAGAAGTGGCACAGATTTTGCCGCGCCAGAATTTATAGATTCATATTTTCCCCCGCACGGAATACCCCCCCCCCGTCCCCCGGTATTTGGAGTCCCCCCCCCCCTCTGTTCCAACGCCACGATGAAGCGTTACCAAGGCGCGCGTGCAGAGAATGATCGGCCCCTGCCCCTGTGCGGTGCAGCTGCGCGTATCGTTGGTCTGCCGTCGTCACCGTGTGTCCCGTCCGCCCCTTCCACCCCCCGAATTGCCAGGGAGGCCGCTCGAGAGGAGGCACAGCGGGACACCGCCCCCCCACCCGCCGCCAACCAGACACAAGCCCCCGTGGAGTGCCCGCGCTGTGACGTCGAGACCTGCGATCAAGACACGCAGACGGAGGTACGTGATCCCCCTTCGCCGTCAGCCGGGCGCCCCCGTCATCCCCCACCGAAAAGGGCTACTGAAAAGGGCTGGTTCAGAGGCCTCCGGGCCCCCGCGTTGCACCCCCCAAAGCGCGTGTGTGGGGGGGCGACGTCCCCAGGCCTTGCCAGGGTGGCCCGTACAGGGGGGGGGGGGGGGAATTTCGCCAGGGGAGAATTTCGCGGGGAAAATTTCGCCGTTAAGAAAGGTGGCGAAATTTTGGCGTAACAGTTCCATCCTTCATCCTTGTGTTTCCTGAGCAGGGCCAGGCGCGATTACGAACGCGCCTGTGCCCGTTGATGCCTTGAAAAAGAAGCCTGCACCTTCTGCACCAGTTACTGGATCGTCTGCATCAGATTTCATATCATTTTTCGAAAATTGAGAGACATTTTGCGAGACACATGCTTGCTTGGGCCTTTGGGGATTTCAAGGGTGGCGAAATTTTCCCCTGGCGAAATTATCCCCTGCGAAATTGTCCCCGGGCGAAATTTCCTCCCCCCCCTGTAGGGGGGCCACTCGGGGCACAGTCGCGCCCAAGCGGTCCGCCTCCCACCGCCACCGCCCCCCCCCCCTCCCACCGCCGTCACTCAGCCCCCCAACTGCGGGTCCGCTGTTCAGCGGCGGACGCCCGGGACATCGTTGGTTTTCTGTTTCGTGGCTTCCAGTGCCCCGGCGCCGCGTGAGTGTGTGGCGGTTGGGGGGGGCGTCGGTGTGCAATGGCGCGTCGCAGATGTCGGTGACTCGTTGTGACCGCTGCAGCACCGCCTGCCCTCTAAGCCCCCCCCCCCCCCCGTCTACTCCCTCGCCACATCTGCCCCCTGACCCCAGTTGTTGTTGTGACGAGGGATGAGACGGTGTTGCATGGGTTGCCCATTATATCAAACAGCACCGTAGAGGCAGTGGTTGTGTGTGTGTGTGGGTGTGGCGTGTGCTGTGCCGGGGTGGGGCGTTACCCCAGGGATGCGTTAGACGGGAAGGGGCCTCAGAGGCGGCCCCAGAAGCGGTTAGGCAGGCGGTTGGAGGAGGTTGCCGAAGCGGTTGGGGGCGGTTACTGTCGGTTACAAATGCCATTGGCACTTGGCGTCGGGGGGACAGTGGCTGGGCATAGGCTGGGCGCCCTGGAGAGGGGGAGGGGGGGGGGGCTTCCAATGAACCCCTGCAATACCCCTCGCATGCCCTCCCAAGCGCAGCCCCCCACCTCCGCTTCTCGCGGCCATCGTGGCATTTTTCGGGCCTTTGGAGCCTCGGTGCTGCATTGCACACAAACCGGAGGTTCATGGCGGCGCCGCACCGGACAGACGTGAGGCCATGCCAGGGATGCATCAGAAGGAAAGCGACCTCAGAGGCGGCCCCAGAGGCGGTTAGAGAGGCGGTTGGAGGAGGTTGTCAAAGCGGTTGGGGGCGGTTACTGTCGGTTACAAATGCCGCTGAGGCCCCCCAGCGCCCCCCTTCCCCCGCGCCCAGGCCCCCCACGCGCCCGTGCAGATGCCCGCGCTCGCGCCGCAGACGGCCCCCGCAGACGACGCCCGCAGTCCCATGAGCCACTCCGTCTCCTTCGAAGAGGGGTCCGCGGACAGCCCCACCTCCGCCGCCACCCCCAACTCCGGCGCAGGGCTCCTCCGGTCGGCGTCCAAGCGGTTCGACCCCAAGGCCTTCCTCGTCAAAGTCCCCCCCTTCGAGCGGCCCCCCAGCCTCGACGCCGCGAGCCTCGCCGACACCCCCAGCCCCACGGCCCTCAAATGGACGCCCTCCGGCAAAAGCCCCACCCGACCAAACCCGGACAGCCCCACCGCCCCGAGCCCCGGCGCCCCCGTGGCACCGCAGGAGGCGCGGTATGGCCTTCGCCGCCTTGTTTTTGTGTGGTAGCGGGGGTAGCGAATGGGGGGCGGCCTCCCTCTGTACTCACAGCCCCCCCCCCCCCCCCCGGGGGGGGATGCATTAGAAGGGGAGGGACCGCGGAGGCGGCCCCGGAACAACGCGGTTGGCGCGGCAGGGGCATGGGGCCGGGCACTTTGACGGCGGTGGCGGCGGCCGTGGCGCCCGTGCCCTCCATTGCATTGCACACAAACTGGAGGTTCATGGCGGCGCCGCACCGGACAGACGTGAGGCCATGCCAGGGATGCATCAGAAGGAAAGGGACCTCAGAGGCGGCCCCAGAGGCGGTTAGAGAGGCGGTTGGAGGAGGTTGTCAAAGCGGTTGGGGGCGGTTACTGTCGGTTACAAATGCCGCTGAGGCTGGCACTTGGCGTCAGGGGGACAGTGGCTGGGCATAGGCTGGGCGCCCTCGAGGGGGGGGGGGGGGGGATACCTCCCCCCCCTTCATCCCAATGCATCCCTGGGCCATGCCCACCTGGGGACGCCCCCCGGACAGTGGGCCGCTAATGCTCCAGTGCCAACACATATTTGCAGGGACACAAGCGGGGCGGTGGTGCTCAGGGCTGCGGACTTCAATGCACAAACGAGACGGGGCGCACAAAACTCGAATCTGCGCCGGTCACTCCAACAGCGATTGCCAAAACAAGTGCCCCAACTGGGCCATTGCTAAAGGCCGGGGGGGGGGGGGGGGGCATTTGGGGTCCTGCCAGACCCCGGCGCAACTGACCCCCCACCCACATCAGAAATCATTTCCCCAGAACAAAAATAGGAAATGGATCACAGTGGCATGAAGCTGCAAGTTGTCCTCCAAGGGAGGGTGGGAGGGAGGGACGGAGAGACGGAGAGAGAGAGGAAGGGAGGGAGGGAGGAAGGGGTTAGGCAGGCGGTTGGAGGAGGTTGCCAAAGCGGTTGGGGGCGGTTACTGTCGGTTACAAATGCCACTGAGGCTGGCACTTGCCGTCAGGGGGACAGTGGCTGGGCATAGGCTGGGCGCCCTGGGGGGGGGGAAGGGCGGGTACCCTCCAATGCATCCCTGTTCCGCCCTCAGTGCCACTGCCCGTGCCCTCCCGCAGGCCGCCGACCGCCGCCGCCGCGGAGACGCGGACGCAGGGGACGCAGGTGTCGTTCAAGTTCCGCACGCCGCAGGAGCCGGACTCGGCATCGCGGGGGACGCAGACGCTGCCGCAGGGGCTCGACATGTTCCACAAGAAAGTGCAGGTGGCGGTCCGCCCCCGCACCCGCAACTGCGCCATCCAGACGCGCCCCGCGGCCCCGGCGCCGGAGCCGGGGCCCGCGGGGCCCGTCGCGCGGGTGGTGCCGGGCGTGGGGTCGCCTCTGGAGCGGTCGGACTGGACGAGCGGCAGTAGCCCGGGCGTCACTCACAACGACACAAGTCTGTGCCCCTGCCCCGCCCCCTGTCCCTCTCGGGGCTCTTCCAGACCCCCCCAGCTCCCTCGCGGGTACCAACCGGACATGCCACGAGCGTCCGGCACGGAAATTGGTTCTCAGTAGCTCCCTCCCCCCCCCCCCGTATCAAGGGCCCCTCAGTAATACCTGCACCACCAGAACTCAGTAGGAACGTGCTGAGTGCGGTGCGTGGCTCAGTAGGACCCTGCTCCATCTGATCAGGTCTGAGTTGGCGATGGAGCCCGGCGGACGGGTGCGGGCGGGGCTGCAGCGGCAGCAGAGCGCCGTGTGGCACCGAAAGCTTCGCCAAGCCGTGGCCTGGGTCGCAGGCCCAAAGGCGGTTGCAGAGGCAGTTACCGGCGGTTAGAACAGCGGTTGGGAGGCAATGTCTGGCGGGTGCAAAGCGGTTGGGGCGCCGTTTGGGGGGGGGGGGGGGGGGCAACCTAAGTAAGGGGGTCGCCCCTGCGGGGGGTTGGCAGCCGGCTACGCGGTTGTCCATTGGGCAGCGACCTAGAACATGTACTGCCCGCGGGCAGCTAAGTTCTGTCACCAGGGCCTAGTGCAGGGGCCTTGGGCACGCTTATGAGACACAGCGTCCAAACCATTGGTGGTCACTGCACACGACCAACCAGGGGGTGGACTCACACGACTCCCTAGCTCCAAGGCGTGGACAGCCCGGAGTGAGGTCCTCAAACGGGGAGTCCCTCAGCAGCCCAGAAAGCAAAAGAGCAACAATGCACCACATTCACCCCAGAACAACCCCAACAAACACCAGTGACAGGTCAGTTTGTAGATTTGGAGACGTGTGCAAAAGTGCCCGGTGCCCCTGGTACCACCCAACTGCAAGTGGGACAACCCGACAGCCACAAGGGGATGCAGGGAGCGACATGCTGCCCCCCCCGGCGCCGCACACCAGCAGCAATGAGCGTGCCAGCAGAAAAAGAAAGAGCCGGAAATTGGGAGGAACACAAGCAGCAAAGCAACTGGGCACAGGGCCGCCCCACACACGGCAGTGAGACGAGCCCCAACAGGAGACACAACAATACACAAGGGAACCACGAGGTGCGAGCACTGCAGCAACCACCAAATGCGGCGCACGCCGAGCGAGCCATCAGCAAACCCCCCCCCCCCTCCCTCTGGAAGGTGCCCACGTACTCCACAAGGGCGGGAACTGCGCCCCGGGCCCGCCACGGGGGTGGCAACAGGGCGTGACCAGCCAACCGCGCACGGGACTGTCCACGTCGTACGGAGGTGTGCATCCCTCGTTTGGGGGGGCAGGCGGGTGGGACAAGAGTGGGTGCGTGACATGGGTACCCAGGAGCGCCAACAGACAGGGGGAGGAGCAACACAGACACACAGAACGCGGGAGCCACACCAAGAAGGACAAAGGCGAGCACAGCAAACAAGGAGGAGGGGCACAGCAAGGCAGGAGAGGCAACCAGAACAGCGGGAACAGGGAACCAGAATGGAGCGGATGGCAGAGCGTGCGCATGGGAGGCAGCGACAATAAAGGGGATGGCTTGGCCAGCCAGCCCCGTCGCTACCGGGTGCCAGGGCAACCCCTGCTCAACCGGCATCAGGTGGGGGGTGTCTCCCGCAGCCCAGATGGGCTGTTTGCGCAACCGGAGCGGGAGCCCATCAGGGGCAGACCAGCCGTGAGGGGGAAAAGGACATGTGGTGGACGGCCGGGACACTGCGTGCAGGAACAGGGCACTTGGGCCTCACGCACACAAAACCACAGCGAGGCAGGCTATGGACGGCCTGTGGACAGAGGCGCGTGGACAGCAAAAACAGTCAAACGACCCCGGCAACAACCAGCACGCCCTCAATACGCCAATTATTGGGCGCCACTGACGTGCAAACGGCACACCATGCCACATCCAGCACAGCCCCAACACACCAACTACTAGGCTTCGCGACCGCGGAAACGACACCAGCAAGAGCACGGGCCGCAGTGGCCGACAGAACGCAGCGACCCGACGCAACATGCGAAGGGAAGAACGGGTGACTGTCCAGGGCCACGTAAAGGAGCAACAAACCAACGGAATGTCACACTGGGGGGGGCAAAGTAGTGATTATCTGCGCGGGGGCTCTGGACTGCGGCGTCATCTGTGATCAATGTCTGGTGAAGCCTCTCTTTGTTTTGGGCGTCGGACAGTCAGCACTCAGTGCCCCTTCCCCCCCCCCCCCCCGAGGGCATCCCTGTGTACCATGCCCCCCGCCACGTGGGCACTGTGACGGGGCGCATGCGCATTGCACTGTGTCGCATGTGCGTCCGCCTTTGGCACGGGGGGTGGACATCGCGGGGCCCTGGGAGGGACCCTCCAGCGGTATGCCTCTGCCCGGGCCCTGTGCTCGAAACGTGTTCTGGCGGGCGTCATGTATCTGAATCCCGAAGAAGGGCTGCATTCGCTGTGTCCCTCGTGTTGTGACTTTGGTGGGAGGTGCTGCCTGTTGGACCCCTGGGTGGGTGGTGTGTGAGCCGCTTGCGGGGGGGGGGGAGGGACTTGCATTAATTTTCATTCCGGCAGGGGGGGGGGGGGGGCTCCCCGCTGGACCCCCTCCCCCCTCCCCCCCCCCCCCCCGCTCAAGCAAGTCCCTGGGGGGGGGGGGGTAACTCCCGGACGCGGAAAGAGGGATGCGGACATACCTGGTGGTCATGGTGAGGGGTGTCGTGCAGCACTGGCTCCGCTTGGCGGTCGTTTGGGTCGGCGCTGCTCCCGCCGGTGTTATTGCTGGTGTTGGTGCCAGTGCTGGGGCAGCAGGGGCAACGCCGGTTGCTATTCTGCTGTTGCCAAGTGCTACCACCATCGGTGCTGGTGCTGCTCAGGGCGGCCCTTAAGGAACCCAGTTTTTTCTTTCTTCTTTGCGAAGGACCGCCCCCAGGGACCACCAACCGCCACCAACCACCAACCGTCATCAACCGCCACCACCCGCCAACTACCAACCGCCAACCGCCAATCACCACCAACCATGGTTGAACATATCAGCTACACACGGTCTTTTTGCAAAACTGCCATTTCGGAACTTGTTTTTTCTCTCTCTTAAGGACCGCCCTGGTGCTGCCCCTCATGGTTTGCTAAGGTCCTGGACAATGCAAAATTCACCGATAAAATGTCCCCTTCGACAGCCCAAAGTGCTTGTCCAGGGCGTTCATCCGCAACGCTCACAACTTTGCCAGGGCCGCAGACGCGCCTTGGACAGTGAGATCCGGCCCCCTCCAATCCAGACCCGGACGACCTCCCTCCCTCCCGCCCCCTCCCCCAACTCCTTCCTGCCTCCTGCTCTGCATTGACCTCGCCTGAGCGGACCTCGTTTACTCTTCGCCCGCAGCCGCCGAAGATGGGACCGGGGACCTCGTGCCCCCCCTCGTCCTGGCGTCGGGCTCCCCACACGGCCACAGAAACGCGAGTCTCCTCGTGCCCACCTCGAAGGCCTGCAGCCGCGAAAGCTCCTTGTACTCTGCGGCATCGCTTGCCTCCGGGTCGGGTCCCTCGCGCCGCAGCTCAGGGCATGGCCCAGGACAGCCACAGTCATCGCCGGTGTCGGTGGGGTCTGATGTGGAAGACGAGGTGCCGCTGTCATGCGCGAGGGGGTTTGGGGGTGATGGTGTGCAGCAGCGGGAGGACCGGAGGCGTTGAGCCTCGCGGTTAGGGCATGATTGGAACTGTAGCCTTGGCACACACGCACACACACACGCACACCCAGGCGAGGCCCCCAGCTGCGACCCCGGCGGGCGCCGGACAGGGTGGCGCACGCACTGTACGCTGCACTGATTTTGGTGGCGCCCCAGGCGATCACGGGGGGCCCTGGACCCATGCGGGTCTCCCTCTTTAATATTGCTCTTTCCCGCACACACACACACACACACACACACACACACACACACGCACGCACGCACGCACGCACGCACGCACACACACACACACACACAGGGGGGCAGCTGGCGACGCAGCGGCCCCGAGACGTGGAGGACTGCTGGCGGACGGCGTGCAGGAAGATCCAGCGCCTGCAGGAGCTCGATGGGCTACCAGAGGGAGTGGCCCTGCAAGATGCCGAACGGCCCGGCACGGCGGAGGACCTGGCAGGTCTACGGGACGCCCTAGAGCGGGAGGTGCGACGAACGGCGCGAAAGGAAGAAACGGAGCGCATCCAAGCGTGGAAGTCGTGGGCACGAGATGCATGGAGCCAGAAACAGGGTGATATCTACCGGTGGATCAGGGACCGCGCGGATGCCCCGTTACAGATGGTGCGCAAAGGCACGGGCGAACTCACAGCGAACATCCAGGAAATGGATGAAGTCATCAGGGAAGCCTGGCGACCCGTCAACATGCGGTACGCGGACCGACCAGAGCCATCGGTGACGGCCTTCATGGACAGGTACCGGCAGCACATCCGGGGCTCACCAATGGCGGCACGACGACTCGATGCGCAGACGCTGCAAGCTAGAGCGAGGAAAATGGGGGAAAAGACCGCCAATGGCATAGATCTCTGGTCCATCAGGCTGCTGAAACGACTGCCTGGGGTCTTCTGGGACAGGCTAGCGGACCTCCTGCGCGCGGTGGAGGCCACAGGACAATGGCCGGACAGAGTGGCCGAGGGTTTCACATCGCTGGTGCCCAAGGGCGAAGGGGGCGGGGACCCCATGAAGCTGAGACCTTTGACAGCCCTGTCGCAGAAACACCGAATATGGGCGGGGGTTACGCATGGAAGACACCATGAAATGGCAGGAAATGTGGGCCCATGAGGAGTCGTATGCCTTCCGACCCCACATGGGATCCCTGGATGCGGCAGCCGTCCTCACCCTCCTGATTGAGCTGTCCCACGTCCTGAAGACCCCCCTGGTGGGGGTGGGCACGGATTACACCAAATGCTTTGACTTGATACCCCAAGCCATATCGATAGCGATGCTGGACATCCAAGGAATGGAGAAGGGGGTCCTCAGGGCCTTCCATGGTATGTACAGCCAGTTACAGCGAGTCTTCAAAATAGGGGGATGTCTGGGCGCGTGGTGGAAAGCAACGAATGGGATCCTCCAAGGATGCCCGCTCGGCGTCATAGTGATCAATGCGCTGACGTCCACATGGAAAAGAGTGATCGATGACGTGAACAGGCCCATCGTGATCAGCACCAAACAGCTGCCGCCGAAACCGAAGGAACCTGAACTGCCAGCGTGCTGGTGGGCACGACGAGGCGAGGGAGTGGAGTAGAGATGGGTGTGGATATGCCAGACGCCGTGCTGCTGCTCGGAAATGGGCTGGAAGGTGGGAGACGAATGGCGCCTGCCGCCGAATCCCGACAACGGGGGGGACGCGCCCCCCCCCCCCCCCCCGGCCGCGACCCAGAGATCCAAGGGAACTGACGCCAGCAACAGTGGTATGGGCACAGTTGGGACTGGAGGAGATGCCATCACCAGCAAGCACAGAAACGTCGCGGGCAT